>CM040921.1:27092500-27515000 GCA_023029165.1 Gobiocypris rarus | reverse complement strand
CGCTTTACATCTTGCCTCACATTCACCCATTCACACCCTCACTACACCGACGGTGGTGTCAGCTATGGCGCCATCCAGCTCGTCGGGAGCAGCTGGGGTTAGGTGTCTTGCTCATGGACACCTCGACACTTGGACCGGGGATCGAACCACCAACCTTCCGGTTTGTAGACAATCTACATGAACCACTGAGCCACTGCCGCCCCGCTTTTGGGTAGGGTGAGGGTGGGGGTGTGGGGGGTTCGTACATATAATATGCACGCCAAAATGAGTTTTGGCGTATACATTCTACGAGATTGCACACTATTGATACGCTATTGGTACTATTGATACGCATTGTCATGAGATCGGGCTCCAATTTCAGCCTCCGGATCAGATTCTGAATCATATGTATGGTTGAATCTGATTGAGAGCCATTGTTTATTTAGGATAACATTTTCTTTTCCACATTTAAGGATGTCACAGCTTTCAGCTCTCAACGCGCGCTCGTGATTATTTAGCTCTGCCCACACGATACGCCTCCATCTACTCGTTTTTTTTCCCGGAAAGACTCTGTACAACGTATCTTTCTTTTATAAATATAATAAATATATTATAAATATAATTTTCGGAGATATGAAGGATGCAATACTACTCTATAGGTACTCAAAATTGACTGAAAATTGACTGTACTTGAGATTGACTGAAACTGAGTGTTGGGGCAGGGTGGTGTGAAGTATTTGAGTAAATGTAATTTAGTTACTGTACTTAAGTATTTTTGAGAATCAAAGGTATTAGCAAGTTTTACTCTCTTTACTTGAATAAATTTTTGAACAATTAAATGTACTTTTTACTCCTATAAATTTGTGTTGAGTATGCAATTACACATTTTGCATGGCACCTAACTTTGTTCGCAGCTGTTTTTTATTTTGTTTCTGCTATAAAAAGTAATATCGCCATCTAAGGGCATTGAAGGTACTACATCTTGAGCGTTTTGCCTTTACTCACCCAAACATGTCAACAACAAGGCTACTTTACGTGAATGAGATTGCATTAGCAGGTAGTTGATGAATCGTAAGTGTTTGATTTATGAGATGAGGACACGACTGCAGCCGGTGATGAGGCTGAAACCAGCACATCCGGTGCAAGAAGGTTTTGACTATATTGACGACACCTTTTTGAAGGATATTGGTTTACTTATGGCCTTTTTGTGCACTTGAGCTTAACTGAGACTTTAAGAGACTGTTGTGTCAACCTTGATTTATTGCAGTATTGAGGGGTTCAGTTTTATTTTAGAAAATAAACATGATTTCTCATCTTACAAATCAATTGTTTCTTATTTTCACGGGTATGCTTCTCAGGTCTCGAGGACTTGTGCATTGTTAAGCCTATATTTAGTATGAGTAAAACACTTAAGTACTGTTAAAATCAGATACTTTAAGACTTTTACTCAAGTCATGTTGGAATTGGTGACTTGTAACTTGCAATGGAGTCATATTCGCTGTAAGGAATCTGTACGTTTATTCAAGTATAGTTTTCAGGTACTCTTCACACCTCTGGGGCTAGGGTAAAGGATGGGTTTAAGGTTAGTTGCATGTAATTATGCATCATTTACTGTTATTCCTATATTAGGTACATGTATCCTATGTAACAAGGACACTGTAAAGTGTTCCCAAATAGAGTATAACCAAATTATGTTATCCCATGTCATTATAGATTTAATTACAGTCAGGTATTTTTTGATTATAGGTAGGCCTACAATGTAAAATCAATAAGTGCATTGTATCAAATGGTTAATTTAAAAGTTAGTTCATAGTAGTTAAAGTTAATTTTCATTCAACCTTCCAAAATAAAGGGCTTTTTTTATTTTAACAATGTATTTTGGTAGGGTGATTGGTTGTTGCTTAATGTCCAATGTAAAATTACCACATTGAGAGCTACTTTCCTAGATAAGTTTGCAAAAAACAAACAGCAATGTTATTTAGAATTTTCTGTTTATTGAAATTCAAATAAAGACCAATTAGATGCAAATGCATTCAAGTTCTTGTATGTCAATGTGCATTTCCTGCAACTAATGAAGCTGGAAGATGATGTATGTTAGGTATGAGTGGCCCTTGCTCTTAGGTATGACTCTGTGCTCTGTGGCCTGTGCTCATCAGTGCAGGGTTGTCAGAGCTGGACCTCTGGGCTATGTGTGGAAGCGTGGGGCCCTTGAGCTCTCGGCTCCAGCCCACACTGATGAATAACACAGTGGGCAAGAGGTCTTTAACTCCTGGGCATCCTCTCCCGTTTCACAAGGCCTTGATTGTTACTGGCATCGTTACCTCGCCGGAGGGGTGCGGAGGGAATTGTGGGGTGTCTGTTTTTTAGAGAGTGCTCTATTTCTTTTCCAGCACCTGAGGGGTCGCACGCATACATATGCTCAGGCCCCTCTCACGTCTCTGAGAATGGTTATATTCCCCGTTTGTTAAAGAGGATAGTCTGAGAAGGAGGAGTGTTTGGAGGGAAAAAAAGAGAAAGGCTTTAACCTAATGACTCTGTAGCGTTTCAATAGGGGCGAAGGAGAAGTCAACCTCCAGCGTAATGCCTTTGTGCTATCAGATAACTGGCTTCTGAAGACGGGGGAGGACACACTATATGGCCATTAGCATCTCCAAAGGCCGTCACGTTGACTAATAGCCAGGGCCACAACGCCACAGTGGCTCAGTTTGTGTTTTTCTCCATTATGTGAGTGACACAAAGGAGCTGAAGCCTGGTAAAGACCTGTCAAATGTGCCACCACTGCCGATGCTCACAAAGCTTTATTTTTCCCTCAAAAGACACTGACTTGTTCTGTCTATGCCCCTTCTGTCATCTGCCCCCAGTCTACCTCACCGCTTTTTTTTGGGGAGGGTGGCCACGCAGAGTCACTTTGTGAATAAAGCTTGGGAAAAGGAAATAAATTCAGCAGTTCAGCTCTTGGGCTGTTTTGGCCATGTAACCATTTGTTCACAGGCTTGTCTTTTGGGACGGGCCAGCCCCTCTGGGCTTTGTGCTGTCCCAGTCCTATACAGATCGCAGTTGATAAAGGGCTATACGGCAGGGTGGGATTTTAATTTTTTACTGCACTAATATGGTCGAAAGCCAATGACAATTGGAGTGAAGCCGTTTGTGTTGTGCATATTGTCGTATTCTTAATGCTTTTTAGGTTTTTTGACTTTGAATCATTTGATTAGGAGTCTTTACACGTTTTTCATTTTATTTTATCTAAAAGAAACTTTATTCTTAATATTTGAAGCAAGCTTTACTGTTCTTGTGCTGATGCTGAACACTTTACCTTATGATCTGTTCTGTGGAAATAGAACAGAAGTTTTACTTGGACTACAGACAAACAAAAAAAGTCACTAAAATGGAAATTACTTTTGTAGTTGACAGATTACAGAATAGCTTGATAAAGATGGTTGTTCAGAGGCGTTCTTAGCTTTTAACAGCAAATTTAACTTACCTCATTTTCTAAACAATAACCAATCATATTTTTGCCAAATATTTGAATGTTTTTGAGAGTACCATTTGGTAATTAATTACGATAACAAAACTTGGTTACATTTTATTTTAAGGTGTCATTGTTACAGTGTAATTATATATTTAAGTACTGAGTATTATTAATTAACATGTACTTAAGCGGATTGGGATTTGGTTGTGGGTTAGTTACATGTAATTATGCATCATTTACTGTTATTACTCTAGTAAATACATGTAACGTGTAACAATGACAAAATAAAGTGTTACCCAATACCCATAATTTTTGTTGTTTAATTACATATTGTCACATGTACAGTGAGTCAGTAGTAATCAATAGTCTTTCAAACCTAAAATATAGGTTTCTTCCTGGTTCATTTAAAATCTGACATAAATGACTCAGATTAGAACAATTCAATGAGTGTGCGAGTCTGATTTTAAACTGCTAACTCACAAATATGTTTGAGGCTGTTTCATTTTGTTCGTGAATCGGACTTGCACTGCTGTACAGAAAACACTGGTGCGCGCTCGAATCACATGGACACGAACTGATTTTGAATTGATTGTTTTCAACCTAAAGCCATGCAAAAAATTTAAAATAGCGATTATTGCCCCCTCAACCTTTTGAGAACACTACTTTTATTACTGTAAACATGCTGAACAGCTTTATTGTTTATCTTAAATTCATGGGTTTGTCTATTTCACAATGAGATCCTCTTGATTGCTGAGTCGACACCCCTTCATCACCGAGTGTCATCATGCCTGAGAAAAGCAACAGGCTTCATTCACCCTTTACTGTCCCCTGGGCTCTTTGCTTTATGTTGAGGAGAGAAACCACTGCACAATTGGCTATTGTGTGCATTATGTTTGAGGCATCTTCCCATTGCTGCTGTGGGGTCCATTCCCCCAGCTGAATTAGGCCCATGGGGATTTTGGCCAAAGCACAAAGGTCACTTATTTTCTTCCCCATCCCCCAGGTCTACGACTCCGGATGAGCCATAAATTACTATAACTATTTAGCATAGATATTAGCCACTGGTTGTGACGCACTTATCCCTCATGCTTATGGGAGAAGCTGAATAGATCCACGGTTCAGTCTCTCAAGCATTGGATGTCGGTTTTTTTTTTCTTTCATTCTTTGCTTCACTATTCATCTGAATAGTAAAAGTGGGAAAAATCAATAAGATGACCTCACTGTCTCATGGCCTGGAATGTCATAAATGAATTAGCTCCTTTGTTAGGGGAACGAGGCCATTTAATGGATTCCCGATGGCAAATCTATATTTCGGCTCCCTAATCCCTCCGTGGCTCTTTTCCACTCACAAGACAAAACAAGCCTGGCTCTTTCTTTCACCCATAAAGGGACACGAATGCTTACTGTTAGAGGTTTAATTTAACACGCCGAGCGCTGGGAGTAAACACGCGGCATCCTGTGAAAGGTTCGAAGACGGCGGGAGGCGATGAAGGCAGCGAATGAGGTCTGCATCATGACAGGCTCCCACTTTCATGTGGAGATAAGGGCTGCTGCCATGGCAAACTGATCAACAACAGAGAGCCACCTCTGCTGGGCCGAGCGACTCAGCCTGGGTGAATTTGCATGGACTTAGAGGGATTATTGGGGTATTCATGGCAACCTCGGGGCCAGCAGGTGAGGTCCTAGCTCAGCTCCCTCATCCTTTAGGTAAACACTGCTGTTTGGTACGGGGAAGGGACCAAGGGGGGATCGGTTGCCAGGATGAAAGTGTATCCACAGGCAGGCTGATCCCTCCTAGCGGAGTGGCTCTTGTAGGGCCTTGCCACTACAGCGTAGGGGACTCTAAGGGCCGCATTCACTGTGTAAGTGGTATAGTGTGTCTGCACCAAACGGAGTCTGGTGACATTACTTCATTGGCAAGAATGGTATCTTAGCAGATGCTAAAGCCCTTGGCAAACAAGTGTAGAGACTTTGCATTGAAGCGGAGATTCTTTACACGACTGAATGCTGGTTGCATTTCCTCTGTAGCTTAGCAGCACTAACAACTAGATGAGACCAAATTGAATTTAGTTGAAAATTGTTACATGTAACATATATCTAAATATACAACATATATTATTCCTAATCTTAACCTATAAACTGTATATATATATATATATATATATATATATATATATATATATATATATATATATATATATATATATATATATATATATATGTATATATGTATATATGTTTACATGTTGCATATATATATTGATTGAAAATACAGTCATTTTGTTAAATATTCTTACAATTTAAAATTATTGTTTTCTATTTTAATATATTTTAAAATGTAATCTACTTCTGTGATGGTAAAGCTGAATATTCAGCTTTCGGTGTCCTTCTAAAATCACCTTTCTAAAAATATATTTTTTATGTTAAATTCCTACTACATGCTGTATATTTGTAACTCATTTAGGTAGAACTTACAAGTACATTGTAGCATAGTGTTTCCATTAGGGTGTTACAAATGAAATGTCACATGACACAGAGTCCTAGTCCAGGACGTGTGTGGCGGGTGAGCCTACACAAGATCACTAATTTGTCCTCGTGAGACCCGATATGTCTCGTGCATGCAGAAATGGAGCCCAGTACCTGTTACGAGCCGCAGAGTACCCAACCGATAAACATCATTGATGCTATGGATACTGTGGACACCATGTTTATTCACCTGCTTGTTAGGGAGGGAACATCCCCCAGGATTGGTCTGGATGTGTACTTCTCCAGCAATGAGGATGCTCGTTCTGTGGTCAACACACCCACGGGCCTGCTCAAATATTGGGTTAGGACCTTGGGGATGGTTGATACACACCCTACAGCCTTTGACAGTTGCTGCCTAATGGCCATTGTGTTCATTGTCCAGGATGACTGCTGTGCCCCTCACCAGACCAGGACCTGCCCTTTGCAGCCAGGGGACAAGAATGCCTGTGTGTAAATATGTGTGTGGGTGGGTGTGTGCCAAGACTGTTGGTTTGTGTGTACGGGGGGTGGCGATTGCGAGTTTGTGTACCCATCGCTGTGATCCTGCGCTCAGGAATGTTTGCTCTGACAATAGACAGCAACTGTAGTCTGTCTAGTCCAAGCCCTCTCCAGCCTCAACTCAAACAGCACTTGCAAAGCAAGAGGCTCTTCTTTATCTGAGAGACGTTGCCCTTCTTTAGGATGGGGAAGGTAAATAATTACAAGGCTTTAATAGGTGGATAATGTGCTCCCAGGGTGCCGGGACTCACCCTGAGTAAACAGGGCGATCCACTGGCTCTCTTGCACAGCACGTTCCAGTACATCACACACTTTTATAGGCACTATAGGACGTGCCATCAGCATCCTGTAAGAGGCTAATCCTAGTCATCTTTAACAGTGGCAATGCTCAAAATGAAATGCTTACAATGTGCTGAATACTGCACAGTATGCATACATTTACTGTTTTCTTATTTAATTTATTTTGTGTGTCTGTGCGTAGTAAATAAGTAAGCTTTATTCAGTCAATGGTTGACCTTTTTAAACAGTAGCATGTCTATAAATAGCATTTCATCTGCCTGTCTGTCAATCACTGTCTATCTGTGCACGTCCTGATATTGCAGACTTAAGATGCGTTCCTGGGTCAACATATTTTGTTGATCCTGGAACAGCATTCAAATCTGTAAATGTAGTCCTATCCCTACCCATAACTTATCCCTGAAATCAAGGGAAATTATGTAAATAACACTGATGTAGAACCACCACACCCTGGTTGTAAGCCTAAACTTGACATAAACTGTGAAGATGTTGATCCAGGAACATGTTGCACTTGTTAAAATTAGGTTCTGCGAGTGTCAGACAGACCCAGAGCCTGATTTTGCCAAGTACAACATGTTCCTGGATCAGCATCTTTGTTGATCCTGGAACAACATTCAATCCAATCAATCGATTTGAATGACAGTTTACATTTCATGTCAAGTTTAGGCTTACAATCAGGGTTTGGTGCTTCTGCATCAGTGTTATTAACCCATCGTCTTCCTCTGATTTAACGGATAACCTGTGGGTACAGCTAGGGTTAGGGATATGGTAATGATTACATTTTTGGACAGTGATGTTGTTCCAGGATCAACAAAATATGATGACCCAAGAACGCTAACTCTGCAAAATCCGGACATGCCTCTGTCTGTCTGTCTGTCTGTAAATAGTTCTAGACGATTCAGGATGACCAAGGTTTTCTTTGTCATGAGTCAAGCTGACACATGCACACACTCCTTGACCTAAAGATAGAAATTCATTGTGACCAAGCCTAGCCCTCATGCACCGCTTCCCAATCCCTGGGACGTGATGGTTAATGAGCTGAGAAAGGCCTGCTCTTATTTTGCAATCAGCACATTATAGAAAAGCTCAGATATATGACAGAATTTATTACCCTCTCATACCATTGCCTCTACACAGCTGCGTTTGCTGCCTCTCACACACTCTTTCTCTTCAGCCGGACAAATTCCTGTCATTCACTAGAGACAAACAAGAGATGTGACCCCCACCTCTTCCTCACACTCACTACATCTCTCTGTATCCTCTTGCCAGCTGCAGGCCCTCTCTTGTTAATGAAATTACCCAGTACTCTGTGATGCTTCTCAGTTGAGGTAATGGCAAAGTTATGTCAACAAATTGGCCAGGACAAATACGAAAACTTTGCGTGGAGATGAGGGAGTGAACTTTGAAGAGAGGGTCAGAAGTTTTGGAGAATAGAGCATCTTGTTAATGCTAAGTGTGATTACAGTTAGTTTGGCTAAACCTTGGAAGAGTTCACTGGAAATAAAGAGCCCATGATGTCACAGTTGTGCGCTATATAAACTTTGTGAATGCTTTATAAAATACTAAAATTCCAATTCAATTCCTGAAGGACTCATCTGCCCGCATCATTCCACAGGAAGTATATACAAATAATCCTATAGGCTTTTGCCTGAAATCTTTACCCTAATGACAGTTCTCTTTCCTCCAGTCATTATCATTAATGCTCCAAGTTCATCGCAGACTGACTCCCCAACAGGCACAGAAAATCTTCCCTTCTCCCCAAGGACCAATTAAGACCCTACCTGCCTGAGGCCTCAGCACTCCCTCCACACCTCCAGACCTGACCTTTCACCCCTGACACACGACCCCTGTGTTGAATGAGAACACACAGGAGCGTCCGAGCGAGACTCACCCCCGCCCGCCACAGCCTCTGGCTTTGCATTCCTTACAGGAAATGACCAAACAGACCACCAGCTTACAGGGGTAAGGGGTCTGAGCTTGGACACAGTCACCAGGTCAGTATGGAAACTGCACAATTATGGTACACTTTGGTGTCCTATTATCACATTACACAAACACACACACACACACACACACACACACACACTTCATTTTGACAATTTCTACACCATTTCTACTTTTGATTAATAGTTTATTTTATTACATTGGCAGTTTAATATAGTCTAAATATGCAAACATTTTACCTATTCCTAGATTAATGAATGAATGAATGGATTTATTGATTTATAATAAAAAAATTGTAAGTTTTAGTAATGATGTAATGTTTTTTAATTTTATAATTTGTATTAAAAATTGTAAAATAAAACTGGGCAAACTTGGTCAGCTGCTGTCTGTGGGGGGAGGGGCTCCATTAAGGATGGTGCCTAGTGGATCCAAGGGTCAAATGAGGAAGTTTTGGCATGCATACAAAAAACTTCAGCAATCTTTTTCATTAAGCTTACATTTTAATGCAATTTGTCATACTTACATAAATTGTCTCCAAAAAGAAGTTTGCATTAATTTAATAGCTATCCTTGGCAATAAAGTTTCTTAATTTAACATGCACACAAAATACCCGGTGCAAATGAACATGTTCTGCAGTCATTGCATATTTCACAATCTTTAGCTAATCTCACAATTCACAGAGAAAAAAAGGCTAAAGCCACAGCATGACTAAGCACGATCACTGAATTCATCTTAAACCTGGGACACAATCGAAAGTTCACGCTGAATACAGACTCAGGATGATTCCTTATATAAGACATCCCCACAAATCCATCTTTAAAAAGAGCAGAAGATGAGACTGTGTTTATCGCCTTACAATTTGTCCATCTCCATGCCAACACTCTCTATTCTGGCCTTGCATTCACCGTGGTGGGTGCACAGGTCCGTAGCCTTATGCCCTCTTTTATCCTCCCCGTATGCTAATCTGCTGGATTAGGACCTGTGCAGCATTGTGCTTGCATGTGTCCAAACATGACAGGGGTCCGAAAAGGTCACAGTGGACGCTGACCTTGGCCCCTGAGGCCTCGGTGGCCAGTGGAGGGTCCCGGGAGGGCACTGGAGCAGAGCGTTGCTTGGGTCCACTTCTCTAATCAGCTCAACAGCTAGACTGAGACCTCCTGCGCTTTGTCCAGTAGTCCGACAAAGGCCACTATCTGAATGGACCAGGACTCAAAGGTCAGACTGGCCACAGATGACGGCAGCTTTGAAATGGAATCCACAATGCGCTTCCAGCCTTCATCCTCTGCTTTCTTTTCACAGGGACGAGAAAAGGCAGTCGGTGTTAACTGTATAGCTTTACATTGTTTATACACAGATGTGTAGATTAGATCCTGATAGGGTTTGGTCTCTGTTTTCATTTACTTGTTTAATCCAGCAACGTAGGAATACATATTAGCCAACCCTAAAAAATAAGTTTCTTATTTCACATTTTGACTTTTAATTGCGCTTTATCTAGGTTCTAATATCAAAGTTCATGTTCTGTAGGGGGGTGTATGGATGAATACGTTCTTGTGTTAAGGTGAAGGATTCAGTTAACTGGGATGCCAGTCAGGTGAAGCAGATCCATGTCCATTAGGACTTTAGCTGTTGACACAGTGCTCAATTAAGGCCAATAAATGTCTGGGTCGAGTGTGTTAACCAGTGCTGCTAATGCTGTTAGTCCTTCATAGAAACCGCAAACCGGTAATTCTATTTGAGCCGTCTGCTTTTTACTGTTTGTAATTTCATCAAGTGTTATAATCATATTTTGGGAAAGCTGCATTAATCAAGAGGCTAGAAAGCAATCTTTGGTATGTACTATTTTTTTTTTTTTTTTTTTGTGCCTATGCTAATACATAGGAAGCTTGTTCTTTAAATTAAGTGAGCTCTACAGGAATAACACAGAATATATGTATAAATATGATTTCTCTTTTGAAATTTGCAGCTAACTAAATTAAACCGATTTAAGGGAGCTATACTTTAATGCCAAAAGATTTAGGACAAATAATAGAATTCAGATGTTCCAATCACTTCCATGGACACAGGTGTATAAAATCAAGCACTAGGCATGCAGACTGATTCAACAAAATTTTGTGAAAGAATGGGTCACTCTCTGGAGCTCAGTGAATTCAAGGGTGCCATTCGTGTCCATTTGTGAAATTTCCTCACTACTAAATATTCCACGGTCAACTGTTTGTGGTATTATAACAAAGTGGAAGCAATAACAACAACGCAGCTACGAAGTGGTAGGCCACGTAAAATCACAGAGTAGGGTCAGTGCATGCTGATTGCTACAAACCTCCAAATTTCATGTGACCTTCAGATTAGCTCAAGGACAGTGCATAGAGAGCTTCATGGAATGGGTTTCCATGGCCGAGCAGCTGCATCCATGCCTTACATCACCAAGTGCATTGCAAAGCATCGGATGCAGTGGTGTAAAGCACGCCGCCACTGGACTCTAGAGCAGTGGAGACGTGTTTTCTGGAGTCTGGGTTTGGCAGTTGCCAGGAGAATTTGCCTGACTGCATTGTGCCAAATGTAAAGTTTAGTGGAGGGGGGATTATGGTGTGTGGGGTTTTTTCAGGGGTTGGGCTTGGCTCCTTAGTGAGAACAGTTTGGGGATGGCCCCTTCCTGTTCCAACATGACTGCGCACCAGTGCACAAAGCAAGGTCCATAAAGACATGGATGAGCCAGTTTGGTGTGGAGGAACTTGACTGGCCCTCAACCTGATAGAACACATTTGGGATGAGTTAGAATGGAGACTGCGAGCCAGGCCTTCTCGTCCAACATCAGTGCCTGACCTCACAAATGCGCTTCTAGAAGAATGGTCAAACATTCCCATAAACACTCTCCTAAACCTTGGGTGAAAGCCTTCCCAGAAGAGTTGAAGCTGTTATAGCTGCAAAGGGTGGGCCAACTCCATATTAAACCCTATGGATTAAGAATGGGATGTCATTCTTATCGACTCATGATTTGATCACGTGTCAAACCGCCAAACTGCTGAAATCACGTGACTTTGGTGCTGATTCGATATACGCTGATTCATATAGCTCCAAAGCTTCAGGAAGCAGTGTTTTGAAATCGGCCATCACTATATATAAGTTATTTCGTTTTTTTTTGTGCACAAAAACTATTCTCGTCGCTTCATAAAATTATTGTAGAACCACTGTAGTGAGATGGACTTTGTAACGACGTCTTTAGTACCTTTTATGGGTCTTGAGAGAGGAAATGACATTGCTGCCAAAGGAGGCCTTTCTGAGCCATCAGATTTCAACTAAAATATCTTAATTTTTATTTTTGGGTGAACTAACCCTTTAATCTTCGAAACACAAATTAAAATATTTATAATGTAACCTAAGAGATTTATGTCGCTCTTCCAAAGCAAGAAATTTATAAAGAGGTTGTAATAAGAGATCTATAAAAAATGAACGTTTTAATCCAAGTCTTCTGAAGAGACACAATCGCTTTATATGATACGCTTGTATATATATATATATATATATACATTGATAAACGCACATACATACAGCACATCAAATATGTTAGAGAAATCCAAACATGAACAAAAGTCTTATGGGTTTGGAGCCACATAAGAGTGAGTAATTGATGACAAAATTTCTTTTTTGGGGTGAACAATCCCTTTAAATTGATGGATTTGATGCATTGTCAGAACAAACAGATACACTTAAACCCAGTTGGACTTCCCAAATCTACTTGAGACAGGAAAGTTAAGGTGTATGCTATAAACCTCTAAATGCAATACAATGCAACAGCTACAATGCAAAATGTAAAAAAGCTACATTTTGTCTATACTGCACAACTTCAAGTTGGAAAAGTAGCTTCTGTGAAAAGCTAAACTGTGTAAAAACTTCTGTGCGACTGTCATACCGCTGAAAAATGTATTTTAGTTAGCATCTAACCAATGCTGAATATAACAATAGATGATTTAACTGCAGAGAAAAGCACCCTGAAACCATTCATAATTCTGGTCCACAAAAGCTGTGAACAGAGTTCCTGCGAAATATTGCCAATAGGGCTTTTTCAGGTCACAAACCAAAACGAGCAATTAAATCAAATTGGAGTCTTTGGTGAGTGCTGGGCCCCTGTGGACTTGACCAAATGCTTGATGTCAAAGTGACCTACTTGTGCAGCCTGATGAATGGCCACTGGGAGCGAAACCAGTGGCCAGTCATTAATCTGGAACAGATCAGGATCCAAGTATGTCTCTATTCGGTGTTAATTGGCCAGTTGTTTTATTGCAAATAATTGCGAGGGTGGGAGAGAACTAGCTAGTGGAAGTCACATAGATCTATGAGTCTCACAGTGAGGAAAAAGCCATTGACTCTCAAGAGATGAAGTGTAGGGTATAAAAACGCTTAGGAAATACCTTTACTCCAATCCATGACATATAGAGCTAAAGATAAGATTTATAATAGCATTATTTGTCTTTCACTAAATTGCATTTTATTTGTTTTATATCTCTCTGTCATCTTACTGTTCTTTGTAGTCGCAGCAGTATGTCAGATCAGTGAGCGGTGAGGTGTGATTCCAGGCTGCCGAGCAGCTGATAGATGGATGGATGCAGAATGGCAGTTTGGCTCGGTCCTGATAAGGCCTATCTCCAGCAGGGCTTCCTCAAACGTTTGGAAACAGTCAAACACTGTCAGCCCAGAAGGATGGGGACTGGATTGATGAGGGGCTAAAGGCAATAGGCTGGTTTCCTCACTCTTATCATGTGGCTGTATTGGCTGGAGCAGCAGGCCTTGCTATAATGGAGAGGCACAGTTTTCTCATGTCATTCAACTTATCAGCGCTGTGCAAAGGAGATGAGAAAAGCCAGCTCAGATAAACAGGAAGGATGTCACACATTTTAGAAAGACACATGTTTGATTGATGGTGCTAATGGAGGTATTGGGTAACAGAATCCTTTTTTCATGGCATTACTCCAGGGAACATTATACGACATTATACGTGGTAAAAACATAACACTCAATATGACGACCACCTTACAGCTAAAAGAAGCATGTACATTTTTGATGCCACTTACAATTGAGGGACTGCTTGTTTTTTTAGTTAACTCTTGATTGTAAATATACATTAGCCAGACAGTAAATACAGTTGTTTTGCATAAATTGAGCAAAAGAAGCACATTTTGAGAGATTTCGGTCTTAGAGCTGTACTTTGGAAATAGTCTCTTTAGAGCTCACTACACTTTTCCTCCTTTTATTTATTTTTAACACTTAACCTTGGGTTAATGTATTTTTAAACACTTGAGTGTAGGAGTTATAACCCAGGGTTAAGCAATATTTCACATTTGTACTTTTTAAAGTTGGTCATAACCGGGCTATGAAACCCTATGAGCCCTATCATACATCTGGCACAATGCTGTGCCAGGTGTGATGCAAGTGCTTTTTGCTAGTTTAATTTTCAGGTCCTTCTCAAATAATTAGCATATTGTGATAAAAGTTCATTATTTTTCATAATGTAATGATAAAAATTTAACTTTCATATATTTTAGATTCATTGCACACCAACTGAAATATTTCAGGTCTTTTATTGTTTTAATACTGATGATTTTGGCATACAGCTAATGAAAACCCAAAATTCCTATCTAAAAAAATTAGCATATTTAATCCGACCAATAAAAGAAAAGTGTTTTTAATACAAAAAAAGTCAACCTTCAAATAATTATGTTCAGTTATGCACTCAATACTTGCTCGGGAATCCTTTTGCAGAAATGACTGCTTCAATGCGGCGTGGCATGGAGGCAATCAGCCTGTGACACTGCTGAGGTGTTATGGAGGCCCAGGATGCTTCGATAGGGGTCTTAAGCTCATCCAGAGTGTTGGGTCTTGCGTCTCTCAACTTTCTCTTCACAATATCCCACAGATTCTCTATGGGGTTCAGGTCAGGAGAGTTGGCAGGCCAATTGAGCACAGTAATACCATGGTCAGTAAACCATTTACCAGTGGTTTTGGCACTGTGAGCAGGTGCCAGGTCGTGCTGAAAAACTAAATCTTCATCTCCATAAAGCTTTTCAGCAGATGAGGTGAAAATCTCCTGATAGCTAGCTGCATTGACCCTGCCCTTGATAAAACACAGTGGACCAACACCAGCAGCTGACATGGCACCCCAGACCATCACTGACTGTGGGTACTTGACACTGGACTTCAGGCATTTTGGCATTTCCTTCTCCCCAGTCTTCCTCCAGACTCTGGCACCTTGATTTCCGAATGACATGCAAAATTTGAGCGACAGTCCAGTGCTGCTTCTCTGTAGCCCAGGTCAGGCGCTTCTGCCGCTGTTTCTGGTTAAAAAGTGGCTTGACCTGGGGAATGTGGCACCTGTAGCCCATTTCCTGCACACGCCTGTGCACGGTGGCTCTGGATGTTTCTACTCCAGACTGCTTCCGCAGGTCCCCCAAGGTCTGGAATCGGTCCTTCTCCACAACCTCTTAACCAGCCCCCCACTTTTGAAAATGTTCTGAAAATGATATACCCAAATTAAAATGTCTGCAGCTCTTAAACCCTATGGTCTATATTCATAAATCTGGTCTTATTTTAAACTAGACAATTCAAATAGTGTTACCCAAGAGTCATAATAGCTTAAAGTTGTATATGAACAGAGTAATATACATGTAAATATACATGTAAGTGACTCACGTTTTTTTATTTTATTATTCACTTAGGGAAAAAATTATAAGATTTTAATGTTGAGGTCCTGAAATTAACCATAATATAAAACTGAATGTCTGATCATGTTTTGATTAAAATTTGAGGATGATTCTCTCAAAAATGTAGCTTCTGTAAGCTTTTATATCAAGAAAAGACTAGGGTATGTCGAAATCGCGTACTTCCATACTAAATAGTATGCGAAAAACAGTACGCGAGCAGAGTAGTATGTCCGAATTCATAGAATTCAAAAACAGTATGCGAAAAGTACCGGATGGCCTACTACTTCTGGTGAGATTCTGAAGTGCATACGATGGACACTTTACTATCCCATGATGCCACGGAGAGAGGATTTGTCGTTATATTTGAAAATGGCGGAAAACGGAGATGCGGCTGTTTTCAAGTGTAAGTACTTTAGAAACATTTTTTGTTTATATGTGGTTAAATTGTAGTTGTTTAACATCATATAAGTACACGATTGATTGTTAAAAGTTTAAATAATGTAAATTGAGGGTGTCCTTTTCCAGACAATTCTGAAAAATTATAGTTTTATCATTATTAGACCGAGATCATGTAAATCAGCTAACTTAACTAACACTGTTTTCATTAAACAACGACGTTCGTTGTTTATCAGTTTAATGAGATAATAACACAACTTCAGTAAATTAAAACGATTTTATTTTCTCCTTTACCAGTGTTGATAGTATCAAATATTTGTTGGCTACATAGCAAGCTAGCTAACGTTACTGTTAACAAGTGTAACGTTAACGTTACCTCAGCTTGTCCATGTAACATTAATAGATTGACCATGGTTCATCACGTGTTAAAATCTGTGTTTATTTTGCAGGGGATGATGAACACACCCGCATTTTAATTGAGTGGAGAGTGGCAAATGAAGCCCTCTTCACTGGGAAAAGAAATCGGCAAAAAGGTTTTGGGTAAGTATACAAGACAAATGTAATTGTATTCAAGTGCTGTAGATTCAATGGTATGTTAGTTGTAACATTAGATGTAAAAATTTTTACTCTAGCTCTTATTACTGCATTCATTTTGTTTGATTTCTGTGCATTTATTGCAGAGTTTTTATCACAGAGCAGAGGCTAGAGGGCAAAATGTCTGCTGTTCAGATTAAAAAAAAATGGGAAAACCTTAAACAAAAATACAAAGTAAGATTTTTTTTATTATTATTGTAGTTCACCCCAAAATGAGAATTCTGTCATGATTTAATCATGCCTATGTTTGGCCCTGTAATGCAATAATTAAATAAATTATATGTTTTACAATATATTCGACTGTCTTGATAATCTGTTTTCAAATATTTGTAGGATCTGAAATGTCCACAGACTGGGGTGAGCACTGAGGATGGGGATGTTACAGCAGCATCCTGGAAATGGTATTCTGCCATGGATGAGGCAATAGGGGGCAGACCCTCCATCACACCACCCACCCTTATTGCCTCATCTGGCCCGGATGCTGCTGTTACCTCTCCATCCTCAGTGAGGTCAGAGCATGAGAGAGTAGGGAGGAAAAGAAAAGATTTTGAGGAGCTGATCCGAGAGATGGAGGAGAGGGAAGCTGAAAGAGAAAGAGATGCCATTGAAAGGGAGGAGGCGTTGGAAAGAGATGGAGGAGAAGGAGGAAAGAAAAGAAAGAGAGCGACGTGAGCATGAGAAGAGACTAGAACAGGAGGCCAGAGAAAGAGATGAAAGAAGAGACCGGGAAGTGAGAGAGAGAGAAAGGGAGACAAAGAGAGAGAGGAAAGATTCCTTCAGCTAATAGAAATAATTGCAAAAAATAATGTTAATAAAGAAATCAAATAATATATATACTCTTATTATTTATTTGTTTGTAAGTTCACTGTCATGCTGTTTTAGCAAGTTATATTACAAAACACTTAATTCCCAGGGATTTATAGCATCTAGATTGTCAGTTGCAAAGAGCTTAATATGTGGCATTGACTAATTAAGATTTTTAAAGTGATTTGTGTATGTCCTTCTTTTGTAGCAGATTCCAGATGCAAACTGCAGGTATATCTGAAAAATATAATGTCTGACTCTGAATATGAGTGCTGCACTGTAGAGAAAAATTCAGACACCATTCAAATCTATTTGCTTTATTTTTGTGTATTTAACTTTCAAATGGATACAGGATACAAAGCTTAAAGCAAAATCAAATAATTTTGGCATAAAGTAGTATAATAGAGCTTACAACACCACCAAAAGAAAACTTATTATAGTGTCATCATGAGGAAAGAAAATGAACTCCAGCAGTTTCAGTAAGGTAACTTTCACAGGTTTCAAAAAGATCTAAACACTTTGATACTAGCAATCTTATTTATAGGGCATCACTTTAAAATAATTCAATAAATTTCTTTCAAAGCATTTGTACAAGCTAAGGACTTTATGCCTTGGGTAATTTTTGGATTTCCACTTAAAATAAATAATTTGTAAAACATTAACCTCAAATATGTGATATGTAGCTAGAATTTCAAAGAATTGGTACTCAAATTCATAGCCATATTACCCTGTAGCCCAAGACTGTAGCCTGTAGCCTGGTCAGTACCTGGATGGGAGACCAATCACCGGTGTGTGGTGAGCAGTGTTGGGGCTAGTTACTCAAAAAGTAATATATTACATATTACATATTACTCTCAAAAATAGTAATGCCTTACTTTACTTTTTACTCCTGGAGAAAGTAACTAGTTATATTACTAGTTATATTACTAGTTACATTTTTTTTCTTAATTACTCTATAATTGCCTGAGATGCATCAGATGGAGGGAGAACATACAAAGGAGGAGTGTTCTTTAGGGTCTTTATTATGCCAACAACAGACTGGCACTGTCTAGCACAAATAACTACAAACAACTGTACTTGTGCAATCAAGTACAAACAAGTATTAACTTCCTCTATGTTTAACAAACACTGTCTAGTGCAAACAATCAATTTGATTGTCAATTTATAACAAGTACAAGAACATATTAACTTCCTCAATGTTTAACAAAACCATCTAGTGCAAAAATCAATTTGATTGTCGATTAATAAATAATTACTAAATCTCCACCCGTCGAAACTCGCTTTCTGTTGCTGGGAACCTTCCTCTGAAAAAGAGCTTGCCGTTGTTTACGCTTCCATTTTTCCCATCTGTCTTTGAGGGTGCCGCTCTGCTGCTGGCTGCCGGTTGTCGACCAATCGGTGATGGTAAATGATACCTCGTGCCAAACCCAGACCAATCACTGTTCCATTCACGCCCTCCTCCCCTTCCCTTCTGTTCTCTGTGTTGTGTGCCTTGTGTTTGATGACGGTGCTACTAGCAAATGTAACGCAAGTAACTAGCTCGGAAAACTGTAATAATATTACCATTTTCAGGCAGTAATGCCTTACACTACCAGTTACTGAAAAAGTAATATTATTACAGTAACGCGTTACTTTGTAACGCGTTACACAACACTGGTGGTGAGCATTCTGGCACAATATGGCTGCCATCCAGGTGGAGCTGCTGCGTTAGTGGTGGTTGAGGAGATTCCCCCTTCTATATGTAAAGCGCTTTGAGTGCCTAGAAAAGCGCTAGATAAATGTAATGAATTATTATTATTAAATTAACAGTGGTTGGTGGGTGTCACCTCTAGGGACCACTGTAGCTCGAGATCCCCTGTCGATTAGCCTGGGTCTGCAATATCCCCAGTTACCATGTGCCGCGAGGAGGCCCGAAGGAGTCTTGGTGCTGGAGGCTTTGTCCAGCGCAGTGAGCTGTAAGATCCAGAGAGATGCACACAGATAGCCATGCACCTCTCTAACTACTACTACTGCACTGTACGCATCACAGCACCCTGTGAAGGGCTGTGCCCACACACACACACACCTAACTATTTACATAACTAACATAGACAAGCTGGAACAATGTCAATCTGAGAACAAGAACTGATTAGAAAAAAACATAACCTGTTAAAAAGTGTCTTACAGGTAATCGTGCTCATGAAGAGCAGGCACACAGTTGCCTGGTGAAGACACCGCTGCAGCGAGATTGTCCCGCACGTGCTCTCCCGCGCTGGCTTCTATGTTGCTGGGTTCAGGTGGCCCATCATCATCCTCCGCAACTTCAGGATCAACAATGTCCCCATTAAGAAGACAGAGGTTGTGGAGCACCGTGCAGCATGCAACGACATCTGGTACAAAAGCAGGGCGGACTTCCAGGCCCTTGAAAGAAATGGACCGCCAGCGTGTTTTCAGCATCCCGAAGGCCCTCTCAACGATGCTCCGTGCTCTAGAATGCTTCCTGTTGTAGCGAGTCTGTACAGCATTCTGCACAGGCTCTCTGTATGGGGTCATGAGGCAGATGGGCGCACCCACCATCAAGGCAAGGATACCCACCATGTCCAAGGATGCACTTTCCTGCAGGTGGATACAGGCGGCCAGCGTTCACAGGGCTGTTCTTCAGCACCCTGGCATCGTGCACAGACCCAGGATACCCAACAAAATGTCGAGGAACTTCCCTTGTGGTCAGTGATGGTCTGCAGCTGGACCGAATTAAATAGCTTTCGGTTGAAGTTGCACTGGACGTCACTTGCTGGTGGTTTGATCCAAATGTGACAGCCATCTATGGCACCAGCTACAACACTGAACACTGGAGACCCTGCCAGCTGGGCAAAACCTGCTCCCACTGCATCCAGGTCATCTGCACTGGGAAAGCGATGAGCTGCCTCAAGATGCCGATGACTGCCTTGCTCATTCTGTGCACAATGGGATGTCAAAGGCGAGTGACACTACCCAGTATGATGCTGCATGGGCCAGCCAGTAAAGGAACACCAAAACCTCAATGTCCTTTTCCCAGCCGTGGTCACAGTCAGGTTTCACTGCAGCAATCAGGGACTGGATGGACGGCCGTGAAAGTCGGAGGTTGGGGCGGAGGTCTGTTCCATCTTCAAAATACAGAAGAATTGGCACAGCAGCGTTCAGGTGGCAGCAGGTTGTAGGGCACACAATCTGTAAACGTGTATATAGTTTTATTTTAGAATACAGTTTTAATACACTTGAAGACACTTGTTTCCTGTGTTGGCTTATTTATAAATATCATTTATAATATTTATATGTATATGATAAAATTTCTTATGTATAAATGTGTATTTGTATATTTTGTATTTTATATATATATATATATATATATATATATATATATATATATATATATATATATATATATATATATATATATATATATATATATTAGATATAGAAAATTGAGACTTTAGATGTTTTCTGAAGTGCCATCTGAAATTTTCTAGAATTATCATTTTTATCGAGCTTGTATATTTCCGTTCAGTTATTTCACTGTAATGACAAGTATAAATTTCTAACTTCGTCCTCTAAATAAAAAAACTGGTATATAATAAAAGTTATGAGGACTCACTTTACCTGAAGATATCATGTCCATATCATGTAATGGCAATGAAAAGGATCTATTGCCATTCAAATTAAATTAACGTTACTGAACCTAAACATACGTGCTTGATAAAATCTTCATTTTAGAAGAACATTTCAGACGGCATTTAGAGGCTTTTACATCTTAAGTCTTCATATGTACACGTGTATTGTATCTGACAGGCTTAATGAATCAATAGAGACACGCACACATATTTATCTCTATTGATTAATTCATGTTTAATCATCGATGATATCACAAGCAAATAAAACACGTTTTCCTTGCCAACAATCAACATTGTCATTGTTCACATGTTTGTGTTTTTTTTTCTGAGGTAAAATTTAATAGCTAAATAAATTATAATACTTACGTTATTTGAGAAATTCCTCAAAAGCTCTCGGCGTGGCGTGATCTGCGAGTAGCTGACCGACGCCTCCTCTGGATTGTGATCTCCAACGACGTTAAAACGCCGATGAAAGCGGAAAGCAGAACTAAAAACATCGCTCGAAGTTGGTGCGGTCAGTGGAATGGGCTCTTTAAATTTTCGCTGTTATGACAGCGTCTGTCACGTGGCATTCGCTGTTATGACACGTGACAATTCCATCATGACGCATGTAGTACGTCCGGACTTCATTCATACTACCCGTATTCATACTATATAGAACGTACTTTTTAACGGTCGTGAAGTACGTTCTAATTCAAATGTAGTACATACTCACATAGTACGCGATTTGGACGCACCCTACGCGTCCTTTCCAAAAGGCCTTTTATTTTAGAACATTTGTAATTGTAAAGAGTAGTTTTTTATTCAAATAAATCTGCAATAAACTGCTGATTATGATTAATTTACAGTTACTGAAAAACCAAATTAACTATTTACAGAATTTTTAAAGTGTAAAAAACTAATTTAGTTGATAAAAACAGTCTGTCATAGAGTCAGCGTGCTCCACTGCGGTCTTGCGCAATCTGACTGGCAGGCGCCCGGCTGCTATGGAGACGGTGACTAGAGGCATATTCACTAATAATGCTTACAAACACAACGTAAGATAATGCCTTGTGATTAGTTACTACGTCCGTCAATCAAACCTTTTCCGGCAAGGCATTGGCTAGGCATTGATTGCCTTTATCCAACGAAAACCATGCGCGCTTTGATTGACAGCTCGCGGAGCGAATAATGCGCCAACTTTGTATAATGACTCGTCAGAAAACCTGTGATTGAAGCAGAGAGACGTGGGAGGGTTTAACGTGACAGGAAGAGTCCACAGCACAGGGGAGATCGTCAGAAACGGATTAGAATCGATAGTTCATTGAAAATGGACACGATTGATTACTCTAACTCAAAACGCTCATGCAAACAAAGGAGGATTTTTTTTTTTTCCTTATTTTTTTGGTGTTTTGGATTAAAAAGTGGGATGCATTTTGAAGAGTGGACTCTTACGGACATGTATGCTGTCTTTTTGGATTCGTCCGATCTGATCCGCACGATAGGAAATGAAAGATGAGTACCTGGTTTATTATGCTAATGTTTAAATAGCTAGTGCTTCAGCATTTCATTTAACCCTTTCCTCTCTGGTGTATTTATTGCAAAAACGAGTTCAGAACATGAATCTCGAGTGTTTTAGCTTTCAAATGATGCATAGTTTTTGATGGTTGATTAAATAGTTTGTATAAAAAAAGTGAATAAAAGTAGAGACACGCCCACTTACGTCAACCCCCCAAACCCCCCCGCCCACGATCCGGTGCGGGTTAAGAAGTTTTAAAGTATTTATTTATTTATTTAAAAAAAAATCTTGCTAACCCCACATTTTTTAATGGTAGCGTATGTCTCAGAAGAATAACTGAGTGGATCTAAATTAACAGAAGAATAACTGAGTGGATCTAAATTATAACAACATTAACTCTGGGTTTACCTCAAAACCTGACAGATGATTAGTAATGATAGAAACAGTGATGTAAGAAACCATTTGATGATACAGATTATATTTGGGTTAACAATTTAAAGTGTGAAAAGCCCATATAGAGTCCATACAACTGCAACTGTCTGCACTTGACAACTTGGAGTAAGTCTCAGCATTGAAATGAGCAGGAATTCCACAGGTCTCTGTACCAGATGACCTGTGCTTCCTTGGGTGGTCAGAGCTCAGACGTCTGTGTGTTGATCTCTCTTTTCTGTCCATCCTGGCCCAGACCCACTGAGCACCAGGCCAGGGTTGACCTGGTGTCAACAACCTACTGAGAGCTTTCAGTCCCTGGGTCCGTCGCTAGGATTGGCCCCCTGTGGGATGGGGGATCTGGGTCCCCAGGTGGGTATTGTGCACGTTTCTGACCACTGACAAAAAGCTCTTTGGGGGCCAGTGGTCAAGATGAGAAGCTGGAGAGGTGAAAGAAGAGGGAACGCACTCCCTGCTGTTCTGGTCTAATTTGGCAGGATGCCGAGTGACTGCCCTCTGGAGCAAGTGCAGGCATGAAAAAGCAACTCTGCACAATGCTGTTTGAGTAAAGCTTTTCTGCAGTCAATTCAAGTCTCTCTAACCACCATCTGCCCAAGATAAGCACTCACTTTCTATAGACATTTGCTTTCAACCTCTATCAAAACAATCTTTGTTCTTATATGTATCTCTACAATACATTGTAAACACACACACACACACACACACACACACACACACACACACACACACACACACACACACACACACACACACACACACACACACACACACATATATACATACAAGAAGTTATCATTTAAAATATACACTACTGTTTAAAAGTTTTCGGATAGTAAGATTTTGTAATATATATGAAATAATTATCTTGTATTCACCAAGGCTGCATTTATTTGATCAAATATACAGTAAAAACAGATATACCGTGTGAAATAGTCAAACCATAATTCATTCAGAGACTTTCACTTTTCTCACATTATCACAGTTTATTCGCTATAGTTTAGAAAATGGTAATAAAATATGAAAAGAACTCTTTGTCTGTGTCAGAATAAATTCATCTTGATAATGTCAGGTAACTTTAATAGAAAGGTATGTAATGGATTACAACATCCAATCAGCTTTCAGTTGTTAAATTTAAGTACACATTAAATAATACCAATTTAGGTCAACCTCTTACCAAGCAATGCTTCATTTTGTTCAGTCTGTGGCATAAAATGTCGCATTAGACATTAAAGAATAAACACTTGAGCAAAACATGGTCAGGTCGAAGTGTCTGAATAATTTTGGTTCCAAATTTGTATAAATTTTACTGGTAGTCCACTGTATGAAGAATTGTTATGAATAACATGTCACAGTTTATTTTATTTAGCTATCCTCACTTACATAAATGAACTATAGTGTCCTGCACCCACTAGTAAAAAAATATATCTGGTGACTGAATAATTTTTGGTTTGACTGTATGTGAAATATTAATATACTTTAAAATGTAATTCATTTCCGTGATGGAAAAGCTGAATTTGCAGCAGTAATTACTCCAGTCTTCAGTGTCAATCATATATATATATAGGATTATTTGATTATTAGAAGGCTGTAAAGAACAGCAAAGATTTGAAAAAGAAAAGTTTTGTGACATTATAAATGTCTTTACTGACACTTTTCTTCCATTTAATGCATCCTTGCTAAATTAAAGTGTTAGTTTCTTACATCTTAAATATTACTTAACCCAAACTCATGGTTTGGTTGTAACTTTGGCACCTAATTTGAAATGGAAATGGACAGAGGTGTGCTAGTACTTTTCTAAGTGGTCAGACAGGTTTTCTTTTTCTTTTTTGACTGGCTGATGATAAATCCAGAAAAAAATAATCTAGGGTTCAGAATATAATAGAGGCTTGAGGGACGGCTATTTTGACTTGGGTCAGTAAATAACCACTTGGTAACAGTCCAGCAACACAACCATACTATTGTGTCAGTATGTTTTGGATCTAGTTGTTAATTGTATTTGCACATTTGGCAGAAATTTTTATCCAAAGCAGCTAACATTGCATTATGTTTATCAAATGCATTTAACATCTATAGTAGGCTATACAAGTGCATGCATCATCTGGGAATTACACCCACGGCCTTGGTGTTGTTAGTGCTATATGCTACTGTTAAGTTATAAGAGCTACGCGGTGCTGGATTCTTCTTGGTCAGACAGAAGTCATGCTTTTTAAACTCTTGAACTGCTCTCTGATAAACTCTATTCCTGCTGCTCCAACAGAGGACAAAGGGAGATGAGCAATGTGCATGCTTTTAGATCTAACCCCGGCCCGTGTCCAGAGGGCAAGAGCGAGAGAGTAAAGACACGAATCCCCTAACATGATACAGATGGTGAAGGAGGAGAGCCAGGGCTGTGAGGGATCTCACCGTTGAGTGTGATCGGTACAACCTGTTGGCCCTGCTGAGACAGCTGTGAAGATCTGGGATTCCACGCTGTCATTCAGGTTCATAGAGCCATCCCCTCTCATGAGCTCTCCATATGTACAGGCCTTTCATCCAGGACAGCACATTTATAATATAGTGACATTTGTTTTTCTGTGATTCAGGAGTGAGCTTCTTATGAAAGCACACTTGTTTTATCATCTTAATTGATCAATATCTTTTTTTTTTAAATACAATTTTTTTTCGTGACATTTAGCGAAAGTTGTTAGTAGACCATTGGACTTAAGCCAAAGCCTAAAATGGCTTTGTGCCGCTGTAAATATTACTCTGTTTTTTTTTTTTTAAATTTTGAGCAGCTAATGAATTCTGTGCATTGACAGAATGGATATAGACAGGTCTTTTGTAAGATGATATCATCTGTTTCCCAGCGGTGTGCTTTATTAGGTAGTGAGTCATTTTAGAATAAACTGTGCTCTGCTTTATAGCAGTGTCTCACGTTGGCTTCTGGAGCCCCAGATTTAATGAATGGCTGGGAGGAGGAATGAAAGTGAGGCAAACAAGTTGCCTGCCTGCATGCCTGCCTCCGGCCCCTGGCTCCTGCAGACAAGATGTGGGATTGTAGCAGGCAGCCAAAACTCAGCATGCCGTGTGCTGGGTACCTCAAGAAATTGTAGGAGCATGAAACTGTGATGTATGGGAAAGTAGTGTGTGTAAGGAAGAAATGATGCATGGTTGCGTCTAGCAAACTCCTCCATTATAATTTTCAGCAGCTGCATACTCAAGTGCCAGACCGCCTTCTGTATAGAATTTACAACGAAAGTATAATAACTCTTGCAGCTCAAAGTGATTACGATATGTCCGACGTTATACGTTGTGCCGGCTTTTTTCATAAGTTAAATACCGAAGGTAGTCTGGCGGAAGCTAAATATTCCTTAATAGTTATTCCTTTAACAGTCAAAGTGATAGTTCACTCAAAAAAGTATGAAGCAGAGCAGGACCGAGTGTTGTGGGAGCTGAGCAAGAACGCCACAGCGATTGTTAATGAGATGAATGCAACACACACCTCTCGAGTAGCGGTTCTTTTATTATGCCACAGCCGCCGGCGACATTTCCGGTCATGACTATGAGGTGATACAGCTCTGTTTATTATATTAGATACATTTGAGTGTGTTGAAAATTATGTTATGACATAACTCGTTCGCTCTGCGGTTGCTATGTCACTCTACGCACACTGCAGTAAGAGTTAAGAGTTTCTGCAAAATAAAACCAGATACCGAGGGTAACGCAGATATGACGCCATTGACAGGCGACTCCATCACACGTCCCGGTTTCTAGGTTAAAATAGCAATTTTCTCATGATTTACAAATAGTTGGAAACATTTGGGATATTGTAAGTACTAAATTGAACAAAATATGTAACACTGGCTTAGTGATTTTTGGATATTTTACTGAAAAAATGCTACATAGTACACCTTTAACAAAACATTTAATAGTATATCAACTATACTAAAATAGTAAAATTACACACACACACACACGTATGGTTTACTATCTTTGTGGGGACTCTCTATAGACGTAATGGTTTTTATACTGTACATTCTATCCCCTTACATTAACCCTATCCCAAAACCTACCTAAATCAAAACTTTCTGCATTTTTACATTGTCAAAAAACTAATTCTGTATGATTTATAAGCTTGTTTCCTCACGGGGACCTTGATTTAGGCCCCCACGGTGACACGAGTCAGTGTGCAACTGTGCATACAGGTTGAAGTCATACAGAACTTTTTTTGATCAAATAATCATGTTGTTTTAAACCCTGCTCACTTTCATTGTATGGACAAAAACAAACAAACAAACAAAATGCTGAGATAACGGTGCATTAAACATCAAATATTTCAACTGGCTATGATTGTGTCTTGTTGTGTAGCATTTTTGCGTTCATCGTGGACAGACAAATGATTTGCCTGCAAACTTTTTGTCACACACCTGGACACCCTGTAACACAGATCTACTCTGCCCAGGCCTGTAAACATGCTATTTAGAGATAAAATATTCCTTTTGTATTGTAATCACATGTGCCTAATAGTAAAGAATAACTACTACTAGCTAGAGCATCTAGAGACATGGATCGAGAGAGAAAGAGATAGAGAAAGCCTATGTACGTGAGGTGGTCATTTAACTCTTCTTACTTGAGCAAATTGCTGCCTTCCTCTGCCTGACAGCTCTTTTCCCTTTACTTGTTAAAAGGCCTGCCATTGTTAGCCGTTGCTCCTCTCTGACAAGTCGCTGCTGGTCATGATGTCAGGGGGAGACTAATAAGGGCTAATTCACAAGCTGTCCTAAGAGCTCTGCCGGACTGTTAGCTAGGTTCCCAGGATACTTCCAGCCCACTTGAGATGGAGAGAGAGTGAGAGGAAAGAGTTTGCCCAAAAGAGAACAAAAAGGCACGGGGGGAAACGGCAGCAGGCAATACGGCGAAGTCAGTCAGGGACTGCATTCAGGGCCCACGCAGGTAGTCCGACTAAAGGGCCCAATTTGTTATAAATGACAGAGACTCATTGAGCAAGGACAGGATGTCGTCTGCTGGAGGCTCCGTCCCTTTCTCTCTCTGCTGTCACCAGAGGCGAGGTCCCGTCTGCCTTTTGTTGACACAGTGATGGTTATAGGAGGGGGAGCTTTGGATGTGTCGAAAGCAATTTTCTGTGTGTCCAGGAAAGACAGAAAACATTTACAACCAAATCCAGTTAGCGGGCATCCAGCTATAAAGCACATGCCAATGGGAACAAAAGACTTCTATTTTAACATGTAAATTACCCCTGATTAATTCCTTAATCTAGACATCTCGACATATTCTGTCTTCAGTCCATCACATGTCATTCCAAGCTTGCTTTCTCAAGCTGAATAAATCAGTAAAAACATATTTTATTAAAAAAAAAATTTTTATTTTTTATTTGATTTATAATTATTTTTATTTTACTTGAACAACACAAAAAACTTTTCTTGAGTGGGACTATATTGGACAGGACAGTCACGTTTGAGATATGTTGGATATGCATTTTAACACACTTTTTATTATTTTTTTATTTGCATCACTTTAAAATACTGTTCATATCTAATAGTTAATCTTAATGTCATTTCAAACCCCTATTCTCTTATTTTTTTTCTGTAAATAAATAAATAAATAAATACTTTAATGTCAGTCTTTTTCTCACATAAATCTATCATATGGATTCAGAAGACGTTGAATATTATATTTCAGTTCATGCATTCCCTGGATATCAAACCCATGACCTTGGCTTTGCTAACACTATGATCTACTGTTTGAGCTACATGAATGAGTTATTAAGAAGAGAAAACATTTCAAATGATATTATGTGACAGCATCATTATTAATGATCAAAAGCGCTGTGACAAAGCTGTATCATATAACTGTAAGCAAGTATTACAGAATAGTGTTATTTGACAATGTTATTGCTCTTGTAGAGTCCCTGCATTCAGTTAAATTGTATGTCTTGCCTTGTTCCAGAGAAACCTTTTATTATGAAACAAATACAATGGCATCATGTCCCATTCCCCATCTGTACCTGTGTAACTCCTACTGAGACACTTGATGAACAGTTCTTATGCTTTATGATGTGACTCCTGAGTTATACTTTAGACCTTCCCCTCTTCAGGCCATGAAACATAAAGCATTTCACCCCAGTCCAACCCCTCCCCATTAAAGAAACATACTGTTCCAAGTTCATATTTCAAAGCGCAGGTGGTGAAAGAAGCAACTTCAGTAGATATTCAGTCATGTCCGATATAAAGGCCAGAAGACTGAATTTATGTAATCTAAAATTTGTAAGGAAGGAAAGCAAGAGCAGGAATCAGAATCGCCATGACAACAAGGATGAAAACACGCACTTCCCTAAGCATAAGCGTCATGTAAGGGTGCATTCGAGTGTGGAGAAGTTCACAAAACCTTTAATGTCATACACTGGCGGCTTGCTTTTGTGTTAGCGACCACGAACTGTGACTTCTACAAAAACTCAAAGAGCAAATGGATTAGAATACCATTAAAAAGATGACTGAATCAAACCCAGTGGATTGTGGAGATTATCAAGGAAAAGGAGATCAAAACGGAAGTCATGCGGTGATTCGAGGAGTCTAAAGTGGACTTTAATCTATACAGCTTTTCTAATTTAAGGCTTTCCCAGAGGGAAATATCTTCTTTTTTTTTTTTTTCACCGCTCACGATCACATGCATGGCGTCTCATCTACAATCATGTTAAATGTTTGAATGAATTAAAAGGTGTATTATTACACCATAATCTATTAGTATTACAAATTATTATAATACTGAAGCTTATGCCACTTGAATGTGATGTTTTCACTGGATCATCACACATTTTAGGATATATGCTTCAAAGTTTCCAAATCTTATCCAGGCTTAGAAGTAGTCAGTTGACAAACATCAGCTGATCATTTCTAAGTCGTTCGTCCAAACATCTAATTAGTATTAAGCACAGGATGTCCACACAAGAATTTCTAAAATAACAGGGGTAAAAGGGGGTTTTGTGAAGAATGCTCCTTCTAATATCCCAGAGCAAAACTTTGAGGAGTTTTTTTGTCTATCTCATCTTGGATTGTCACTGTGGAGATCCCCGCTATTTCTCATCACATGCCTCTCTCCCCGCCCCTCCCGCCCACCATTCATGCTTTCCCTTCTTCCCCGCATAAAACAAAAGCAGGCAGCTGAAAGCGCTCTGAGGTAGGTAAATGTATTCAGTGACATCGGCCGGATGATTCTATTCTGCGTCGGCCCTGTAACATTTGTTTCCAGCCTTGTCTGAGGGCTGGGACACCGTGTTGGGCCTTTTGTCCCACGTGCTCTCCACACAGGGCCGCAGTTAATGGTGGCCTTGTCCAAGGCCACTGGAGCAGAAACTTTAGCCAGCCAGAGCAGGGAGGTTGAGCTATGAGGGGGGTTTTACGTAAGACTGAAAAAAAAGTCTGCCGGGCCACCTCAGAGGTTGCCATGGGAAGACAGCAAGACAGCTCTCGGAAAACCCTCTCAAAGGAAGTGGTGCAGGGAAAGAAAGAACGCCGGGCAGCCCTCCCTTCTCTCTCCCTTTTTTCTCCTCCATCCTCTGTTTCGCCTGTCGCCACATCTGGTCTATCTGGCATATGAGGCTTTTAGCAAGAGATCTAGATGAATTCTTTCTTTGGAATTCTAATGGAGATGGAGGCTATCTCTAACGGATTCACACTGTCTTTTCCTGTGAAACTCTTCTGCATTATTCGGGACAGGGGGCCCATAGGGTGCAGAGAGTTGGCAGGCTCAGAACCAGGTGCAGTTGGAGAGGAAGAACGTGAAGGAAAGCACGACTGTGTTGGGCCTGCTCGGCACCATTCTCCATAGTTGAGTGGGATCTTCAGAGGAGAGGCTCTCTTCTTTGTTGGCCTCTCATCTGGGCTTGGGTGGCTTGGCCACGCTGATCTCTCTCATGACCAGGGCTGAGCTCTTTTACTTGCTTTGAATAATCTTCTGCTAAAAACACACATGCTGGAAAGTGCCTTCAAACTTCAATCAATGAATCAATTCCATTTTGTGTGAATGTCATTGTATTGAATTAAATATGTTAAAATGAAAAAACATATTTTAGATCTAAAGGAAGAACTTCACAAACAACAAGAAGAATAGTAGCAGTATCAAATAGATAAATAGATTATAAAACTACACTATACCACCAAACTAGCCTCACTTTCATAGTAATATGAATTATGAATGATATGCATTTGTTTGAATGTATATCTATAAAAATTATAAACAGAATAAATATTTCTAAAATAATATCATTTATAAGAACAAACAATCAGACCACATAAGATCAGGTGTTTGTCTGTGTGTGTATGTATGTGTGTGGATGTCCAGGTTATGAGGATGTCCCCACAAAGATGGCGATATCCAAAATCGTTGTCCGTGTGGGGACATTATTTGGTTAATGAGGAAAACAGAGTAACCCTTTATTTAGGGTCCAATTCTCACTAGTTGCTTATTAGCTTGCACATTACTAGTATATATACTGTTTATTAGTACTTATAAAATATTAATGCCATATTCTGCATGACCTTATTCTACACTCCTTAATCCTACCCAATACCTTAGCTAAAACACTACAAAAACCACCTTACTAAAAATAATATTCATTAAATTACTTTACTGAGGTAAAAGTCGTAGTTAATAGTAATTGTGTTCCCCCATACTAAAGTGTTACTGAAAACAGCGTATAAATCAGATCAAGTGATGTTTTTGAGAATGTACAAATGTTTTCTGTGATGGGTAGGTTTAGCGTTAGCATAAAGTCTTTGGAAAGTCCTCATAAAACATGAAAACACAACATGTGTTGTGTTTGTGTATGTGTGGGTTTTTTTTCACTGTGGTTTTATACTGTTGGGGGAAAACATTCAAATTACATTTCTTTATCAGCCAGGAGGAAAGTTTAAAGGAACACTCCACCGTTTTTAGAAATAGGGCTTATTCAACATCTTTCCTACATTTAGATATGTGGGCAAATGCATTTTTGTCTCAGTGCATGCATTGTTTTAGTTTGGCAGGGTCGCCGCTATCTTAGCTTAGCATAATGAATGGAATCCTATGTTGCCAGCTAGCATGTCCTGAGTAAAAGTGATCAACCCCACCCCACCCCCAAAAACCAACTTATTACTTCTTGTGGCCTGCGTATTCACAACGAGTAAATTGCGATGCAGATTTAGACTAGGCGATTTCCTAGGCAGATATTAACTTGGGACTATATTATGGGGAAGCACAGGCGAAGCACTCCTACTTGGGTGCAGAGATATCACGCAACACATGCACAACATATGCCGGTATGTTGACGGAAGTTTGGGGATTTCATGTGTTGCGTGATATCTCTGTGCCCAAGTAAAGTAAAGTAATTATTTCTTTATTTTTGGATCACTTTTACTCGGGACATGCTAGCTGGCAACATAGGATTCCATTCATTATGCTAAGCTAAGCTAGCGGCAACCCTGCCAAACTAAAACAATGCATGCACTGAGACAAAAATGCATTTGCCCACATATCTAAATGTAGGAAAGAAGTTGAATAAGCCCTATTTCTAAAAACGGTGGAGTGTTCCTTTAAATGTTTCAGACCTGCATTCTCTGAATGACCAGAAGAATAAAATTGATATAATGACACAAAGGCAGCAGTTGTTCAAAGCAAAAACAAACAAAAAAAACACCATTGTGTATGGGTATAACATTGTTATACCCATACACAATACTTGCATTTGTCAAGGTTATAACTCTTGACGCTTATTAACTTATTGTGTGAGCTAAATAAGCATGTGGGTTTTTATCTTTTGTCATGGATCATACATGTTTCTGCAGTAGTACTCCAGGCCAACATGTGACACTGAATCCATAATGAAGTTATAATGAAAGAGGCTGACCATTGGAAAATCCAAACCTATTTAACTCAAAGGGGGTTTGCTTACAATTATTCACTCGTGAAAATCTGCCAAAGAAATGCTCTTCATCTATCATGCTGTGTTTCCCGGGATCAAATTCTCACAAGACTTTAGTGAAGCTGGAATGGCAGTCTAGTGTGCCGTCAATGAAGAATAGAGGAGCCCCAGTTAACATCACGGCTTTCCCTTTTATTTAGCGGGATCCAAGACTGTGAGGGGGTTGCCTTGGAATCAAAAATGAACCCCTCTCTCTTTTTCTGTCTATTTTTCTCTCTCAAGCACACACACACACACACACACACACACACACACACACACACACACACACACACACACACACACACACACACACACACACACACACACACACACACACACACACACAAAATGCCATGAGAAGCTTCGGTATGGGGCACCTTTATTGGATAGGTATTGAGGGATTAGAGATTCTCAGTGGCCTACAGAATAGCACACACAGCATGGCCACTATGATTATGACACTTAGATACTCCAGAAATACAGAGAGAAAGAAGGGAGAGGGATGTGGGGGCCGCTGAGGAACCAACCACATGTTCTTCAAGGATGAAATGAGTCTGTAACCTCAAGCGGTAGCCATTAGGGGGAATTTTGGAGCACATGCTGAGGGCAGCATTTGGGCCAAACTATTTCAAAAACAGAGCTTTATATTCAGAGTGGCAATAATGATTAATAAAGAAGGAGACAATGCTGAATGGAAATAGATGTTGAAGCACAGCTTGAGTTAATCTCCTGGACTACGGCGACGCATTTGGGAAATGGCTTATAGAGCAAAGGAGTCTGGGAGAACACTTCAGCTCCATGGCATACCTCTCTTTCCATATAGTTCTCTTTTTCTTTTTCTTTGTGTATTGGTACCCTCTCAGAGTAAATGGGTTCCATTTTACTTAGCATTTATTAGTTCATTACATAAATTCTATTTTATACGTTAAATAAACAAAAACATGGGGCAAACCTGGATAATTACCCAACTCTATTTAATGAGAACTTCAGTAATTGAGAATCAGTGCCCTATTAGTTTGGTCATTTTAAGAATGGCAAGGATGGGTGGTTAAGGAGTTGAAAACATCCTGTAAGTATGTTTTACGGTCAGAGCAGAGTAAAACATAACATAAATCAATTTCATTACCAGCTCCACATCTGTCTGCAGGCTGGCACTGTGACAAAATGTACATAGTCACTGGAAGTGACTTACAATGCAGTATTTCATCTGAGACCGGGAGAAGGTCAGCGACAAACAGCGTTTTTTTGTATGTATTCATGTTACTAAGAGAAGCCATTGTGACATGAATACATGTGCTGACGTGTGAAGATTAAAAGGTATAAAAAATACATTTTCTTTTTTCAAACGTTCTCCTCTCAGTTGTTGTAATTCTCACTAATGTGTTCACTCTGCTCCGTATGTATAAATAGAAACAGTATTAATTTTTGGGAGCCAGGTTTGTTTTTGTTTATTGTTTTGTTCACTTTGTGGTTAGGTATGTAAGATGATCTGTGAAGGTCCCACTGGTGAGAGTCACTTTGGGAAGTGAAGTGCTTGTTGTTGTTGTTGTTGTTGTTGTTGTTGTTGTTGTTGTATCGAGTCTTTGAGAGAAAGTGTAATTTAAATGCTTTTTTATATGTTTTAAAAGCGATTTATGGTTATTATTATTATTATTATTATTAGCCTATTATTATTATTTGAGCTCAACCCTTATTGCATTTGGAATTCTAAAAGGCTGTCTAATAGCTGCATGAAAGATTATGACTCTTCAGGACAGTGCTTATGGGTGGAGGATTGTAAAGTTTTTTTTTTTTTTTGAAATTGCAGCTGGAACCAGGTTATGAGACACGTGAACAAAAGCAGCCAAATAATGTCTCTACCCCCAGGGCTACGTATTTTATAGTACCTGCCTCTGTTTAAGGAGCCAAATAATTTATATAGTATTTGTGCCATTTTTTACATTGTCACAAAAGTCCTTTTTACATGCACCAAATAGCCCACACAGACCCTAAGGGCATTTCAAATCAAATCTGACCTCTTGACGGTTAAGTTGCATGTTGATATACATAAATGCTGCCCCAGAAAGTAATACAAATGAGAAGACATCCTAAAATCAATATGTACAGTAAGGTCCAAATGTCTTGGAAAAACTGGGTATATTTGTATTGGATGCAGTTTGTATTACTATACTAATATGTATTCTATAATAGTATAAAAAAATGTTTTAGTATTTCATATTCCTCCTTTGAGTTAATGACAGCAATATTTAAACTGCATGAACTCCACAAGTAAATCCTGAGGATCATGATATTAGCATCTTGCATGTAAGCATCTTTAATTCAAAATCCTGAAAGTCATGGTATAATTATGCCAAAAGGTTCTGAAATACATTTTGACCACAAGAGGGTGGTATTGGCTCTTGGAGTTTGTATCTTCTCCAGGTCCATTGAAAAGTGACTGTCACCAGCTTCTGTTTGGGATTTAGTGAGGGGGGGAGGATGGGGGTCATTTGAATTGGCCATTGGTTTTGTTGATCTCTGCTTGCAACACTACCTTTAAAACTAATGCTTTCGGCTTTTACATTTCTATTGAAGGACTTGCAGTAGTTTCTAATAAATGTAGACCTCTCTGTATTAAAGCATTGATAACTGAAGCAAAGACTGCAGTTTTCATTGCGCCAATGTATGCTAAAACAAGCACCAGCGTGCTATAACTGTTCATGCCTTCAGTCAGCACCTCTTATGCAACCACTTGCTTTGAATGACTCTAAAGTTACCCAGATGTCAACCATCTCTACAAGTGTCTTTGAACTCTTTCAATAACTCCAATTCCTGCTCTTAGTACTGTCATAGTGTCCTTCCACAATAGTCATACAGTATTTGCCATGTGGATTACTATGCTGGAAGTCTGTGGGACAGCCGAGCAAACCTGTTAATGTCAAAGGCACACCCAGCCGAGATCTAATGAGATGAGAGCTACAGGTCCCGGTGCTGCTGTTGACTCAGATGTGCTGGGTAAACAGGACTCCGGGAGTTCCAATAGAATGGGCCACAGACCCAGTGGATTAGGCTAATGCTAACCCGTGAGGAGGCTGAGACTCAAGGTTGCCTTTGACAGAGCATGATGGATTAGAGTGTTTTGGGGGGTGGGTGGAGAAGGGATGGTAGATGCAGGGGTTCCCTTAGAAAAGGACAGGAGCGGGGAGCTTGGCCGGGCCAGGATCAGAGTCTTGTCGACAGGGGATAATCCCGTTTGTCACGTCACTCCAGGGCACAGGTCTGGGCCATGCTGTAGGGATCAGGGCAGTGATGTGGTGATGCGCTCCAGGGCACACGTTCCACCTGAGACTTAAAGGGTGGGACAGGATGTTCATTCCTGTGTTTTTCCTTTTTTTAAGCTTCACAAAGTGTAATAAACTTGAGCTGCACCAACACAGATTTTGCAAACCTTTAAAACTGGATAGCCGATCATCACCATGCCCAGACAGAACGTTTTCTGATACTTTTATGGTATATTTGCATCATTTTAGAAGTTTGACAGGACTAGTCCACATTCACTTTCTTTATATTATATTCTTCAATTTGTATTCCATGAAAAAATTCAAGTAATACAGGTGTTTATTTTTGAGAGATATTCCTTTACCTCATTCCATCTCGCACAGTAACAGTTATTGGGATGCAACACACTCCCAGACTACTGCCAAAACTTTCCATGCAAAACTAAAAAGTCTTCCCTAGCACAGACAATACAATCAATTACTGCTACAGGAAAATTCAAATAAAGAGACAGTTGCTCCGGTCTCTGAAAGGAATCTTGAGGTTTGAGGTGGAAAATGCATCAGAGAGGAGGTGACATCGTTAGGCCCTTTGCCCAGCCTGTTCTAGTCAATGCTCTCTCGTGTGACATGTGGCACGGAGGTTTCGGAATTGGCGGTGGTGCCGGCCGTCACTTCACCTCCTCCCATTTTTCCACAAGACTCGTGTGTCACGCGTGGGCGCCCCCGTCACATCTCTCACTCCGTCTGGCCTGACACTGGCTACTGAGCCTCGTTTTTTGGGAAGCGCCTACATAACACCACTGTCTGCCGCGCCAAGATGAACTGCCTTCGTGGCCAGACGGTGCCTCTGGCAAAATCTTTTCTTTTTTTTTACAAATACATCGGCCCTCGTCCTGCTTTTCATATTGGAAAACTCTCAGAATCATTTGCTGTCAGATTTGTATATCAGCACAATCATTACATTTCATGTAATTATACAGAAGTGCGATTTGGGGATAGGAAAATGTAGTGGCGGAAATTACGCGAAGCCTCTTAGCAAGCTTGGCGCACTATTCACATATACCACACACCATGGTGCACATCGCCTTGCTAGCAGCCCAGTAATTGCTTGCTTGTGGGGCAGCTATAATTTGGACCTGCATTCAAAAGCTCTGTAGTGTTGACAGGCCATTTGCAGCAAGATTTAAAGCCCACTTATTTTTCTTCACATAATCATACTGTACATGCGTATGAAACTCATCTCATGACAAACAAAGAGGACTCTTGCATTTAAGGGCAGTCGTACAGTATGTCAGAAGCACATAAATAATTTTTTTGGGCAAGAAATTAAACTCTTGAAGTTTGGTTACTTGATGCTTAGTGAGTGAAAATTCTAGTAGCAAAACTAGTGAGCCACTCTGCACTACATATATACACCAATCAGGCATAACATTATGACCACTAACAGGTGAAGTGAATAACACTGATTATCTCTTTATCATGGCACCTGTTCATGGGTGGGATATATCAGGCAGCAAGTGAACTTTTTGTCCTCAAAGTTGATGTGTTAGAAAAATGGGCAAACGTGAGGATTAGAGCGAGTTTGACAAGGGCCAAATTGCAATGGCTAGACGACTGGGTCAGAGCATCTCCAAAACTACAGCTCTTGTGGGGTGTTCCCGAACTACAGTGGTCAGTATCTATCAAAAGTGGTCCAAGGAAGGAACAGTGGTGAACCGACAACAGGGTCATGGGCGGCCAAGGCTCATTGATGCACATGTGGTCCTATCAAACAGATGAGCTATTGTATCTCAAATTGCTCAATAAGTTTATGCTGGTTCTGAAAGAGAGGTGTCAGAATACACTGTGCATCTTTCAGCAGGATAATGCACTCTGCCACAAAGCAAAAATGGTTCAGGAATGGTTTGAGGAGCACAACAATTTGAGCTGTTGACTTGGCCTCCAAATAGCATCCATCAATCCAATTGAGCATCTGTGGGATGTGCCGAACAAACAACTCCAATCCATGGAGGCCCCACCTTGCAACTGACAGGACTTAAAGGATCTGCTGCTAACATCTTGGTGCCAGATACAACAGCACACCTTCAGGGGTCTAGTGGAGTCCATGCCTCGATGAGGGAGGGTGCTGGTTTGGCAGCAAAAGGGGAACCAGCACGATATTAGGAAAGTGGTCATACTATTATGGCTGATTGGTGTGTTTGTCCTGTGTGTGCTACATTACTTAAAAAACAAAATGTACATTGGGTTCTGGTAACTCACAGAGATGGAGATATGAGTTGTGTGTTATCCAAAGGTGTCAGATATAGTTGCTGTTTCCTACCAGATCTGTTTGGTGGCCAGGGTGCAAGTTATATTTATACATTTGGCATTTACACATTACCCAAAGGAACTTAGTGCATTCAAGTCGCACATTTTTTAACAGTCAGCAGATTCTCTGGAAATCAAACTTATCTCCTTGGTTTTGCGATAGCGCAATGCTCTACTAATTTAGCTACAGGAATTCTGAACTGGCACCTTAACTATGCAATTGACTTTGAAAACATCACTGTATAGTACACTGTACACAACATAAACAACAAAAGCTTTCATTGTTTAAAAAGATTTAAATGGTTACTTCAGCGATTAGCAATAAGCTTTGTACCAGTAGAAACCCAGGAGTATATTCAAATTATTGTACTTCCCCCCCCCTCATATGACCCTGAGACCAGATAATTATGTATTTTATTTCTAGAAAAATTCCTCCGATGACGCAAATATCGTCATTTTGCGTCATTGGAGGAGTTTTTGGCCAGAGGCTGAAGACTACAGCCAGCAGAGGGCGCTATTTCCACATGTTTTCAACATCACACTCACAGCACTCGGCTTGCGGAGCTGCGGAGATTCATGTAAACGGAGCCGTGGAAACCAAAGTTAGTGTTTTAACTTTTAAAATGAACTTCCTATGACAGTTAAGCTTCCAAAGACATGAACTGAACACGTGCCAGACTGTTCACGTCCTGTGAATGCAGCCGCAGCCGCGAATCCGATTACCTCAGCTCATGTGATGAATGTAATCCGATCTTGCTGCGTTTGTGCCGTGACGCTCAATCGGCTCACTCGCATTATATCGAACAGACACGTTCAGTTTTTAATTGTAGTGTCTCTAACTGAACTGATTTTCTGAAAATGAACGTGGTAGGCAAGTGATCCAGTAATCCATTAATCCAGTAGCCGACTAGCCATGCCTAGCAGTGAAGCATTGTGTTCTGGGAATTGTTGTCTTTCATCCCCATGATACAAAAATACATTTTCTGTGTTTTCTCAGTCTAGAAGGCACCAAATTCAAAAATAATTTCACATTTCTACTACATTAATGACCCAGTTTAAATACAGATTCATCTTTCCAGCGCTGAAGTACCCCCTTTAAGAGCAAAACTGTACTGCACTATAAGAACATTTAAAAATAATTTTTAGGAATTGTCTTTACCAAAATTGAGTTGGTGGCTCATTAGGTAGCACAGAAAAAATGCATCCAGTTTGAGTCCTATCTGACTTTAGGAGGCTTTTCTACATTTTCCCTGTGTTGGCTTGGGTTTCCTTCTGGTGCTCTGGTTTCCCCCACAATTCAAAGGCATATGTGTGAGTGGCAGTGTGGAGTTTGTGTCCGTGTTGTTCCAGTTATAGATTGGCCTTTCTTCCAGGTTGTTTCCCTGCCTATGGCCTGGCCTTTGAGTTAGCAGGCTAATGGGATACAGTACATCATAACTCGGACAACTCCTAAGATTTATGGTAACATCCGTTTAGTTGGGGAATGGACAAAATCATGAGATCGTCTTGTCAATGATGTTAGTGTTTTTGACATTTTTCTTTTTAACAATCAGTGTCTTTCACTGTAAAGGTCTTTGACGCTTATTTGCAATAGCAGAATCTACATCTGTCTTGGAGTTTTTGTTATGCTCAGGGTATTGTACTACCTTTGGGGATTCTACCCCAAAAACAATGATGGGAATTTTTGCATTGAACATTTGTGTGTCCCACTCAGTATGCAGGTGTGTGTAGGCGTTAGACCCCCAGGATTCGCCCACTCAGCAGAGTGGGTTGGGTCCTATAGAAGAGGGGAGGGGACCCTGAAAGTGTGGGGACAATGACCCCATCCGGTCTTTCTCTGTGGGTGTGGGTGGGAGGCAGTTATGCGTCATTCAGCCCCCACTGAGTGCTCCCATGCCGCCCCCGCATTCTGGAGATGCCTACCTGCCCAGGATCCCTCCTCTCTCCATCTGTGCAGTTTGGGGGAAGCAAATGCAAGGGGAAAAAAAGATAAAATGATAAAACAGGCAAATGGAACAAGTGAAGATTTTTTAAAAAAGCATTTAAAGCTACACTGTGTGATATTTTCCCCCATCTAGCGGTGAAAAGGTATATGACCATCCAGTGAATATTAGTTTCTGTTCCTCTCAATTCCGATTTCGTTTTAACACCTACGGTGGCTGATTTAGTCCAAGATTAATATGGCTTCCAGTTCGATCAAGTGATGAGGTTACTTTAGAAAACTATTATAATTTGCAGTTATTTAATTTGTCAGTTAACATGTAGGTTATGACATCTATGTAAAATGAATAAGAGTTTTATCTTTTCGTTATTTTTTACGATTTCATTGCTAACATCAGCGATCAGGTTCCCAGACGAATGCAAGCTAATCTTAGCTTTTAATCGTAACTTTTATCGGTGCTATCGTTATTCTGTATATTGTACGACATCACTAGCATAAGGCAAAGTTTACATTGTAGGCTATATCAGTCTCAAGCAATCCCCTTCTTCACATTCGACACAGTGCCATCGAGTGTTAAAACGCGAAAGGCTAAGCTTGAATTCACGGGTATGTCCCTCTTTGGCTAATGTACTTTCACGATGGAGGGGCAACATGGCGACGCGCATTCGAACCCCTCACCCGTATGTATTTTCAATGGCATATTATACACTTACGAGAATACTTTATTACTTGAAAGAAGTAAATATACATTAATGAGCACATATATTTTTGAAAGAACTAAGTGTTTTTAGCTAAGAATAAACTAAAAAAGTTACACAGTGTAGCTTTAAGAATAGCAAAATGACTGATAAGACAACTTTAAACTTTAACAAGAAATGCTTTATCATTGTGAATCATCCAAACTCACAATCCGGGTGTTAACTCAAAATACCACAGCAAAATTTGGCTATGTTGGTTATAAGAAATGACCGAGTACTACACGCTGTCCAAGATAACATACACTCCTCTGTAAGGCTGTTAAACTGCTCACCCAGAGTGAGAGAGATGGGAGGAGGCAATGGTTCATTTCAACACCCTAGACTGTGTCAGTTGATTTAGAGCTTAGACGTGGTAAAGGCCCCAGTCTGACAATATGCAGCCGTGCTCCAGCAAGCTTTGCGGTACCCATCCCACAATCTCAAGGGTTTGAAAGGAGGGAGATGACTGCGGTTTTGGGGGAGCTCTCTACAGCTGCCATACTGCCATTTATTTTGTTAACGCAAACCCAAATAATTCTTGACTAAGCCCTTTTTAAGTTCGCACCGGGAAGTATGAGTTGCAAAAGTGGGAGTAACTATTGAAACAGCTGCATTTCTTGTAAAAATGAGTGCAAAAATCAAGAGGGGATTGGTCATTGTTTCTTTCTTTTTTTTTGTCAGTTTGCCCCATTGCATATCAAGAAACATCCTGGTCTTCTTGTTTTAACCTGCTGGTGCTGATCAACGGTTTCTTGTGTAGATTAGGCAATGAAGTAATGTATGAGGCAATGAAAATGTTTGCACACTTTTACCCAAATGTAATCTATCATGCATTCAAGATAGATACTTTGCTTTATCTTCTGGGTTCCAGTCGGATCAAACCCATGACTTTGGCATTGCTAGCCCTTTGTGTTACTGTTTGAGCTACATGTTCGTGGTGCTGTATTGCTTTTGCAATATGGAAACTTGAATGAATGAGTGTATTTATTTAAAATAATCAGGAATGCTAATGATGAACCAAATTATCATTATATTTTGCAGGTGTTTGAGGAAGCTGTAAAGATATAACCAGCACAGCCACTGGTTGTTTAATCACAATCTCTTGATCTTGTATTATGGTGTAATTGCATGCATAGACACTCATTTAAATTTTGAGGCCTTTGAAGAGATTATATTGACAGCAGTACCATCGTTCTTCTACCGCCACCTGGTAATTACTCAATACTCTTGGTGAACTCCCATCCTTGGAGCTACACTCATCTGTTGAGGGTTATAAAGCGGGCAGGTGAGATTTCTTTAGTTTTTTTTGTTTTTTTAAACTTTGCAGTTCAATCAGTCTTTAAAAAACATTTCACACTGTCGTTCAATAAGGCTCTTTCGTTTCTTTTACCTCTGATCTTATGAAGATTATACTTATGATTGTGTATGGTTGGGAAGTGCCCAAAGCAAAATACTTTAATCAGAAAGGCACCAACAATGGCTTCACAACGAATAGCGAATTCTAACGAATAATAGGAAAAATATTCACTCCTCATGTTTGCTAGAGGGCAGGTGTTACTACACTGTAAAAATAAATTGAATGACCAATAAGTAATAACAACACACACACACACACACACACACACACATGTTGTGTTTCCATGTTTTATGGGGACATTGCATAGGCGTAATGCATTTTATACTGTACAAACCATATTTTCTATCCCCCTACACTGCCCCTGCCCCTAAACCTACCCATCACAGGAGACATGCTGCATTTTTACTTTTTCAAAAACATCACTTAGTGTGATTTATAAGATGTTTTCCTCATGGGGACCAAAAAATGTCCCCACAAGGACAAAAATTTGGATATTGCCATCTTTGTGGGGACACTTTGTTTTGTCCCCATACCGTAGGGATTACCAGTCCACACACACACACACACACACACACACACACACACACACACACACACACACACACACACACACACACACACATATATATATTTTTATAAAAAAATTTACATTACTTTAAGTAATAAAAAATAATTAAGCAATTTTCAACTTTTTCTTTTTGTTGGAAAAAAAAAGTTGGTTTAATGTAATATAAGTTGAATTAACTTAAATTGCAAGTTGATTGTACATTTTTTACAGTGATATATAATCGCATCTTAGTAAGATATGTCAACATTTGAACCACTTTAAAGGTTTTTTTTTTTTTACATTTGTATCAGATATCAGTCTTTGAATTGGGACACAGCCTGTATCTGTATTTGGATTAAACCGGAGATAGGCGGGGCTTAAACTGGAAGTCGGTCAAATGTGTTTTGTTAAGTATTGGAAACCAATACTTTTAAAATGTAATTTGGCAATTTCTCACTCTCTCAACCCCTGTCATCTGGTCACTGTTGAGCAATGAATTCTAGGGCAGGCAAGGGCGCAAAGGATCCATCTGTTGTATCCTTAATTTCACAGGGAAATGATTATCTAGGAGCCCGCATTTGAAGGAGCATTCGAATTAGGACAGCCTTCGTCTTTCCGTGGTGATGCCATTGGCCTTCGAAATGTGCCCTTCAAAGGATACAGCCTCTGAATTGGGACGCAGCTGTCGATACAAACAATTTTGAGATTGCTACAAATATTTGCTCTTCTGCACGCCCCCAGTGGATGGTCATATAAACTTCTTAAGTAGACTTTTATTGGTTAAATGTTTTTTTATTGCGTTTTCAGATTTTTTAATTAAGCTGATTTTTTTATTTTATTTATATATATATATATATATATATATATATATATATATATATATATATATATATATATATATATATATATATATATATAGTATAGTATATTAGCATTTTGTAAATACATTTAATGGCAAATTATTGTGTATCTCAGTCTTTTAAATAATCATTAAATAATGCTTAAAATAATAGGTAATAAGGAATTTTAAAATAAAATTAATTAATACCTTAACACTAAATCATACATATACAAGTTATTGTAGGCGGCTACATTTGTATAATTAAATAAATATAAAAACAAATTTTTGTCTGATTTTCTATTTATTTAAACCCCAGTTTGTGTTAAAGACAGCAGTGGGCTGCACGTCACAAGTTTATTTGTGTAAAACATCATATCATCCATCATTATTTTCTAATAGTGACAAGGAAATAGTCCAGAATCTTAAAGTATTTCATTATTTAACATATTTTCTTTACCTTAAAATGAATCTGACCAGACACATTATCCATCCTCTGTCCCTCTTGCCACACAGATCAGCAGCACCAAGCAGAAGGGTCACTCACTCCTCCTGCTGATCTCATCAGAAGAGCACACTCATGGATATACTTTCCTGGGTAGGAGCACAAAAGGGTACACATGTCACTAACCTCTTGCCACAAAGCAGGTGCCGCTATCAGAGGTCTACTGGGAGGGACAGCTGTCCATCACACAGTGATAAACACTTACATAATGGCCATGTCAGCTACATTTCATTCACGGGTATCTATAGATTCAGCACTGGGACAGTTGGTACGCCACATGTATTTAAATAATAATCTACGGAGTAAGTCGTCAATGGATTTTGTGAATCAATGAATTACTTTAAGCCTATGCATCTGATGTTAACTTGAAAAAACGTTGCAATTGGCGTGAAATTGACATTGACATGTTTTATTTTGTTCTGGAAGGGGGCAGGCAAGCCAGATGCCCACATTAGTATTTGTCACTCCCTCTCTTTGGCTTTGTTTGGTCGATCTGCCTACAGCTACCTGTAGAGTCCCTCTGCACCTCATGCTGGGGAACTGTATACTCTCATCTCCACCCTAAATGCATATCCAGCCCCTCGGAAAGTCCCCTAATTTCACCAAGCCCTGTCTTGTTTGACCTCCCCGTCATTTGGGTTTCGACAGCATGAGGGCTATCCTGACTGTTGTGTTTAGCTCAGCTGCTTAGAGGGGGTCTTCTTGGACATTAGAGGACATGTGCCCACATCCAGGCAAGCCCTTACATGTCTAAACTCTCATCTGGAGGTATCCTGCAAGGGAAATATGGTGTGGAATAATTATAAAGCGTGAATTTATGCCCAGTGTTTATGTTTCATGATCATACTCATATTTCTTGCATGCATAGAACCTATTTGATCATGCCAACAAAACAGTTTGACTGAAGATTCGGGTGGCATTTCACATCATGCTGTTTCCCATTTTCACATCAACACACATTTTGCTCGGTGCTTGATAGGATTTCCACAGGATATTCATGATTTCAAATGAGTAAATCCACCTTGACATTGACTGTCGAGATGTAGCAAACATGTGGTGCTAGCAATAAATGTCTTATCAAAATGATATAATTCAATCTGGATCGAAAACTTAGTAGTTTTTCAAATGTTTTAAGCCCCCGGAGGGCTACTGGAACAAGAAATCTGTCAGTGGCTGTCTTTTATTTGCTTGTTTGGCAGCATTCTCATGACTTCCATGTGCACATTAGACTTCTCCATGCCCACTTCTAAAAACGCTTTGATAAATGATACGGACAGCTAAATATATTACAGCTTTACTGTAAAATGTCTCAACATGGCTTTATTAATTTGTCTAGCTGGGGGAATACCATTCGTTTGAAACTGGACCACTACGTTTAAGTCAATTTACCCTTTGAAACTGTGTAATTGTTCAAATATATCTAATTCAATAGATTTAATATGTGTTGACTTTTCATGACCACATTAGAAGTATTACAGGTTAGTACTGTTTTTTCCTCTCTCTTTTTCTTCTCCTAGAGCAAATAGCCTTTTCAGTGTTTGTCTTAAATGGTTTTCTTTGATGATTGGTCAATATAACGTAATAGTTATATCATTCTTTTTGTTCGATGGCTGTTTTGCTGCTGTGCTTTTTGAGTTTTTTTGAGATTTTTTTCTTTTCTTAAACACATACAGTATATATATTTTTTCCCATTATCTAGCAAGGGCAATGAAGGGGCTACTAATGTAAATTACAGGCAAAATTATGTGATGTAAAAAAAAGTAAAAGTTTAAAAATGTTGTTTGGTATGGTCTAAATTGGGTACATTTAATGTAAGTATATATGTGACCCTGGACCAAAAAAATCAGTCATAAGTTGCACAGGTATATTTGTGACAGTAGCTAACAATATTGTATGGGTCAAAATGATCAATTTTTCTTTTATGCCAAAAATCATTAGGATATTAAGTAAAGATCATGTTCCATGAAGATATTTTGTAAATTTCTACAGTATATATATATATATATATATATATATATATATATATATATATATATATATATATATATATATATATATATATATATATATATATATATATAAACTACTAGTAGTAGTAGTAGTAATATGCATTTCTTTAAAGGCGATTTTCTCAATATTTATATTTTTTTGCACCCTCAGATATTTCAGATATTCAAATTGTTGTATCTCAGCCCAAAAAAATAAAAAAATAATTGTGGTTTTGTCGTCCAGGGTCATATACACTGTTCAAAACAATTAAAGGAACGCTTTTTAATCAGAGAATAGCATCAAGTCAGTTAAACTCCCGGGATATTGATCTGGTCAGTTAAGTAGCAGAGGGGGTTGTTAATCAGTTTCAGCTGCTTTGGTGTTAATGAAACTAACAACAGGTGCACTAGATGGGCAACAATGAGACGACCCCCAAAACAGGAATGGTTTTACAGGTGGAAGCCACTGACATTTTTTTCCCAACTCATCTTTTCTGACTGCTTTTCACCAATTTTGCATTTGGCTAGGGTCAGTGTCACTACTGGTGGCATGAGGCGATACCTGGACCCTACAGAGGTTGGACAGGCAGTCCAACTCCTCCAGGATTGCACATCAATACGTGCCATTGTTAGAAGGTTTGCTGTGTCTCCCAGCACAGTCTCAAGAGCATGAAGGAGATTCCAGGAGACAGACAGTTACTCTAGGAGAGCTGGACAGGGCCGTAGAAGGTCCTTAGCCCATCAACAGGACCGGTATCTGCTCCTTTGTGCAAGGAGGAACAGGATGAGCACTGCCAGAGCCCTACAAAATGACCTCCAGCAGGCCACTGGTGTGAATGTCTCTGACCAAACAATCAGAAACAGACTTCATGAGGGTGGCCTGAGGGTCCTCTAGTGGGCCCTGTGCTCACTGCCCGGCACCATGGAGCTTGATTAGCATTTGCCATTGAACACCAGAATTGGCAGGTCTTCCACTGGTGCCCTGTGCTTTTCACAGATGAGAGAAGTTTCACCCTGAGCACACGTGACAGTCGTGAAAGGGTCTGGAGAAGCCGTGGAGTTATGCTGCCTGTAACATCGTTCAGCATGACTGGTTTGGTGGTGGGTCAGTGATGGTCTGGGGAGGCATATCCATGGAGGGACACACAGACCTCTACAGGCTAGACAATGGCACCCTGACAGCCATTAGGTATCGGGATGAAATCCTTGGACCCATTGTCAGACCCTATGCTGGTGCAGTGGGTCCTGGGTTCCTCCTGGTGACAATGCCCGGCCTCATGTGACGAGAATATGCAAGCAGTTCCTGGAGGATTAAGGAATTGATAACATTGAATGGCCACCACGCTCACCTGACCTAAATCCAAAAGAACACCTCTGGGACATTGTGTTCCTTGTCCATCCGACAGCGCTAGGTTGCACCTTAGAATGTCTAGGAGCTCAGTGATGCACTGGTCCAGATCTGGGAGGAAATATCCCCCATCCGTTGTCTCATTAGGAGCATGCCCCAATGTGGGGGCCACGCATGTGGGGGCCATACAAACTACTGAGTACCATTTTGAGTTGCTGCAATGAAATTTCAGCAAAATGGACTAGGCTGCTGCATCATTTTTTCACTTTGATTTTCAGGGTGTCTTTGAATTCGGTCCTCTGTAGGTTGATGATTTTCATTTCCATCAAACGATGTGGCATCCTTTCGTTCATAACACATTACCTAGTCCATATTAGTACAGATATCCAGCATGATATTTTTCCCCATTGAGATCTGATGTGTTTTCAAAGTGTTCCTTTAATTTTTTTGAGCAGTGTATATATATATTTCAAACCCTTAGCCAGTAGTTTAAAAGTTGTAAAATGGGAAAACCATAGATTTGGAGTGCTATGCAAGAGTGCATTGTACATTCAATTGTGACAGTAAAAGCAATATATATATATTTACATTTAAAATTTAAAGACCATTCTGCTGTTGTGCTACATTTTAATCAGTCACCTGAAAATCTAGCGTCTCTAATAGAGCTGAAAATGGCCCTGCTGCTAAACTGTGCTCCTTGCGTGATCTTGCACATATCTTTAAGTCTTTAAACAGGATACCCCAACCAGCCCACTGCTTTCCCCTGAACCAGGGAGACCGTACAACACTTGGCTCATTGAATACCTCCCCCTGTTCAACTCACTTTGGGAAAAACAACAGTGTCTTTTAGTCTCCTTCAGTCCAGGCATTCCCACCTGCAGTCCGCGTGGCACACAAGTGTAAAATATCAGCATGCTGAAGCTGGGTCTCTTGTACAGGGCAGCTGTTTATCCACTACCACCCATGGGTCATGGGAAAAGGTGGCTGTAATATGATGGACATGTGCTACATCCTGTCTGGAGCTGCTGAGTTTTGGCATATGTTCTAGTCTGGACAGTGAGAGGCCGTGGGGTCGGGTTAGCATGTGTGTGTGTTGTGACAGCTGGAACATGGCCTCATGCCCTGTGTGTGCTGGAAGATACATGACAGACATTAAAGATAGTTTGGATGAAAGTGCATGTCAGAGGAAAGTTCTGAAGGAATGACACAGCATTTTGTTTGGCTCTAGTGGAATACAAACATGAGAATGAAATAACTATTTAAAGGCTGCTTCAAGTTAAGTTGCAGTGGTTCATTTCTGCACCCATAGTGGCCAACAGAACTGCAAACATGATGACGGTTTTCAAACACTCACATCATCTTCCATTAGTGAGACCAACAAACCCGCTCAAACAAAGAGACTGCAATTTCGTTTCATATCACTAGTGATACAGATATTACACACTGGATGATACTATTAAATTATTAATGTAAAACATTCATATTAACTGATATTCATATTAGCAATCACTTTAAATGTTTGCATGTTTTGTATGCATGTATGCTTTATTATAATAATAAATTATACAACCACCCATTGGTCAAGGCATGGGTGGTAGTTATATTACCACCCATTTATAATACCACGCAATTATACTACCACCCATGGGTCATACATATATATATATGTGACCTTGGACCACAAAACCCTGGTGATAAGTTGCACAAATATATTTGTGGCAATAATCAACAATTCATTGTATGGGTCAAAATTATCAATTTTTCTTTTATGCCAAAAATCATTAGGTCATGTTCCATGAAGATATTTTGTAAATTTCCAACCATAAATATTTATATAAAAATGTATTTGTATTAGTAATATGCCTTGCTAAGCACTTCATTTGGACAACTTTAAAGGCGATTTTCTCAATATTTAGATATTGTAATATTTAGACAATATTTGCACCCTCAGATTCAAGATTTTCAAATAGTTGTATGTCGGCACAATATTGTCCTATCCTAACAAACTATAGATCAGTGGAAAGCTTATTTATTCAGCTAAATCTCAATTTCAGTTTTTTTCTGGTTTTGTGGTCCAGGGTCACACACGCACGCACGCAAATATAATATATATAATATATATATATATAGATAAAGATATAGATAGATAGATAGATAGATAGATAGATAGATAGATAGATAGATAGATAGATAGATAGATTGATAGATAGATAGATAGATAGATAGATAGATAGATAGATAGATAGATAGATAGATAGATAGATAGATAGATAGATAGATAGATAGATAGATAGATAGATAGATAGATAGATAGATAGATAGATAGATAGATATGCGTGTGGATGTATGTATGTGTGAGTGTGTGTGTTCATGTTTTTTTCTATGTCAGTGGGAACTTCAACCAGAATACACAAAGACTCATGGGGACTCAAGTCACCATGGGGACCTAAATTGTGGTCCCCATGAGGAAACAAGCTTATAAATCATGCAGAATTTTATGTAAAAATGCAGGGGTAGGGTTAGTGTAAGGGGATAGAATACACAGTTTACACAGTATAAAAACCATAATGTTTATAGAGAGTTCCTACAAAGATAGGAAATGTATTCATACGTGTGTGTATGTATGAATTTGAATTGCATTTACATAATATTATATATTTATATAATATCACATATCAACTTTGCAACTACATGTCAACTAACTCTCATTAAAGTATTAGTAGACTGTCTGTTTCATATCTGCTAACAATTGATGGTCCCGCAACAGACGTTCTACTGACTTTGAATCTACAACTCAACTTATGTCAACTTATTCTAGTTACTCGAACTCTAACCTACGGCAACAGTCCACTAATACTCGAATTAGTGTTAGTTGACATGTAGTTGCAAAGTTACTTATAGTTAATAGAATGTGAAAGTGGACCATCAAAATGAAAAAGTAACCTATTATATTACATATAAGGTTTTTGATTAAGGTAGAGGGTTTAGTTGCAATTATTTAACATTATTTGGTACAACATTGTTGCAATACATAATGAAATTGCCCTGCACATTTTGTATGTCTCACATATTTGACACACCCACTTCAGGTCTTGCAGTCTCTAATAATGAGCTCATGAGTTGAATCAGGTGTGTTATGAGGGAGACATACACAATGTGCAGTGCTGGGGGTCCTACAGGACATGTTTGAAAACCCCTGCTGTAGATTATTGACAAAACCTATGCTTCAGTAGTTATTGCTATAGGGATCACATTCAATATCTTTTTCTTGTCCAAATTCTTTGATCAACTATTTTGATGAATAACCCTAAAACATTTTTTCAAAAAAAGAGTAATAGTTGTTTTCACACACTGCAGTTCAGTCAATGAGAGATTGATAACTAGATCATGTATGATGGTTTGATTGCATGGGAAAGTGAGAGACATTTTAAAAGCTTTCCTGCTCTATAATTAATGCCCAAGTGAATTGCGATTGACCCTGCAATAACCGTCTAAATGCACTGGTGCATTTCAAGTAGGATCTAGTCTTTTGATATAAATCCATCCTGAGACTCTACTTTAATGAGTAGAATAAGAGCGGAGAATACAACTCACTCCTAACACTAGTAAAAAACGGATTACCATAGAGAACTGAACTCACTAAACTATTCATGGTGAATTAGTAAATAATACCACTTCCGCTACCTGGGATCAAGACTACTCTAAACTAATATGAAACTGCCTTTGAAGGATCCAAATTAATTAAGCCATTTTGCTCTACCTTTAATTAGGCCCTTAGTCTCTAAAAGCAAGCCATTGGTATAAAGAGTTTCATTAAGCTAATTACCAAGTCTAGGTGTTGTGGAAGTTAATTTTCAAACTTCCTGTGAAACTTTTACAAACCCTCTCCGCTCATAATACTACATGCCTTTAAGCAGCTTAAAATAGGGCTTTTAAGTTTACTCTTAACTTATATATGAAATGGGTTCACGCAATGTCAAAAATCAATCATAAACCATCCTCAACTTTGTTAATTATGTCATAACGAATCTTATTTGAGCACTGATGACTACCAGTCATAAATCTAAATCCAAGATATGGAGCCGCTAGGGGTCAAAGGTCACATTTAACTTCATGGTTCAGAGAGCAGGTTGGAGAGTGGAGATGGAGAGTCACCGCCATGTGCTCTGCAGCCACCGTACCCTAAAATAAACCGGTCTAATCAAGTTATCATATCAACAAATCTCTCATCAGGGGCCCACGCCTGACACCAGCAGAAAGAGAGGCCTGTTGACGACTAATTTCCAGCAGCGGGATATGGCCAAGGAGGATACCACCGTCCCACAGTGCGGGTCAGTCACCTCAGGACCCATGCTGCCTTTCTATGTCCTTTGACCAGAACAGGCTCCATATCTGGTGAGGGGGGCTATTATTTCCTGCAACACACAATAGGAAAAGGATACAATGCCGGCAGTTTATCACGCAAATGCCAATAAATTTCAGGGCCAGCCCACGGCCAATTAGCTGAAAGGGTGAGGAGCTTTCCAGACCCGTCTCCCTGGTCAGATGCAGACAAACAGTCCACCCACACGCGCTGGCAGCTGCTAGGGCTTTTCAGCAAGCTAAGAAACATCGCTGCGCCTTTGATTCAGCCTTGAATAGGTTGCACAATTCAAAACTCTGACTCACTAAATTCCTATCTATTTAATGTGTTAATATTCATGTGGAATAATATAAAACACAACTGTCTTGGTTGCTAAGATTGCTCACAAAAACGGCATCGATCTTATTTTCAGCGACGCACGCAGCTAAAATGACTCATTAGAGTCTCATGAATAGCGTGAGCAACGGCGAAGGATTTTAAAATGAGTTTTTCATGTGAGATAATTAAAAAAAGGTTTGCTTCGTAGTTTGCATGTAGGTTTGACATCTTCATCCAGCATAAAAAATGTAAGAAGAAGCCCATCTGTTCATAATCGCTTAACAAGAACAAAAGGGCAATGAAAATATGTCTGTCGCCTTCTTCCAATGAGCAAAAATGCCATTTGGATGGATACATTTAACTGGTTTGGCATTAGATAAACTACTGTCAGAGGGATGAGTGACAATGCCATTTCTTAATTTCGCCTTTGGAGAGATGGTCACCACAACTAATGAAAATGTGATTTTCAAACATCAAAGATTATCTGAAAGCCTCAAGCTTTTAGCATGAACATACGAGAACAATCCACAAAGGCCATCTGAAAATGTCTGCCGTATTTCATCCACCAAAACAGCGACTTCAGGCATGCAAACTTTAAGAAGAACGTCACAATGCAGGTTGGCAATAGCACATTGTGCATGGGGAACAGGGAGAATGGCATCTGACAAAGGCCTTGCTGTTTGATTTTGATGCCCAGCGGGTGTGTTGTAGTGTGGTACGGCCTGTAATCTGAACAGCCATTAATCACTTCGCTAGCCACCCCAGACCACATTTGTCATGAGCATCGCTTGTGTCCGGCCAGGCCACTGACCCATGAACTGGTCAGAGAGCCTCGGCCAATGGGAGGAGATGGTCAGCGCGGTGGCTGTAGCATGTGGGCTACCTGCTGCTCTGGATGAATGCGATTGGACACAGCTTTCAGGATGATGGAGAGCTGTGGATTTGCTACGCTGACCATTCCTCTGGCCGATCCACTGACCAAAGCATGGCAAAAAGAGATGGTTTTGTATTAAACTATTGATGCTCTTTTGTTTTTTGTCATGGTCAACATTGCTGTTTCAGTTTTGGTGATTGCGTAGAGGGATTTTATAACCTTAAAGGCCACGAGGATCACTTCTTTTGTATTTGAGCGCACATGTCTTTTTTTGACAGATTCTGCTCTACCGAATCAGAAGCATCTGATCTGCGATAACAATAAAATAGTAAAGAAAGAGGAGATTACTTTGGATTTTACATCAACGTTAAATGTGGTGTGAAGTTGGAGAGGAAATAGTTTTCCTAAAGATTCCAAATCCACAATCATCAGATTTGAACAAATTTTCTCACAGTAGGATAGCTAAAGACAATCCATCTGTGCTTTATTTGTCCACTCTACTTAACGGTCAATTCTGTTGTGCTCCTCACTCATGAGCTGCAGCGTTGAGTGTTGTTAAAAGCCTTTAGAGGTCGGCAGCATAATTACTAACTTTATTTTTAAATAGCCCAACAGGAACCTGACACCATACAATTCGCCCCCTACCTCTTAGCCCTGAGGTGTGTGTATGTCATCATTGCAGGTGTTTCCCTCCAAACCAACCCGAAGAACCCCTGCCATGACATCACAATCACCCACTATGTGGTCAAATACAAATGCAAACACCTGAGTGAATACCTTGGGGAACAATTAATCCAAGGCTTAGCATTCATGAAGTAAATTTCTGCTTGTTTGTTGGACAACAACATATAACCAGCATTAACCAGTACATTTTATTGTTTGAATTACTCCTATTCCTCATACTTTTCAAGAATCAAGGTTATTTTAGCATCTTAATGTTTTTGTACTGAACACTTGAGTTCACATTTAACCTACAAACTAATGTAGAAACAACACAAAGACAGTATATTTTATTGCTGCGTTCCAGTTCCTTTTTATTATGCCCTTCACTCGCTAAGTTGCCTCCGTCTCGTTCACTCGGATGTGCGTCATTGCTTACGTTGCATGAGTGGCCACTACTGGCGGAACCTTTGCAATGGACTGAACTGGAACGTCCTACGCCCTTGATCACTTGGAATCCGCTATGGAGTTGATTTATTATTTATTTTTTTCCTTTACAAAATTGTTTAATGCAGCATTACCATAAGTATATAGGTGTGTGTGGGTTGTTTTAAATGCTTTTAAAAATAATTAAAATATCATTATATGAAGTAGACGAGGGAGCAAGGGTCTGTCCATATAAACTTCCCTCGTCCACTTCACGAAGTGAAACGAACTTCAAAATGGCGGCGGGGATTCCCCCGAGGGTAAGTGCTTAGGGAAGTTCGCAAGTGCGTGTCTACAAGTGGAGTGGAACGCAGCATATGAGTAACACAGCTCTGTTTATCATATTAGATACATTTGAGTGTGTTGAGAATTGTTATGACGTTACTCTGTGCGTTCACTCGGCGTCGCTGTGACACTTGTTCACACTTCAGTGAGAGTAAAGTGTTTTTTCAGCAAAATCAAACTGGTAACCGAGGGTAACGCAGATATAACGCAATTGACAGGTGACTTCCTCACACCCCTTGGTTAAAATAGCAATTTTCCTTGGTTAAAATAGCAATTTTCTCCCAATTTACAAATAGTTGGAAACATTTGGGATATTCAACTAAGTACTCAACTGGACAAAATATATAACACTGGCCTAGTGGTTTTTGGATATTTTACTACAACAAACCTACATAGTGCACCTTTAAAGCTACACGAGTTTAGTCAAGAGCAATGAGTGATATTCTCTTTGTCGTTTGTTCTTTGATTGACATTAATGACAGACATCACAGCAGCAGGTTTATTAGGCTGCTGTCACTTTAAGAACTGAAGCACATGGCGCGGATCTGACACGCATTCAATGTCTTCACAACTCTTTGCGTTCTTTTAACACTTTTTAAGACACTTTTTGTGCTTATGAGGATACTCAACAAAGCAGAGGTTTTGGGATACTTTTGTGTGTTCACTATATATATATATATATATATATATATATATATATATATATATATATATATATATATATATATATATATATATATTTGAATACTGCTTACATTCTGTGTTTGTAAAAATCAGATGTTAAAGATAATTTGGAGATCTCAATGGTTGCCTAGACTGAACTGCCTCAAGCAGAATGCTGATAACAGCATCTGTTGTCTTTGTTTGTTGAACAGCGTTTGATAGAGGAATCAACCAGTGAGTGCCTTGTGAGAAAGTCAGGGGACAAAGATTGATGGAAGCAGGGTTATGTGCATTGGCCGGCACAAACTAGTACTACCTTATCTCTGGACCCCGGTGGCCAATTGATTTGTTGTGGAATATAACTCATAAGCCACTGAACTGCTAGTCACTATCTTAAAGACAAGAGGCCAAGCCATTGTTTCAGTTATTCCCTGATAACCTTTTTAATTTAGTGAAATATGGGTTTGAAAAATGAGGGTGAGTAAACAATGACAGATTTTTCATTACTGTGTGAACTCTCCATTTATTGTTCATGAGTTAAGCTATATTTCAGCACACATTCAATCCAGAATGATCAACTTATGAGAAAGAATTTGGTTTTGAGCACTCATGAGAAATGTCAAAGAGTGAGGTATAATGGGGGAGGAACAGATCTTCTTAGGTTTTGAGCGTAGCTTTAGGGTCGTGGATATAGGACATGATATCCTGTGGGGTGGCTTTTAAGAGAAGGAAGCCTAGAGGATGTCTACGCTGCAGGCGCCTAATCTAGACCCTGAGTTGTCCATCGGAAGAGGGGAGTTCCTGAACCACTGAGGCAACCGGCAGGTGCTTTAATAGGCCCAAGAATATTGGCTGACTCTCTCAGAGGCTGGATACTTTTGTTACTTGCTAAGCCTATTGGGGAATTAGCTTCTTGCTACATTGACTGTCATGTAAAAGTCAGCAGGGGCATCGTTTTCAGCATGGGTAGCTATATTGTCCCTTTTCTGTGAGAAAGAATTTCCTTTACTCCCCAATACCTGGATTTAGACCTAGGAAATCCAAATCATGTCAACAAAACATTTTCAACAAAAGTCACATCATTGCGCTACATGCATATATTGTATAGACTCGTTAACAACTTTGGGAACACTACTGATAAATCTCTGCCATCCTGCTAATTAGTAAGCTTAAACTACTTACACAAATATTAACAATAAAGTACACAAGAAACAAACCTTTGTAATATGAGACCAACTACAACTACTTAAACATAGATAGATAGATAGATAGATAGATAGATAGATAGATAGATAGATAGATAGATAGATAGATAGATAGATAGATAGATAGATAGATAGATAGATAGATAGATAGATAGATAGATAGATAGATAGATAGATAGATAGATAGATAAGTGGTGCAAAATAAAGGGACAATATAGGTAACTCTTTATTTTGTAACCCTTTATTTTACAGTGTCCGTTACATATGTTACATGTACTTACCATAGTAATAACAGTAAATTATGCATAATTACATGTAACTAACCCTCAACTTAACCCTAATCCAACCCTAGCCCTATAGTAAGTACATGCAGTTCATTATATTACTCAGTTCTTAAATATGCCATTTAGTGGTGGGCATAGATTAATTTCTTTATCTAGATTAATCTAACTGTGATCATGAAATTAATTTAGATTAAAATGGCTCATTTGAATTCTGCCGAAGGCATTCAGAATATGTGTGCTACCCAAATAATGACTGGTGCTTTCACACTTGGTTCGATTGCCTGGACCGAACCCGAGTTCGATTGCTCCCTGGACCCTGGTGTTCATATCATATTATTTGGGGTATAAACCGGGGTGCGTTTGCGTCATCAAAGCAGCAGCTGTTTACCCCGTTACTTGGTAACGACGTTGAGCGAGAAGGTGGCAGAATGAATAGCGTTGTTTACCTAACTTTTATATTTTTTGTTTTTGAACCGTTAGTTTTGTTACCAAAGCTTCAGTAGGTAATGGCACTTGCGTCTATCTGCCGCGGATGTACTGCAAATGCTCTAAAGAACACTGACAACAAGCAGAATTTGGAAGACAGCGTTCACGCTTGATGTGGTAATTTCACAGCATACACGCAGGTTCGAAGACTTGTTCTCGCACCCTACAGTGCAATTCGGCTAGGTAGCTATACATCCACGCTAAAATATCATGGTGAAAGTCACCATAGCTTGCGTAGTATAGACCCAGTCTCAACCCAACTTTTAGAATAGATTAACGGCAATATTTTTTTTTATCGCCCGATAAGAGTCTCACGCTAACACAGCACGTTAACGCCGATAACGGCCCACCACTAATATAATTACACTGTAACAATGACACCGTAAAATAAAGTGTAACCCCTTATTTTAAGGTGACGTAGTTACACGTTTATAACAGTAAATTATGCATAATTACAAGTAACTTAAACCAAACTCTAACCATACATTTATAGTAAGTAGGCCTACATACCCACTTGAAAAAATACTATAGTATATTATAGTAAAATTACTCTAGTAAATACTATAGTGTTTTTGAACCGTAGGCTACTATAGTAAATATACTACAGTAAATTAACAAAGTGTAGTAAATACTATAATATACTTCAATATACTACAATTTACTGTAGTAACTTTACTATAGTATGGTTCAAAAACACTATAGTATTTACTAGAGTATTTTTACTGTAATTTTACTATAATATACTATAGTATACTATAATATTTTTCATGTGGGTAGTTAATTAATATTACTTAGTACTTATTTAAGATTTTTAAATCACTTTAAAATATAGTGTAACCAATATACATATATAATTTTTTTGACTTTTTGTCATTCTTAGGCCCTTCATCAAACAACACTTTTTTTTGTCTCGTGACATCTGTTCAGCACTTATTTCCACTGTTTGATCACTTAAGATGGAGTTGAAAGTCTCTGGACTCATTTGGTCCAAGGCTACGCTGGCAGAGACAGACATTAATTGTGTGCTAAGCATAGAGGAATTAGTGGCTCATGCGCAAATCTCCGCACAGGACCGCAGCTTATCTCTTACCAATCCCCTCCTGATCCTCGCTTCTTCTTGGAAACTTGTCATTGTCGACAGGAGATGATTTGGGTGATCTTTCGGGTCTTGTGTCTGTCTCCTTTGTCTTTGTAACCAAGGGGATTCCATCTTTTGTTCTCGCCTCGTCCCTTTTCACGGATCACCACAGATGCCCCCTTCATTCAGTGGATGACCCCTCACCCAAGAGTCTACTGTAAAGGGAAGGGGGGTTAGAAAACAGAAACACTGACAGATAACAAGGCAATTTCATCAGACCATGAACAATGCTGGTGTCCAAGCTTGTACGTGTCAATGTGACCCTGGGTACTGTTTGTGAAATCCTTTGAGAAATGCTGATGTTAGTGGGACTGTTGTGGATGACAAGCTATGTTCACACATAAACCTGATTTGTTTTGAAATCGGATCTGTTTGTTCAGACAGTGTAGATGTAATTTGTAAAAAGAGGGCAGAAAATTTTGCTTCTGCTCGTGTCCACCATGACATCTAGCTGCCGTGCTGCTGAGGTGCTTCAGACCAAATGCGTGTATTGGAAATATAACTGTTTACATGTTAATGCATATACCGTGTCCAAAACTGCATTTAGAAAGTCAGATTTCTTCAAATGTTCGATTTCACATTGTTTTATGCTATTCAGAGCGCAACCAAATTTGAGTCAGTTACACACACACACACACAAATGCTGCCAGATTGGACTCCATAAAATATGTTTAAATCTGATTTACTATTTCCCAAGTGGTAAACTTAGCACCTTTTTTTGTTGAATATTATATATATTTGTAGAAATGATTTCAAAATTGTAAGATTTTTAATTAGGATGTCAAATCGCAAGCATGTTCACGATAATGTACCATCGAGTCTTTATAGCACACATGGTATTTTAGATTTTACTTTCATTTCAGCTTCATCTCCAGCGCATTAGTCAATGTGAGGGCTAAAGTCGGGTACTAAAGTTAGCTCGTGTTGTCTGGCCATCTGTCTCCTCAAATGTTACAGACTCATTGAAGTCTGCAGAAACAAAATTAAAATGGCTAAACAATTACCCCTCAACAGCTTGTTAATGATTTTATTGCCCAGGGAATGACACCCTCAGAAATAAAACTACAGGATTCCCACAAAAACCTTACATGGCTGTAAATATGTATTAACCAGAAAATGGGCCTTGTTTAGGATCATTTAAAGTAGACAAAAGCTGACATTATCACAAAAGACAGAGGTGCAATAAGAAAAGAGGAGGTTCTACTTAGCTAATGAGTTGCCCCATAGAGATGTAAAGAGGTGGGTCTTTAGGGAAAGCGATTGCTACTCTGGTTTGGCCTGATAGACTGTAAAGTGTGTGAAGCTTGAGCTGTACATGGATTGGCTATTGTGTGAATGCTAATTTAGCCCAGAATAGTCATGTTTCTTTGCGAGTTTCTGAATTGTAGTGCGGTAGTTGAAACGTTTCGATCAGGCAATTGAGAAAATAAGCCTTTGTTGGTGTTTTCCCTCCATTTTGGTTTCAAAGAATTGCCTCTTTACTCAAGAAACCTTCAGAGGCAAGCAATGGGGAAACTGTGCTCTCACAGACCCTCCATGGGCTAAAGGACCTCTCAAGCACAGCACTTTTACTTCATTTTTACAAAGAAGTGGCCAACTATATTGTGAAAGTGCACTTCAGTACACATAAATGAGCAAATATACTCATTTAAAAAAAGATGCAAGACAAATCCTGAAAATGGGTTGGAAGTTTTGTAAACAAGCATTATTTTATTACACTTAAAAGTCTCTTTAATAGCAAACCTAGATTTGATTGCTTTTGAAATATTTGTAATTGCATATTTGATACCTGCAATGTTTGAAGAAAATTGTTTACTATAGTAATTGGTCGCAGTGATGCATATATTTTTATATTTTTTTGCTTTAAACAAGCCATTTATCTTATTAACTGAAAAGGATGTGAGGATAAGGATGTAAGATGCAAAGATGTAAGGATATGTGAACGCCTTCTTCTAAGAATGATATATATGCAAATATATTATCTTAACAAGTGCAAAACAGTGGCTGGAGTTATGCGTAACCTTACTGCAAACCTCACTTCAAACAATGGAGCTGTATTAAAAGACAATGTTACCATTTTAAGAAAGCCTACAGAGTAAGAAAATACAACAAAGACGAAGTTTAAAGTTTGTCTTGTCACTGATGACATAAATTGTTTGCCCTATGCCCAAACATTTTTCAAAAATGACACAGTCTACATGGATCCACTGTAAATATATTTGCATATCATGTTTTCTGAAAACAATGCATCCTTTATTCCGATGCCATTTGAATTTGGGGTTTCAAGACTTTAGGCTATATGGTTTATAAATCTCAAACTGAGGTTCAGACCTCATTGATCATGAGCAGCATGCCAGGTGTTTCCTAACTCAGTGTTTCTTAGTACGAAATGCCACTGATATTAGCATTTTAATACTGTGAAACTACCTAAGGATCAGAGTGGAAGGTCAAAGAGCAGTTACTTTACAGATCCACCCACCCATCACTATTCTGGGGTATCTGTGTGTTTGTCTCTGTATTTGGGATTAGTTCAGTGATTTCAGCTATAGGCTGATGGGACACACACATACACACAGAGACCTGTTATACCCCAAATGGCCAATGTTTCACTGCGCTCAGCTCAGGTTTTATGTTTGCTGTACTGCTAATTACAACCTTTTATCACATTGTGTTGGCTGGAGATAAAGGCTGGATTCAGCCCTCTTGAGAGAGGACAATCCCTCAAATCTCAGAGCCCAAATAGGCAGTGCACGCGAGACAGATGCGGGACAGGGTCCAAGCTGCTCTGTCTGTTTGCTGTCCCGATCCCCTCGGTCAACAAACCTCTCTATTTCTCTCTATCGTGCCAACAATGATACTGGAACATGCCTTTGTTGCTGATGAAGACTGTGTAGCTTGTCTCACAAGATGTGACTTTAGGTTTGTGTTTGTTCATCAGTTGTATGTGTACTCTGCTTTGGTCTTTTACATGGGCTCCACTTCAAGACTGTTGCAATGTTTGGACTGGCTGATTAGCATCAACAAAAGCAGTGAAATTACTTTTTATTTCTTTTTTTTTGTTGTTGTTGCAACAAATCAAAGACACCTGAAACTATAAGTTGAAAAGTGCCCATAAAGTAGATTTCATGGAACCATACTGGATGATCAGCCATTGTTTTATACAGCTCTGGAGAAAATGAAGAGCTGTGCTGTGCCAGAGCTGTGCTTTGGTTGAGAACTGATCTGTTACAAAAATACTGCAGCAAATTACATTTGGTTCCATTGATGAGACCATACTAAAATACTCAGATATTGGTGCAACTTCTGCAGCATGAAAAAGAGACTTGTGTTTAGGAGAATGAAACGAATACATTGATGTGAGACTTAAACCAGTGTAGTGGCTGGTGGCTCATATGACAACATGTTACACATGTATTTAAAGATGCACATTATTTGTTTTGTCAATAGTATTTTATAATTAATGTATGAAATATATCAGTGTTTTGTTGTTTAGTGTTGCATTTTATTTCCACTTTAAAGTCCACTTTCGAGTTTCGACATTATACTAACTATTTTTCCAACTACATGTCTAGCAGTCATTAGATTATTAGTAGACTGTTTGCTTAATATCTGCTAGCACTTTCTTTCGATGGTCCACTTTAGACATTCTACTAACTATAAGTAACTTTGCAACTACATGTCAACTTAGTCTACTAACTTGAACCCTAACACCTAACAGTCTACTGTAAAAAAGAAAAGTTGACATAACTTAAAATTGTTAGGCAACTTGCTGAACAGTGTTTTTGAGTTTACTCAACTTTTACACAAAGTAGTTCACTCAACTCAATTAACTGAGTATGGTCACATGTCTCCCAATTTAAGATCTTTTGTTCAGCTGATTGAGTTTTTATTGCTTTTTTTCTTTTGCGTTGAAAATTGTTTATTTTTATGTCACCATAATGGTGATAAGTGTTTTCTTTAGTTGGGCAGTTTGACAACTTATGACTGAGTTTAATATGAGAAATATACTATTAACTTTGTTTTATTGTGATTCTAGAAAAGATCCAGCACAGTTTTAATCAGAAAAGCTACATAAGATTTACAACCGATTGTACATTAAGCATTTTGACCTCCTGCGAGATCCTCCCATCAGCTTATGAATCTCAACAATGGTGACATGCTTCATGCCGCAATGCATGCTGGGAGCCATGGATGAGTTTTGCATGATGCACCCAGAATGCATTGTTAACTTGTTGCAAATTGTATGCTTGTAAACTTGCAATTACAAATCGAATTTACAATTAATACTAGGTTGGTCCAACAATTGTTGAACCAACTTCTTTTCACTGGTTAAGCTAACTTTTTTTGCATTTAATTGTCCAGTTAACTCAAACATAATCATTAGCCTACATTCCTGTGAGTTGGATTTTTTACAGTGTACTAATAATGAGAGTTAGTTGACATGTAGTTGCAAAGTTACTTATAGTCAGTAGACTGTCTAAACTGGATCATGAAAAAAAGTGCAATCATATTTCTATTTAAAATAAAGTTCCTGATTTTCATTTATGCAACTTTGAAAAGTATGAAACACATCTTGGCAAGAATTTTTAAAATTATAATTCAAATCATATCATCAGTTTGAACTGGAATCTGATTTCCTTTGTTCAAATGTTAAGATCACTAAAATAACCATTAATTATACCATTAAGGTATGTGAATTGTCAGGGAACAAGACATTCTTTACAATTCCCATCCACATAACACTATACCTATCGGCAAAATTATATAATATACTTACTTATAGCCAATGATAAATTAATTAACCTTAAAATACTGTTTAAAAATTTGGGCTCTGTAAGATTTTAAACTGCTTTATGCACAAGTCTCTCCAACACTGCTTTTATTGAATAAAAAAACGTATTAAAAAGTAATATTGTGAAATTTTATTTTATTTTTAAATATTTTAATATATTTTAAATGCTATTTATTACTACATACAGTAATGTCATATTATCCTCAGAAATCATTTTAATATACAAATTTGATGCTCAATGTTGAAAACAGTTGTGCTGCTTCATATTTTTTTGTGGAAACTGACTTTTTCTTTAGTTCAGAATAACATTTTTGTGCATTGTTTTTTTTTTTCATTTTCTTTTGATTTTCTTTGCTGAATAAAAATATTAACAATACATGAAATTTACAAAATATACAAATACATAATATTATTCCAAATCAAGAAAGAACAGTAATTTGTTTAATACACACTTATAAATAGACAAGATAGATATTGATTTTTATGAGTGTCCTTTTAGGCCAATAAGACTCTTTCTTTCAACCGATGTCAGGCATTACCAGACCAAGTTTAAAACCAACCATAGATGACTACATCTTGGATACATTTCCTGAAAAAAAAAAAAAAAAAAAACAGCTTACTGATTTGCAGACTTTAATCATGACTAATGGGTCTCAGGATTTTACCATGAATATGGCCAGAAATCAAAACTGGAGGAAACCGTCCAACCAACCGACCACCAACTTGTTGGGAAATAAGAGCACCAAAGGTCTTTAAAAAAAATCTTGAGTAACACTCACCAGGGGAGATGGGTGTGAGTGTTTGCAAAAGGAAGCTGTTTCATCACAGGCTCTTGGCCTCAAGGTGTGAAACATTAACACCCTCTAAAGTGGATGTTGTCAGTTAGAATGTAGATTTACTGCACACTTGCGTAGGCCCGGGGCTCATTATTTCTGGTTTACTCAGCATTTACAGTCGGGGTGACAGTTTTTATGCTTATTCTTGGTCACACAAGAGGAACATTATAGCCTCTGACTAGTAAAATGACATACATATTTCAACTGCCTACCATTTTAAAATTAATTTTCAAGGAAGGACATGGTTACTTATTAGCATGCTGTCTAAAATCACAGCTGACAGGCAAGAACAACACCGGCCTTGTTGAGCGGAATGGTCCGCAGTTTGCGGTCAGGGTGTGTCCACCTCAGGCCTGTGCCTCTCCCTATCATACATTCTGATGGAGCCCCAGGAGGTGAGCCCTCCCGACAAGGCAGCCCATGACAGAGATCAGTCCTGCCATTGTCATGCAGCTTTGTCACTGGTTGAGCTGGTGGGAGGTCTCCATACTCTGCCTTGAGCAACAGCACTCGGCATATGCACATCCAACAGCTCATTTTGTAATATTTGCATGTCTTCTGCTTCCTCGCAGAGAATTTCAAAATGCGAAATCTGATGTCCTGTATGGGGTAACATAACGAACACACATTTCGCTTAAGGGTTAATTTATGAATGGCTAAAATGTGATGCAGACCAATGTTTCTGAAGACTTTTTGTTGTACAGCATCACTGTTATTTTAGTATCCTTGATATACTATTATAGTTTTCGTTAATATTTTGAATTAGATTTTATTTTCAATTTCCATATTGATTTTAGCTAAAGTTTTATTAATTCAATTGTTTTTGTCAGTTTTTTTATGTCTATATAACAAAGTTCTTTATACATTTTATTTTATTCCAGTTAATGTTTATTATATTTTCAGGAATGAAAATGTTTTTTGTGGTTTTAGTTTTAGTTATAACCCTGCTTTAGATTAAAGGGACAGTTCACCCAAAAATGTCATCATTTAGTCAGGTGAATATACAGAATGTACATTTATACTGAAGAATGTTTGTAACCAAGCAGATCTCGGCAGCATTTAACTAACATAGTGTGGAAAAATAAATACTATGTATACTATAGTCAATGGCTGCCTAGATCTGCTTGGTTACAAACATTCTTCCAAATATCTTCCTTTGTGTTCAGCAGAACAAGGAAATTCATATAGGTTTTGAACAACTTGATGGTGAGTAAATTATGACAGAATTTTCATTTCTGGGTGAACTATCACTTTAAGGTTATTTAGGGTAACAGGGAATGCACTAGTTAACATCAACTAACAATGAATATACCTTTTACAGCATTTATTAATCTTGATTAATGTTAAAGAGACATTAACCGGACGTTTACTCATCCATGTCATTTCAAATCTATATGACTTTCTTTCTTCTATGGAAAACAAAGTAGTTTCATCTGACCACAGAACCAGGTCCCTTTTGAATTTCCAGTTATGTCTGAAAACTGAATATGCTGGAGTTTGTTTTTGGATGAGCAAGAATAATTTTTCTTGAAACCCTCCCAAACAACATGTGGTGATGTAGGTGTTGTTTGAATTTTTTTTAGGCTTTCTGACCCCAAGACTCAACTAATCTCAGAAATTCTCCAGCTGTGATCCTTGGAGAGTCTTTGGCCACTCAAACTTTCCTCCTCGCCGTGCATTAGGACGATATAGACGCATGTCCTCTTCCAGGCAGATTCATAACATCTTTAGTCGATTGGAACTTCTTAATTATTGCCCTTATGGTGGAAATTGTCAATGCTTTAGGTATTTTCCTACAGCCACTTTCTATTTTGTGAAGCTCAACAATCTTTTGCCACACATCAGAACTATTTTGATATATGATTAAAGGAATTGTCCTTTGTGTTTCCTCATATTTATACTCCTGTGAAACAAGACGTCATAGCTAGACAATTTCATGTTCCTAGTCACCCTGGGGTGCTAAAAAAATTATTAATGGGAATAAACTTCAGAGATATTTTACTCATAAAAAAGGGGTGCCAATAATTATGGCCAATGTGTTTTGGAGAAAAACATTTATTTCATAATGTGATTTTCCCCTGACTTTACTTTCTTTACTTTCAATGAAAAGTTCGATTTTTGAAAAAATTTTTGAATGAAATATCAAAAGGATAAACATTGCAGATTTATTTTTACAGCCATCTTTGATCATATTTACCAGGGGTGCTAATAATTCTGAACATGACTTTACTAATATATCTTTTTTACATTTCAAGTTGAACAAATGGACATTGTATGTTATGAATAAACATGAAGTAACAGTGAACAACAGTATATTTATAATAACAATAGTCCAGATTAATAATAATAAAAAATATGTATAACAAATATTCAACGCATGTTGAAAAATGGAATCTAACCAGTAAAACATCATTGTAGGATTTACACTTGAAAAGGTAATAACCTTCCAAATGTATGCTCTCACTCCATCTGAGGTTAACTTTTGCCCAGGGAACATAAGACCTATAAAAGTCTTAGTCTTCCATTGCTGTTGGACATGACAAATTTTATTTTCTGATCGTTCCTCTCATCGCAGCTCACACATCATTGTAAATTCTTTTCATCCGTCCAGCGTGGGTCCCTTGAGCATCATTTCAAAGTCTGAATTCAGGAAAAACAACTGAATGAGCATAGGTGTCAACCCCCATAACACATCACAATAGAGCCTTCAACAACCCAGGCTGTCTATGTCTCCAAACCTGCTACTCCATGCAGGTTAAAGTTCGGCTCACTTATACTTGGTCTCCAGAGCCCTGACGGTTTTGTGGCCCGATTCTTTTATTTTCAAATACAGGTGACATCACTGGTGCCAGTGCGGCCTTATTCATTTATTGCATGTCTAACCTGGTTGGCTGGGTGACTCATTAGGTCTTTAATTGAGTGTGTGGGGTACTGAGGTCATGTGAGTGAGGGGTAATTTACCCTCACTCTCTGACAGCACCTGCATGAACTCATTTATGACTCAGCTAACAGCACAACCTTCTACAGATTGCCAGATGACCTCACGGTCACAGACGGCTCATGTTTATGGTTTGGGAGGAGAACGGTCAGCCTCCCTGTCTGGGCACATTGGCTTCTAAACTTCTAAAAAGCAAAGCAAAATCCAAAATAAAAATCAATTTGGTACTAATTATGCCACTTTCATTCCCCACAGGCCACTCAGAATTTTGAGATGGATAATACTAAGAGGTCAAAGGTCAAGTACTGGATCCAAAACATTGTCAATATTTTATTACAAAAAAAGAGTTTTTATTATTATCATGATATATTATTATTATTGATAATGACTGCTGAAAATTCAGTTTTGCCATCACAGAAATAAATTACATTTTAAAATATATTACAGCAGAAACCAGTTCATTTAAATTGTAATAATATTTCACAGTATTATTGTTTTTACTGTATTTTTGATCAAATAAATGCAGCTTTGGTGAGATTGAGAGACTTTCAAAAACATTAAAAAACCTTAAAGTTTCCAAACTTTTGACCGGTACTGTACATCTAGGATGGCATGAGGGTAAGTATGATGCCTTTTCTCATTTTAATAATAATAATAATATATTACCTTTACAAACCTTAATGTTTCCAAACTTTTGACCAGTAGTGTGACTTTTCTTAAAATGAACACAACAAAGAAAATAATCCATCTCTGCAGTGATGATGAAAGCGATAGGTGTGTGTGAGAAAAATACCTATTTTTATAACTTTTTTAACTAAAACCCATGGCTTCCAGCCAGCTGTCATGCATGAGTTCAAGAGTTCACACTTGACGTAAACACGAGTATGTTGTGAAGCTTGAAGTAAGCGCATTGTGAAACTCACACGAGAAATGAGGCGTAAGCATTGAGGAAGTTTACATCAAACGTGAACTCATAAATCAGCGTATGGCAGTTAAATATAGCTTAAAAAATGAAAAATATTTGTATTTTCCTTACACACACCTATTGTTTTGCTTCAGAAGATTCATTAACTTGGTCATATGGATTACCATCACCTGTGCAATAAGTCCATTAGTGAAATTTCCTCACTACTAACAATTCCACGGTCAACTGTAAGTGGTATTATAACAAGCAATTGCAACAAGCAACTTAGCCACAAAGTGGTAGGCCACATAAAATCACAGAGCGGTGTCAACGCATGCAACGCAAGTCGTCAACGTTCTGCAGAGTCTGAATAGGTACAGACCTCCAAACTTCATGTGGCCTTCAGATTAGCTCAAGAACAGTGTATAGAGAGCTTCATGGAATGGGTTTCCATAGCAGATCAGCTGCATACAAGCCTTACATCACCAAGTGCAATGCAGAGCGTCAGATGCAGTGGTGTAAAGCACGCCACCACTGGACTCTAGAGCAGTGGAGACGTGTTCTCTGGAGTGACGAATCAGGGTTCTCTGTCTGGCAGTCCGATGGAGGAGTCTGGGTTTGGCAGTTGCGAGGAGAACGGTACTTGTCTGAATGCATTGTGCCACGTGTAAAGTTTGGTGAAGGGGGGATTATGGCATGGGGTTATTTTCAGGGGTTGGGTTTGGCCACTTAGTTCCAGTGAAAGGAACTCTTAATGCTTCAGCATACCAAGACACTTTGGACAATTTCATGCTCCCAACTTGTGGGAAAAGTTTGGGGATGGCCCCTTCCTGTTCCAACATGACTGCGCACCAGTGCACAAAGCAAGGACCATAAAGACATAGATGAGTGATTTTGGTGTGGAGGAACTTAACTGGTCCTGACCTCAACCCGATAGAACACCTTTGGGATGAATTAGAACAGAGACTTTGAGCTAGGCCTTCTCGTCCAACATCAGTGCCTGATCTCACAAATGTGCTTCTAGAAGAATGGAATTGGAATGAAGCTGTTATAGCTGCAAGGTGGGCCAACTCCATTAAGAATTATTATAAGGATTAAGAATGGGATGTTATTAAAGTTGTGCATGTGCATGTAAAGGCAGGCGTCCCAAAACTTTTGGCTATAAAGTGTATATTTAGTGAATAAATAATTTATTTATTATAACAAGAGTGGTGATATTTCTGCCAGAGTTTCATTCATGTGACAATGAAATTTATTTGCACTTGATATCATATGATGTTCACAATTCAGATGACAAGATAAACGTAGTTTCGTTTGCCTCTGTCATATATTGCCTATAATGGGTCGTCATACCTCATGACTTCATTGATGTCTGTGTTGTTAGTGTGACTGGTGAACCGAGAGGTCAAAGTTTACTCTTATCATCCGTCTGCGTCCCTGCAGCTGGCTGGGAGCTTCTTTATGAGCAATATCAGCAGCGGCAGGCCCTGCGATAGTTGTCGGAGAGTCAAAGGCAGAGGTTGTTCAGTTGATCACACATAAACACACACACGCACACACCCTCCCTGGACCTTCTTTCTGTCTTTCCCACAGTGATAGTGATCTAGAGCATGCCATAAAGGCCGGTCGTAGATCAGAGAAAACAACAAAGAGACTCCTCGTCCCACCCCCCACCCCCCGACCGTCTCTCGGGAGTGGTGACTGGGCCGTAGGGGCTGATAAGGGCAGCCTGGCGCCTTGCCACTCCCACCGGTCCCACACATACTGGCCCATGGCACCTGATATACAGTATGCTGTTTCCTCATATTTGTACAGGTGATCTGTTAGACAATGCTATAGCATTCAGATTGATCAGAAACAATAACAGCTGAACTGAACTAAAAAGGTCATGGTGAAACATCATCTCAGTTCTTCTCTATTACTGCATTTCCATATAAACTCTCTACACTAAACATGTAGGTGTGTGTGATGATGTGTGTAGGAGTATATGTTCATTTAATGCAGGATGTTTTGAGGAACTGGTAATTACTGACAATAATCTCTGTGATTGTCTTGATTGACAAACTTGATTGTCTAATTTGTTGTAAACTACCCATGACGCTCATTCCAGGATCCCTCGCTCTCATGGTTTTGCGTCAGTATGAATATAAAGCATTTTGCTGTAACACATGTTTTGCAAGTTATTATCGTAAACAAACTATTATGACTAGTAAAAACAAGAATTTGCAAAAGAAGAGAATACGAAAGTAAAACTATACATTTAATGCACTACCATGCAAAAGTTTGGGGTCAGTACAATCTATGTATTTAAATGTTTGTTAAAATAAATTATACATTTTAGCAAGATGGCATTAAATTGATCAAACATGACATTAAAAACTTCTACACTATTACAGAAAATAGAAAATGTTGTTCTTTTGAACTTTCTATTCATCAAAGAATACTGAAAAACAGAGTTGTGGACTCGAGTCATGTGACTTGGACTCGAGTCATGAATTTGATGACTTCAGACTCGACTTGACAAAATGTACAAAGACTTGCAACTCGACTTGGACTTCAACATCAATGACTCGTGACTTCACTTGGACTTGCACCTTTTGACTCGAGAAGACTTGCTACTTCCCATGAAAACCTGGGGGAAAATTTTTTTCACACGGCCGCGCCGCTCTCAGTGTATCTGCATCTGTGAAAAAAATGTGCACCACCTGTATGTGTAACCCCTCCTGTTCGGACCGCCCTGCTCCAAGCGGGACTCGAACCCGGGTCCACCGGCATGAGAGTCGGACGCTCTAACAAGGAGGCTAAAGGCTGCAATCTCTAGCGTCAGTCGCTAGAGCGTCTCTTGAGATCAGAGGAGTGAGGTTTACTCGCACAGCAACTACTAGCTGGCCTCCGTTACATATGCATGCAGAGAGCACGCGCGCTGCCTGCAAGACATCCAATCACTGTAAGCGCAACAAACAACAACGTGCCAGTTGGCAAAATGATACCAAAGATAGTTTCGTTTGGCTATAAAAAAATTACGAGGTAGTCGAGAAAAACGAGTTGCAATTTGCAAAACATGCGGGTCGAAGATTACATACGGAGCTGCCACAACGTCCAACTTTGTTCAATAGGCTACCCAATTTGCAGAAGAAAGCTAAGTTTTGAACGAATGCTAAGCACCTTATCGGATGTAGTACCTAACTAGCTGCTGCATGTTTACTGTATCAAGGAGACAGTAAGCGCGTCTCCTTGCTGGTTCATGCTAACAAAAATAGGGATTTTTGAACCTGGATTATATGAGGTACATGAGTGCGTGAAGCGTTGGGCAGAGTCAGTCAGATTTTTTTTTCATTTTTGTTTTCCGTTTATATATATATATATATATATATATATATATATATATATATATATATATATATATACAGAATCTGAATTAAAATGTGTTTGATTTAAGCCTATACATTTCCAAATTTTGTGTCATAAAATTATATTGCGCATACAGCTCAAGCACGGTGGACCAAAGAGCGCGCATTTCGACATTTTGCAGTAAGAACTTGAAATATAAATTCTCAGAAAATGCATTTAATACCAATATATTGAAACGTCTGTTTATATACTCCATTAATAAAGTAGTCCAGACATTGGAAAAATATCAGTCCACATGCGTTTTATATTTAATATGAGGTAAATAGACATGCATGCATGACACAAAAATCTTTAACTTTTAGGTAGCAAAATATTTTTTAGTAATTCTGTCAATTACACAAAGGTTATTAATTTGTCTGCTATATATTTGCTTCTTCTTTATTAAATACGGGCAATTGATTGATAAAACATTGATCAAAATTAAGATACAATTTATACAAAACGAAGAGTTTTCTATAAAACAAAACTTAATGAAGTCGTCAAAATCATGTTTTACCATAAACAGTGCCGTTGCTAGGAGGGCACCAGCGCCTATGCCTCGCGAGTGGATGATAGCCCTGAAGACGCCTAGCAATGATATACCTTTAGTGGTAGTATACCTTTAGTTAAGTTATACCTTAAGAGTCTTCGTTGCGCGGTAAGAGACAATGTTATCGGGAAACGCAGCCCAGGTATGATGCGTTTCATGCGTAATGGAGATTCCAAAGCACTTTTCTGTTGTCAGAACCATGCGATCGCGGATAACAATCGGATAACAATCTCTATATGATGCATGTGCAAAACAGATTTAACTAATCATAAAGTCAATCAGGATACATAACACAGCCTACTAGGCCTACACTTATTTTTTAGTTTTTTTACTGTATTTAAATAATGTCATTGTATAAAAGGAGGTTTAAATAAATACAAATCTTACAGACATAAATTATTTGTAAACATTTTATTTCTGTGGTAAGATTACTTGAAATGACTCAAAACTAAAATGGTAGGACTTTGGACTCGACTTGAGACTTGTTAGCTTTGACTTTTGACTCTACTCGGGACTTGCCTCATCTTTGACTCGACTTGACTCGGGACTCAAGGGCAAAGACTTGAGACTTACTTGTGACTTTGTCCCACCTCTGCTGAAAAATATACACAAATTCATAAACATATTAAGCAGCATATTAAGAACTGTCTTCAACATTGATACTAAGAAGAAATGTTTCTTGAGAACCAAATCAGAATTTTAGAATGATTTCTGAAGAACCAGGGGCGTAGCCAGAACATTTTTTCAGGGGTGGCGAGGTAAGACCCAGTGATTTTATTGGGGTGGCCAAAAAAATTACTACTGACTATGACATGCTGTACCAAAGCAAATTCTACAGAAAATATAGATCACAAACGAACAAAAATTATTTAAAATTATCAATTTATTTACAATGTCATACAAAATAAGTAAAATATGTACTGTATGTTGATAATTTTAGGGAAAAAGACAAAAAGCTTTAAGTCAGAAAAAAAATCCTAAGTCGTTCAAACACGTACAAAATTCTCAAACTTTTTATGCTTACTGCTTTGTCCTTTGCTAACCAAAATGTTGCATTAAGAAAACAGATAAATATCATTACAAAAAGAGAAAAGTTACAAAATTGAAACGACAACAGTTCTTGTGATTTCTAGCAAAGATATCATCAAGATTTAGTGATTTTGCTCTTTTACATTCTATGCTCAAAATCCCCAGATCACTCAACCTATTGTCTGCCATGCTACTTCTGAGATGAGTTTTAATAAGCTTCAGACAGCAGAGGCTGCGCTTATATTCAGAATTTGAATAAAATTCATGACAATATTTATGTATCGAAATCAGGCTCATATAAATGTCAGGAAAACATGATTCCTGGCTGCATGTCAATATCCATGGATCGCTGGATCTTTGTTAAGTTGTAAGGAACACTATATCGAGTCCAAAACCTTTAGTTTAAACTGATAACTGTTTTTGTTTTTACTTGCGTTTCCCAAATCAAAATCCATTCATGCAGCAGTTCCACTGAGTCCCGACTAACCTCAGTGCGCGAACCCCTCACCAGAAACCCGCCCTGCAGCTTATTTCATTGGTTAAGGTACCAGTGACAGGTGGTTTAGGAATCAGTGTTTGGTCAGTACTGTGATTGACATGACCAATAAAATCGTAAGAATCCGCTGCAGGGCGAAGTTATCGTCGAACGGGTTTTGGGGAGCTGTTCAGAATAGCGCACTTTGCGTAGACTGTTTGTGTGAGAGCAGCGATTTAAACGTCAACTCTTTGTTATTGTCAAGTGCTTTTCAGCTTGCACAACAGGGGTGGCCAGAGCGGTGGCCAAGCTTCAAACAGGGGTGGCACTGGCCACCCATGGCCACCCCTTAGCTACGCCCCTGTGAAGAACCATGTAGACTGTTCTAAAAATTCAGCTTTGCCATCAAATACAGGTCCTTCTCAAAAATTTGCATATTGTGATAAAAGTTCATTATTTTCCATAATGTAATGATACAATTAAACTTTCATATATTTTAGATTTATTGCACACCAACTGAAATATTTCAGGTCTTTTATTGTTTTAATACTGATGATTTTGGCATACAGCTCATGAAAACCCAAAATTCCTCAAAAAATGTGCATATTTCATCCGACCAATAAAAGAAAAGTGTTTTTAATACAAAAAAAGTCAACCTTCAAATAATTATGTTCAGTTATGCACTCAATACTTGGTCGGGAATCCTTTTGCAGAAATGACTGCTTCAATGCGGCGTGGCATGGAGGCAATCAGCCTGTGGCACTGCTGAGGTGTTATGGAGGCCCAGGATGCTTCGATAGCGGCCTTAAGCTCACCCAGAGTGTTGGGTCTTGCGTCTCTCAACTTTCTCTTCACAATATCCCACAGATTCTCTATGGGGTTCAGGTCAGGAGAGTTGGCAGGCCAATTGAGCACAGTAATACCATGGTCAGTAAACCATTTACCAGTGGTTTTGGCACTGTGAGCAGGTGCCAGGTCGTGCTGAAAACGAAATCTTCATCTCCATAAAGCTTTTCAGCAGATGGAAGCATGAAGTGCTCCAAAATCTCCTGATAGCTAGCTGCATTGACCCTGCCCTTGATAAAACACAGTGGACCAACACCAGCAGCTGACATGGCACCCCAGACCATCACTGACTGTGGGTACTTGACACTGGACTTCAGGCATTTTGGCATTTCCTTCTCCCCAGTCTTCCTCCAGACTCTGGCACCTTGATTTCCGAATGACATGCAAAATTTGAGCGACAGTCCAGTGCTGCTTCTCTGTAGCCCAGGTCAGGCGCTTCTGCCAATGTTTCTGGTTCAAAAGTGGCTTGACCTGGGGAATGCGGCACCTGTAACCCTGTTTTAATTTTATCATTGCATTATGGAAAATAATGAACTTTTATCACAATATGCTAATTTTTTTTAGAAGGACCTGTAAATGAATTACGTTTTATAATAGAAAACAGTTATTTTAAATTGTCATAATATTTTTACTGTATTTAAAAAAAAAAAAAAACATTCTCAGAGGGTATTCTGAGACTTCTTTCAAAAACATTATTTTCAACCCCAAACATTTGAACAGGAGTTTATGAATGTGGCATTTATGCGAATAGAAGGAAAAAAGTGAAATTAATACTATAATTACTTAAAGGTGCAGAGTATAGTATTTATCAGGATCTATTGACAGAAATGCAATTTAAAATAAATAACTATGTTTTCAGTGGAGTATAACAACCTTACATAACGAATGAGCCTTTTCTATCTACACACATTTTGCACCACCATGTTTCTACAGTAGCCCTAAACGGACAAACTTTTCTACAGAGGGCTAGTCACTCTCTGCTCTCTCAGACGATGACATCTTTGTCCTGTGACAGCCACCGTAGCTTCTCTATGTGCTTAGAAAGGGAGGGGTGAGTGTTGGGTGATTGCAATTCACAACCTTACCGCTAGATGGCGCTAAATTTACACACTGCACCTTAAAAATAAATAAAAAAAACATTTAAAAATAGTGCTTTGTTAAATTACTGTTCCTTTAAATGTCTGTATATGATTTAAATAGGATATGATGTAACCAAGCTTATATCTAGATCATCTTGACAAAACAAGATTCAAAATTCCATTTACTCATTAATTATATACTGGTGTTACTGTGCAGTTAAAGGTGGCACTTTTACAACTACCATCCTGAAGGAAGATGTGTGCGAAAGAGGGGGCAAGCTCGTGCTCCGCCAGCGCATCTCCTCACGGATGACACACCGCTTCAGAAAAGCTGTCAGCATGCTGACACACACACATACACACGCTCACTCTCACATTGTATCCTCAGCAGGTCTCACCAACTGAAGGCTGACGGCGACAGACAAGCGTTTCATTCCTCCTTTTTTTCCAGCCATTGTGTGGCGGGCGCAAGCGTTTGGGCCACAGAGGGTTCAATACACAGGCACCCAGTCCCATGTCTCCGGCCCAGCCCGGCCTTTTTTGCGAGCCAGTCATTGGGATTGAATTGAGCCTGGTCGTGGGTGCCAAGGAGGATTACGCCAGGAGGCTGGGGGTGAGGAGGTGGCTAGTGGCAGACCAGGCGGGCGACCTATGGGAAAGCCCAATGTCCTTTCTCCTGGGGTAGAGTGTGGGAAAAGTGGCTGAAAGCTGGCAAAACGCTCTGAGGCCAGAGTTGATGGGAGAATGCCAGGCCAATGTGGGGCATCTGGTGGTTATTCAACTTCCCGGGTCCAAGAAGAGGGTTCATGCTGTGCCTCAGCGTGCCCCAAAGTTACCCCTTCACCGTCCCTCCATTTGCATGTTCTCTCACTGGCACTGGCTCAGTACAGCAGATGGCAGTTTAGAGCGAGGTTAGCTACAGGTAACTAAGAACAATATGAGAACAATGGCACTTTTGCTGGAATTGGATTAGCTGCTGATCATTGCGTAATCTTTTTAATTAACGAGATGAATTATTTCTTATTTCCATTCTCTTATGGAGTATGAGCAGGAGTAGTTCAATAAAGTTTTAGCATATTCAGTGATATATCAAACAATATAATCCATGATTACAACCATTTTAATTAGAAGTCTCTAATTAAAGAGAATGTTTATTGTTTATTAAATGTTTATTGCACAGCTAGCTGTGGATTATTCCACTTTTACCGTGGTCATTTGCCAGTGTTGTACAAGTACGAGTTAAAGCTAAGCTGTTATTTATGTTTGCAGTGCAATATTTGTCACGAATATACTGTATATACTAATTATGCAAAACATATCTTTATTGGAAAGGGTTTAAATAATGTTTTTCATGCTTGTTCAATGAACCATAAACAATTATTGAACATGCATCAGTGAAAAAGTCCTTAAATACTACACCTAAAAATTAAAATTATTCCATAATTTATTTACCCTCAAGCCATTCTAGGTGACGTTCTACTTTCAGACAAATACAGTTATATTAAAAATGTCCTGACTAATCCAAATTTTATAATGGCAGTGAATGGTAGCCCAACATTTGAAGCCCATAAAAGTGCATCCATCCATTATAAAAGTAATCCATATAGCTCCGGGGGGTTAAATAAAGGTCTTCTGAAATTAATCGATCGGTTTTTGTAAGAAAAATATATCCATTTGTAACATGTTATAAAGTAAAATATCTAGCTTCCGCCTTCCGTATGCAACTTACGAAGAAAGTGTAACGCCTTCCGCAATTCAAAACGTTTACACTATGTCTGACGTGATCGTCACGCCAGTTACGGTCTTTAAATACGCTTTGAATATGGAAGGTGGTCCGCCGGAGCTAATTTTTCACTATGTATACTCTTTAGTAAATCCTGACAGTACTCTTTTAACGTCAAAAGAGGGTTTGCACTGGCGCGAGCTGTTGGTAAATCTGGCCCTAACAATTAAAGACAATTGACAAGATAAGACGCTGACAATTAAAGTCACAGTAACAATAACTTAGGACATTAAAGAGACCTTTCTACCAACTCTGAAAAACACTAGGAGAAAGATACCCATGGTCTTGGATCAGCTGTGTGAACATGTCATTGACACCGTTTTTAAAGTGCTTAATGTGAAAAACACTATATGGTTAAATTAAGTTTAGTTTAATGCTAATCTATAGGATTTGTTGATCTGGGTTTTATTTTAAATCGAGTTGTGTAGCACCACTTCATTTTAAACACAGATTAATTACACAGTAAAAACTTAATAGAGCTGAATAAGCAGCAGACGGAGGGTGAACTGACGACAGGCTAAAGAATCATTATTATTGCAACCCACCCTTAAAGTGCCGTAATGTACTAAAACAGTGATATTAATAGATCAAATTCAGTTTATACCTTATTGATGATACATACTATGTACAGGCGAAAAGATGAGCCAAGAATATGAACGCAACGCATTTTCTTTTATAATAGGTTTCGATGGGGAAAACACCTAACAAGAAGCCTTGTGTTGCATTAATATTCTGCTTTCATCTGTTTCCTGTACAAAGGTACATATTGAATTTGGTGTTTTAATATCACTGTCTTACTGAATTAATACTGACTACAAACCTGGTAAAAATGACTAGCGGGCAATGGAGGAAAGCCTTGTTTTGCCCTCCAGGTGGGCGTTCCTATTAGTGTGTGACGACACGTGAAAACTATGCATTGCGACCATAACTGAACAGCAAAAATCCAAGAACAAACAAAACGATTCAAAAAGACATCTTTTTCTTTTCTGTGCCTCCAGAATATTCAAAACATCTTGTGTGCCATCACACAAGGACTGTTGGTTGTTTGTATAGAGGATACACATGGCACACCAGGTCTGCATTTAGCCGCATTGCTGCAAGAAGACAAACTATTAGGGACATTTGTATTGCATGTTCTTGAGGTCAGGACAGCTGTTCCCAGTTGGATCACAAATTCCACCCTTTAGCCAGACCTCCAACATGCAAATCATCTTCATTTGGACTCCATGTCCATCCAAGTGTGGTCATCTAATCTTTAACATGATTTTCTAAGGCATAACGCTGATATATGAGGCTTAGTGTGAAGTTCCAAGTGGATGAGAGTGGGGAGAGATGGCCTTTTATATAAGCTGGTTCAGTGCCTTATGGACTATGCCTACCTATTTAAGTTTGAGTACATATTTCAGCTTGCCTGGTCAAGTCAGAATTGGATCAAATAAACAAAGTGCACAGATTGAATGTCTAACTTTTGAAAAGCCTGTGAAAAAACGGTGGCAGGTGGCACTGGCCCATAAAATAAACAGAGGTAGATATAGTCTTTAGAGTTTTTCCCACGGTTGGGAGTGGTGTTGGAGTTACCAGTGAGAACTCTAGGTCCAGTGACTGACGTTGGACTGCTGTGACTGTGTTCAAACATTACACAGAGAACTGATTCTTATTGTGCCAATTCAGCAGCCTTTGAAATGCCACACTGCCAAACAGGAAGGTGGATGCTATCCAGAACACTTCACTGTCACGGCTGTCCCCCCTAAAATTGACAAGACTCATGCACCTCTTGTTCATTCAGAAATTAGCCTATAGGCGTTTAAAACCATAAGTGTATTGAAATGTAGTGAGCGAGCTATCTGAGATAGTAGGCAACAGCGTTTTTCTGTGAGTGCTGTCACTTGCACTTGTTATAGTTTGTCAGCGAGTGAGCAGGATCAGTTGCCCCCTTTGACCTCTGCCCTCCAACACACTTACTGGGAGAATAATTAGAAGTCCCTCTACATGAACAGTGGCTGTTGATATCATTAGCTTTAAATCTGTGTGAAGGGTGTGTGTGTGTGTGTGTGTGTGTGTGTGTGTGTGTGTGTGTGTGTGTGTGTGTGTGTGTGTGTGTGTGTGTGTGTGTGTGTGTGTGTGTGTTTTCAAGGCATAGTTTATTGGGGGTGTATGGCGGGTCTGTGGCAGGTGTCCCGTGGTATTTTTAGACGGACACTCCGCTTGTTCGTTTGCTCCATTTGTCAGCAATTCTGTGAAACAATAACCTACACTCACATGTGTGACATGTTGCATAAGTCACTTTTCATATGACAAGACCTTTGCATATTTCATCATCATTTCTATCTATAAACAGTATTTATATTTCATTTATTATACAGTATGACTGTGTGGCTAGAGAAGATAAACCTTTTCTATTATTCTATTCTAATTTTATTAGTTAAGTTATTGTAAATGTATTAAAATATAAAATAAAATATGATTTTTACAGGATAAAAAAAAAGATACTTGTTGCTACAAGGAGATTTTTTTTTGCACTACTAACAAAGAAACAAAGGAAGGAAGGAATGAACTAATAAATAAATAAACCTTAAAGATCAAGATACTGGTGATAAATCAAATATACCTTTTTAAAAATAAAATACGATCTTACAGGAATAATAAATAAATATTTTTTTTAGCATACTGCTAACAAAGAAAGAAGGAAGGAACCTTAAAAATAAAAATAAATAAACTTTAGATCAAGATACTGGTGATAAAAAACATTTTACTTATGTTTTAAATTACCAACCAATCAATCAATTAACCAATCAATTAACCAATCAATCAATTAATCCTGAGGTTAAAAGGTTATATATATATATATAATTAATTAAATAAATACATTTACTAAAACAAATATACTAAAATCTTTGTGCTAAAAAAAGATTTTCCTTTTTTAAGAGCGTACAATTGTATGCTCTTAAAAAAAAAGTAAAATATTTTTAAAAGTATTTAAGTAACACTTCACTGTGTGCAACAGAAAGTGATCAAGTAACACAGCACATTTCCTAAGGCCCAGTTCATGTCCCCACCAAGAACACTGAGTAGGAGTGTGGGAGAGAAGAGAGGAGGAGGGAAGGAGGGAAGGAGGGAGGGAGAGAGGGAGGGAGGAGGAGGGGGTTACTGGCGTGAAAACGTTCTTCGGAAGTCATAGTTCCAGGCGACGCGCTTTTGGCAGCCCCCTCCATTTCCTGTGTGCGGCCGACGTGGGGCAGGGCGGTCGCCGGGAGAGTGCCAGAGGAGAAAGCGAAGGAGAGAGAGAGCGAGGGCGGGAGGAGAGGGGGAGAGTTCAGCAGAGAGCAGCACTTTCCCACAGTCTGGGGATTTGACACATGGCTCTCACACATTCCACAGCCTGTGGCCGGTGGGGCCTGAGCCAGTACTGAGCGTCAGAAGCACAGCCTGGCGGAGGAGAGGAGAAGAGAGAGGGAAAGGGGGGTGGCAAGGGTACATGTGTGTATGTGTGTGTGTTTGGATGAGTGGTGTTCCGCCCTTGGCACTAGCACCGGTGTGGAGATATGAAGGGAGGGGTGTGTGTGTAACCCACGTTGTGCTCTTAACCCTCTCTCGTCCAGGGTGAGTGTACAAGTGTGTGCGGGCGTGTCTGTGCGTATTTTTAGACCTGTTGAAGTGGATCGAGTTTGTCTGGTGTGTAGGAGGGAAACTATAGCTGTCTTGTTTATTTGTACTCAGAGGAAGTGCGTTTAATTTCTTTCTAATGACACTCAACAAAATGTCATGTATTCAACCTTTGTACTGAGAAAATGAACATGAGATGGCCCAAATATGAAGCCTGTAAGTGGCTAAAAGTTAGTAGCCTACGTTTATATACGCAGTTATAATCAAACAGGATGTTTGTGTACAGTCTTTATCTGTCTGTTCATATATATGAAAGAAAATGAATTGATGTTTTTCAATACATGTCACACTCTGCCTCTGACTTTTGCGATTGAGTGATGGCACAATGCAAGACCAATACTGTTATTGTGTACATAGGTTGGAAGAAGATAAGATAATTCACATTATTATTAGTCCAACTTCGCAAAAACAATACTGGTACAATTTCAGTTAAACTAGAGCATCAGAAAAGGGTAAAATGTACTTGCATGTAAATACACACATAGTCTGGGTTACACTTTGTGGTTACACTTTATTTTACGGTGTCATTGTTACAGTGTAATTATTTATGTAAGTATTGAGTAATCATAATTAACTACATGTTCCTACTAGAAGGTTTGGGTACGATTAGGATTTGGTTTAGGGTTAGTTGCAGTTGTATTTATGCATAATTTACTGTTTACTATTTTAAGTACATGTAATATATGTAACAAGGACACTCTAAAATAAAGTTTTACCCACTTTATTTTAAAGTGTCCGTGTTACAATTATACATTTAAAGTACTGAGTAATAATAATTAACTACATGTACTTACTATAGGGTTAGGGTTAGGAATAGGGGTTGGTTTAGGGTTACTTGCATGCAATTATGCATAATTTATAGTTATTACATGTAATGTGTAACAAGGACACTAGAAGTTGACTGTTTTCCCTAAAGGACTAATCCTATCTAAATGTATATATATGTATACATATACATATATGTATATATATATATATATATATATATATATATATATATATATATATATATATATATATATATATATATATATATATATATATATATATATATATATATATATATATATATATATATATATATATATATATATATATATATGAAATATTAAACACTACATCTCAGTTTGGGGTCAGTAAAGCGAATTAATTCATTTAATACTTTTATTCAGAAGGAATGCAATAAAATAATCAAAAGTGCACAATGTTACAAAGATCTATTTAAAATAAATGCTGTTCTTTTGAACTTTATATTCATGAGATAACCCTAAAAAAAGGTGGTGTTCAGAATATTGATAAGAAATATTTTTTGTTTATAATTTCTGAAGGATGATTGAGAGTAATACCATTAAAAAAAAAAATCTTACCATCCCCAAACTTTTGAATGGTAGTGTACTTATAACATGCATGAATATTGAGATTGTACCATTTAATTTCCATCCAGACAAAAATATTCATATCTGACAAAAATGAGTCACGCAACACCCACTTTTGACAATTGATCAGTGAGTACAACATCCTGTGCTGTTTCCCCCTCTCCATCTGTTAGACTCATCTGGGATAAACATCAAGAAGGTCTTCACATCACTGTGACTGTGAAAGTCCATGAAACAGGTGGCTGTCTGGCACTATCATTAAGAACACTTGCTCATTTTCTGACAGGATTTTCAATAAATCGAAACAAATGATGTGCTTTTGGCGTTTGTGTGCGGTGGAGCGGGATTGCTGATCTTGTCATGCCACTGTTGTGCTTTTTCGGTTTCTCCCAAGCAATCATTGTACATCGCCTCTTCCCTCCTCCTCTCTGCGACCAGGCTTTGAAGTGGCGGCCAAGGCCACGTGGCCCTGCCTCTTCCTCTCCCCTGTGCCTCCTAAATAAACGTTCTGCATGGTGTGATTTTAAAGGAACGAGGAGGTCACCCTCTTGGCAATTAGAATCTCAGCACGGAAAAGAAGGGCTTGGGAAACCAAAAACTGCCTTCGCAGAGGACAGACCACCCATTAGCTTTGATTTAAAACACGGGTTAGGAGACGACAAGAGGAGGAAAAAGAGAAACTGGAAAGAGACACCCGAGCAGGAAGGGAGGAAAAAGTCGGGACGGGTGGCAGGGTGGGGCGTCTGATGAAAGGGGGCCAAATCATTTCTTACTTGAGTGCCCATCTGCAATGGGACTCTACTGAATCACAAATTGGCAATTAAGCGAGGCTCCTGAACCTTTCTCTTCCCCCCCTGGTCAGGGTCAAGATGAAAACATCTCCAGATGACCAGGCAAGCCCGGCCCTGGGAGAAAAGCGGGCTGGAAATCAGCTTGGTGCTAATTCCGTGTGCCCCAAAACAGCAACAAAGACAGGAAACGGAGGAAGGGGCTGTAGCCCTCTCTTACCTCTGACACAGTAACTTCTAGGATAATTAGGAGCCGCTTTTGGAGTCAGACCTCCTGTCATCACACTGCACTCCTCTCCTTTGCGACTTTGATTTCTGCCTCCTTTAGGATCAAAGAGCACGAGTGAGGAAACAAACCTTCACCATTACAGTACTATTACAGTAAAATGAGTATGAATTTACTAGCTGTAAGTCCTCGGCTCGTCTATAAGCACGAGGTGGATTACCTTGTGCCAGTCACAAGAAGTACTAGTTCCCCCTGCTTTTCTTCTCCTTTTTTTTTCCCAGGATGGCTCAGAGATGTTGAAGGTCTTTGATCTATGGGTGAGATGTTTTGCTCGCCGAGGCGGGCGCCAGGCGGTGCACCCCCTTTGCACACTTACACCCTCATCAACCCCATCCGTTCTGTTCTCCTGGTGTGTGTGAACATGTTGGATTAGTGGCCCCTTGAGTTCTGCTAATGAAGGTTCCCGTTTGATCTGCAGGGCCCCAATTACCCTGCACAGGATCACCCATTAGAGCAGACCTTCCACTGACCCCACGTTTCTCAAACCAAGCCTCACTGTGACAGTTGGTGAGGAGTCCGCAATTTTTGGTCTAATTTATTGTTGTTTTTTTGTTAGTTAATTAAATTATTTTACTATTTGTACCTAACATGCTGTTTTTGTCTTCAAAATTTAGTTCACTCAAAAATTTATAACTCACCCTCATGTCGTTCCAAACTCATGCCGTTTTTGCTTCTGAGGAAGATAATAGAAGATATTAATGAATGTTTCAGCTGTTTTTGTCCATAGCACTATGGAAGTCATTGTTATAAGCTCAAAAAGGACTTAAAAGTAGCATAAAATTTAATCCATACAAATCAATATTTAAAGGGACGGTTCACCCAAAAGCAAAAATTCTGTTCATTTAATCAACTGCATGTTATTGCATAACTTGCAGAATTCAAACGCATATGATCCGCTCTGCGTGTCTCTGGACTATTTGCACGCTTCATGTGACATTAACGTGAAACCAGACTTAATTTGCCCCAATGGAAAGCCTATTTACACTGTCTGATTCGTTCCCTATCCCCTATATAGTGCACTGTGTGCCATTCACCATGTAGTAATGTCGTTCTATTTACAACTGACCGATTTTAGCCACAGCTTCGGCATCTATTTATAATGTAGGGGGCGGGGAGCTTTAGATGCTATAGAGCATTTGATTGGACAGAAAATCTGATTAGAAGCTGAAGGGCAGAGTGATGTAATCAAAACAATTGTTCCACATTGGCAGAAGTGAGAGACTGTAAGTTCCGAAATCTTCTAATTGCGAATTTTGTTTGCTTATAGATAACAGTAAGGCTACAATATTCATACTAAATGCCAGTTTTTATTTTATGGGGACTTTAATGTCTATACAAGTATACAGATGCCTTAAAGATCTTGCTATGTGGGCAGCTGTCTTCCAAGGGAAAAAATTGTCTATTTTGTTTTCACCCATCTGACCCCTGTCCAAACCTATGTAAATATTTGGTTAAAGGGAAGGAAATCTATTCTGACATGCCGGCAAGAATCAAGCGTGTGAATGCTCAAATTGTGTGTGCTCTGAATAAGCGTTCACATTCAATAATACGTAACTCCACGCGTATATGTGCCTGTCAGTCTGTGTGTTGGTCTTTATTTTGGCCTGTGTGTATCTTTGCAAGTAGGCGTGTGTGTGGGTGTGCAGTGTTTGCCATAAGGAGAAAGTACCTGGGAGAATAGCTTCTCAAACTCCCTTTGTATGAGTGTGCTCCTTGTCTGTGAAAAAGAGAAGGAGAAAGATAGAACGTAGCTCTGGGATAAGAGTATCTCTCTTGACCTCTGCCTCGTAATTCTGTTTTGGAGGAGTATTTAGACATTCACAAAGAGACACCAGGGAAACGTTCACCAACACGCACATTTTATGGCTGCCTCTCAAACGGATGCCTAAAAACATACTCAGTATAATCTATAAACTGCATAAATATGAATTACATAAATCAGACAAAATGGCTTTGTAAAATGTAGTAGTAACTGTGTTTCTCGTGTTTTGAGGAGGATGGTGAGGCAGCGTAACACAACACATAGCTTGATAGAAAGGGTGAAAATATATGAGTTGTGAGATTGTGGATGAGAAGACATGGAAGAATACGACGGGCAGATGGATTGATTTCTTCCCCCGTCAAGTTTACACATCATACTATAACAGTGAATCCTTGAAAATAGTTCTCTTCTAAAACCTAGTGAGCTGCTTCACTGCTGACTGTCTACAAAGGCAACTTAACCATTATAGAACCTCATAACTGTCCAAATTTGAAAACACTCTTGATTGGCAGCAACTTCACATTTTGCCCAGTAGACTCCACTCCACATTTCAGTACAGTTTGACATTAGCGTGTTGCTAAGCTAATGCATAAAATAAATATTTGTTTCACTTATACTGAATGGAATACATGTTTATTTATATACACTTAATTATAACAGTTTTCTTCGTCTTCTTCACCTCAATGTATTTATAGGCCTATAGATTTTTCATAAGTGACACAAACTTATGACTGCCGTTTGAAATAGCAGCTAATCGAGCTAATAGCTGCTCGATTGTAATCTCTGTCTATATAAATCATGGTGAGCAGCACGAATGCGTTGGATTCGCTGTGCTTTGATGGCGATGTAGGATCGTAAAGCTGTGAACATCAATAGTATTGCAACGTTCGCCATCGTTGATGGAAGGCTTGTTTGAGATGCATCGGTGCCTGCAGACCGATCGCTGTATGACATCAAAGTCCAACGATAGCATACGACTCCTTGTGTTTTTGAATTGCTCATGTGGTTTTTTGATATCATACGCGGATCAGTCTGCACAGCGCCGATGCATCTCGAACAAGCCTGGTGTGTTTCAGTGTTTGTGTTTCCCGCTGCTTCGCTAGCTTTGCTGCCCACATGAAAAAATACTATAGTATATTATAGTAAAATTACTCTAGAAAATACTATAGTGTTTTTGAACCATACTATAGTAAATATACCACAGTAAATAAAGTGAAGTGAATACTATAATATACTACAATTCACTGTAGTATCTTTACTATAGTATGGTTCAAAAACATTATAGTATTTACTAGAGTAATTTTACTGTAATTTTACTATAATATACTATTTTTTTTCATATGGGTGAGAAAGATGAGACGTATACAGTGACGTCAGACCTGACTCTGTGGTGGCTCTCTAGCATGTGGAAAGGCAAACCGGAGAAGGCACATCAGTCGAACCAACTCCGAACTGGTGCTAGAACTGGCTCTGAACTAGCACCCAGTTCATTCTGGTGGAAAAGGGGTTTGATTGGATAGATATTTCTCTGCAGGATCATGGGTATTGTATTTCTTCACAACGAACTGTGGGTTAAAATGGTTTTCTGGAAATAATAAATATTGATAGATTCAACATAGGCATTTATTATCACTTAATAATCTTGGAGCTCCAGATGGTTTTTAAAGGTTCTTGTTAAAAATCACTATGCTAATGGAAAAATTAAAGGGGTGGTTGATTATGATTTCACTTTTTAAATTTAGTTAGTGTGTAATGTTGCTGTTTGAGCATATACAACATCTGCAAAGTAACGACGCTCAAAGTTCAAAGAAAAGGTTGATATTTTTTTTAAAGAAATTCCTTTTTAAGGACTACATCAAAAGGCCGGTAAGGACTACAACGAGCTTCTTGTGGGTTAGTGACATCACTAACCCTAAAATTTACATAAACCCTGCCCCTGGGAACACACAACAAAGGCCACGTTGAAAGAGGAAGTGTGAGTAGTGTTGTTGCCATGCCGTCGAAACGCTGAACCTTATAATCCAAATACAGCTCTCTGTGCTGCACATTTTATGGAGGACAGCAGTTCCCACTTTAAAAGCAGAAGCTGTTGTTTATGGGTCACAACCTGTAAGTATGTTGTATTCTTTGTTGATATGTTTTCCATTAATAGTTTCTATCGATATTTTTATGCTGTAGCAAGGACGTAAACCAAGGCAAACGCTGTTTGGCTCCGCCAGCCAATTACCTAATTGCTAATTCAAATTTATCCGACAAACTTTTTTTTTATCCCACTAGCAAACTAAGAATGTTGGTGTTTGTTGCCGTTTAAGTGATCAGTGTAAATGCAGGCACGCTACACATGGTTCTGTGTTTGATATGGCCACTGTAATAAATCCATGATTAGTGGATAGTGGTCCACCATCATAATGGTCTCATCGTTCTGGCTACAGATATTTGGCTGCTCTCTTTGTATAAAGACAAAACTAATGGTGCTATACAGTCAGTAGCGATCACTAGATCCAGTCTGCCGTATAATTTGTTTGAACAATTGTATGAAAAAAGGCTACAAGGCAATCGTGTATTCTAAAGCTTTAATAAGGCTGAAACCATATATCAAAAGCTAACATTAGTGGCATTTACAAATAACAGTGTATCTACAAATTATGAGACAACTACAAATGAAAAAAAATACCAATCTGAAACGTCCAGTAACAGCTGTTCTTGCACAGCTTCTGCTTGATCCTCTTCGCTAATATTCTGTGGGTCTGATTTGGGCTCAAACTGATAAGGCAATATTGTTTATTACAATACACCTGAGCATATGCAACTAACCATAATGGTAAAGGGCATGCGTTTCCGGACAATGTGCACTAGGCGGTTAGCGAATCACAACTCTGAGCCCATTGTATATTTCCGAGGGAGGGGCTTCATAAAACCAGGAAGCTATCTGGCCATTTTTACAAGAAGGGACACAGCGGTGTAGAATAAAGGTAAACTATGTGAAAAATAATGTGTTACATGTTACAGAGCACCCCATAAACACAACCAAGCCTTCGAAAAAAACTGATCAACCACTCCTTTAAAATTAAAATTAAAATTAGCAGGTATAAGCAATAATAATAAAAAATCTTTATTGACTACTGGCCTGTTTTTTTTTTTCTTCAGTGAAAAGAGTGCAAGAAGAAAAGGAAACCAATTTGAATAGATCAGGACAGGAAGTCGGTTGAGAGGTCCACGGATGGCAACAAACAGAACAACACAGTAACAGTCAAAAGAACCATTCAAAGATAAACAGTGAATGAAAAATGCTTGGACTTGCTAACCAAAATGACTCACACTGAGAAAGGGGGGAAATGGAGGGTGAGTGGACGGGAAATGAGAGATGACATACTCGTCCCTCTTCTCAAGGGCCCCTACAACAGCGAGCCAGTGTATGTGCGTGTGTGTCCTGGCCCTGGGGGGGCCCTCTCTACGTGCCAGCGGGAGCCTGTTTGCCTCTGAAAGCATGTGCGGCACTCCCTGGAGAGGCCCCGGCAGTTTGTTGTGTGATCTTATCTGGCGCGTGCCTGGGCCGCCCTTTCCCACACTCTGCACGCTGCGCTGTCAAGCATGGAGTGGGGGGAGGAGGGGGGAAGAGGTAAAAAGGCCCCGGCCTGTCAACATTACATGGACTTGACAGCCGTGACATAAGCCCCACACCCAAACCTTTTCAATCATTAGTACACTTTATATAACAGAATCTCTGTTGCGAGGCTCTTCTCCACAATCTGGCCTCCCCTGCTCTCCACAGGAGAAGCTCCCCTCCAGTCAATCTGTCCTTTCCCACTTTACAGAAAGCAGCTTTTCACCTCCTTGTGCTTTTCAATTTAATTCCATATCTTATAGGATTAGGTCCACCCTGGTGCTGCTTCCATCATAGGAAAGTATGGAAACAATTCTGACATATTTGAGAGATCAAACGTTCTAACTGAGGAGGGTTTGGGGGTTTATAGTATTGTGGTGGACTGATGTGCCAATGAAGAATAACCAGATTGCTATATTGAATAGAGCAGAGATCCCAGAGACCTCTAAATTATAATTTTATCGAATTTGACTGAATTTGATAAATAGGTGCATATTTATTTTATTCACACTTGTATCTAGCTTAAATGGTAGAATTAAAGTGGTACTTCAGCGCTGGGAAGATGAATCTGTATTTAAACTGGGTCATTAATGTAGTAGAAATGTGAAATTATTTTTGAATTTGGTGCCTTCTAGACTGAGAAAACACAGAAAATGTATTTTTGTCTCATGGGGATGAAAGACAACAATTCCCAGAACACAATGCTTCACTGCCCTACTCTAGGCGCGGCTAGTCGGCTACTGGATTACTGGATCACTTGCCCACAGCGTCCATTTTCAGTAAATCAGTTCAGTTAGAGACACTACAATTAAAAACTGAACGTGTCTGTTCGATATAATGCGAGTGAGCCGATTGAGCGTCACGGCACAAACGCAGCAGGATCGGTTTACATTCATCACATGAGCTGAGGTAATTGCGGGATTCGCGGCTGCATTCACAGCACGTGAACAGTCTGGCACGTGTTCAGTTCATGTCTTTGGAAGCTTAACTTTCATAGGAATTTCATTTTAAAAGTTAAAACACTCACTTTGGTCTCCACCGCTCCGTTTACACGAATCTCCGCAGCTCCGCGAGCCGAGTGCCGTGTGTGCTGTGAGTTTGATGTTGAAAACATGTGGAAATAGCGCCTCCTGCTGGCTGTAGTCTTCAGCCTCTGGCCAAAAACTCCTCCGATGACGCAAAGTGACAATATTTGCGTCATCGGAGGAATTTTTCCAGAAATAAAATACATAATTCTCTCGTCTCAGGGTCATATGAGGGGGGAAAGTACGATAACTGGGTTTCTACTGATACAAAGCTTAATGCTAATCGCTGAAGTAACCCTTTAAGAATTGAGTAATTGTGCTCTCCATTCAATGACACTGTAATGAGTCTGGAGTGAGGGTGGAGGAAGGTGAGTGTATGAACATGACAGGTTGTCTTGAAAGTGCCAAGGGCTGAAGCAGAGTGCAGGTGAATACATGGAGAGCTGAGGAGACTCTGGGTCAAGCTCTCTCCGCCCTTCAGTCTTCTCCAGGGGCTACGGATGCCTCCGCTGCAAGGAGGATCGATACTCTCCTCCTTCTCCTTTCACTGTCAAACCCACTTAAATGAGAAATGAGAAGAGAAAGAAATGAGGGATAGAAAGAACGATGAGAAAGAAAGATAGCAAGCAAGTAAGGAAGGAAGGACAATCAGACAAAACAGGAAAATTGAACAATATTTGCAATACAAACGAATGAAGGAAGGAAGGAAGGAAGGAAGGAAGGAAGGAAGGAAGGAAGGAAGGAAGGAAGGAAGGAAGGAAGGAAGGAAGGAAGGAAGGAAGGAAGGAAGGAAAAGTAAAGAAGCATTGGACAGGCCGAAGATGAAAGAAGGCAGGAAGGAAGGCATGAATGAATGATCAAATAATATACAAACAGAAACAGACGTAAAGAAAGAAAAAGAAAGGAAGGAAGGAATGAAAAAGAGAAACAGACAGAAGGAAGGAAGGTATTAAAAACAGAACAAATAAACAATTAAAAGAATCTAAGAAATAAATGAACAAACTAATGAACACAACCGAACTAATGAATGACAGAAAAATAGAAAGAAAGAATGAAAGAAACGTACAGAAAGAAGAAATAAAGAAAAGAAGGATGGACTGAACAAACAAAGGAACAAATGAACAACTGAACAAATGAATGAACGATTGAACAAACAAAAGAACACACAAAGAAAGAAAGACGGAAAGAAAGTAAAAGGTAAACAGAAGTAATTAGGAAAGGAAGGAACAAATAATTAAAGGAACAAATGAACGAACTACAAGCTAAGAAAAAGAGGATGCCTGGATATGCACATCACAGATGTTACAGTCACTTACATTGGCAACTTGAAGACAATTGAACCACATGCCCCCACACACGCATACACGCACACACATACACACACAGAGCCGTGCTCCTGCTTGTCTGCGTGGGGGGCCCTGCAGGCTGTCTGGAGCCCAGCGCAGAACAGGATGCAGAGAGCTCGATGGAATGGCGCTTTTGCTCATGGCTGATCTCTGCTCTGATCCAACTTGCTGCTGAAGAACACTTTTCTCCTTCAGTGCATCATTTCTTCTGCTCTCTCTCTCTCTCTCTCTCTCTCTCTCTCTCTCTCTCTCTCTCTCTCTCTCTCTCTTGCTTTCATTTCATTCTAGTCTCCACTTTCTTCCAGACATGAGCCAACCTGAACTCATCTGATCCCTCCAGGAACCCGCAAAGGCAATGAACGCACACACACACACACACACACACACACACACACACACACACACACACACACACACACACACACACACACACACACACACACACACACACACACACACACACACACACATGCACACAAACATTGTAAATACATAGACAGAGAACACAGATCCCTGACACACCACATAAATGTATTTTGAAAGAGCTGACATGTGACTGTGTTGAGAAACACATCACATGCACATCTGATTGAGATCAGGTGCCAAACATCCCTCCTCAATTATCTAAACTCGAATGTCAAAGTTACAGTGAAGAGAATGAAAGAAGTGACTGTTTATTAAATAATTCTCTTATGAACACCAAGGCTGCATTGATAAAAAATAAAAAGATGGATTAAAGAAATATTATTACAATTTAAAAGAACTGTTTTCTAATTAAATATATTATGAAATATATATGAAATATATATATTTAAATAAGTTCTGTCAAATCGATTAATTGTGATTAACACATCACATCCAAAATAAAAGTTTATATAACTGTGTATATTTATTATGTATACAGTATAAATACACATGCATGTATATATTTAATAACAATGTGTTATATTTATATACATTAAATGTATGTATGTATATATATATATATATATATATATATATATATATATATATATATATATATATATATATATATATATATATATATGCAAATATTTCTTAAATATGTATGTGTGTGTGCATTCAAATATACATAATAAATACACAGTACACACTTATATATTATGTAAACACAAACTTTTAATTGGATGCAATTAATCGTGATTAATCGATTTGACAGAACTCATTTAAATAAGTAATTTATTCCTGTGATGGCAAAGATTAATTTTTACCAGCATTACTCCAGTCTTCAGTGGAAATAATTTGTACTATCAATGTTGAAAAACGCTTTTTTTATGTAAAACTTTTAATACTTACTTTTAGGGTACTTTGGTTTATTTAATTGATAAGTTTATTTAATTTTATTTTTAAAGACATCTGTAATATTATAAATGCCTTTACTGCCACTTTTCATCAATTTAATTTGTCATTGCTGAATATATAATAAATGAAATGCTATCAAGTGTTATCAAAGGTTATGGGATATACGGGATATAATCTATAAATCTGAATGAAAGCATCGCCCCCCCAAAAAAATGTAAATCATTGATCTTGATGGTTTCATATTGCGCTCTACCCTTTCACTCAAATCAGAAAGGAGAATCATGCCCTTTCTGTCACATCTTCTTACATCACGGCTGCCAATGGCTGCCCATAATCCCCTCGCTGGAACATTCATTAGAAACCATGCGGAGCTTTGTGCCCTGGGGGCCAACCATGACTTTCCCAGGACAATTAAAGTTACTTAGGAGGAGAGAGAAAAAAAACAGGGTTTGCTGATGAGTAAAATGAAGGAAGAGTATAAAGAGAGAGCAATGGAGGCAGGGAAGGAAAAGATGAAGAGATCCTTCACAATATAGCCAGAGACAGTCAGACTGGATCGGACCAGGATTACCAATTTTTGTAAAGGGTATAATTGGACAATCTGTGGGAAAAATCAACCCAAGTTGCGCATTTATCTCTCTCTATAATTTATGCAAAGCTCTTGCGCTGCCCTCTTTTTAATAAGCGACTGAGTGATTAAATGTCTAGTTGGCTCCTTGCTTCCTGCAAAGCATGAAATAGACTCAGGAGGCTCAACATCATGTGGAACACAACTTCTTGTTTCCCCAAAATAAATAATTCACCAAGTCTAAGGGAGAGGGGAATCTGGCCGAGAGCAACCTGTAGGGAACGGGGTGCATTCTATGTATGACTGAAAAGGGGATTTGTGATGCTCTTTGAGATAGGGAACACCTCCTTATCTACAGAAGAACCCAATTTGACAGATGTTGTTATCCAGACTGATCTGTCAGAGATGCACTTTAATCTAGTTGCTTCAGGACGTGGGATGAGAAAGCAGAGGTTACAACTAGCAGCATACTGAACCTCTGACCTCATACTGACCTTACAACCCTTAGCTGCATTTTAATATATTTCCATTTGCAGAAATGCCAAATGATAGACAGTTAAGAGCTCTATGCTCTGTGTGTAAATGTACTCCAACACATGCAGTCTACAAAGGCTGTTTTGTGCATGATATTCAGGTAAATGTGCCTGCAAAGTTGCTTTTGAGAGCAACTTATCTAGCCTGATGTGTCATACTCAATTCAAGTCAGAATATGAGTCTGATACTGCTCTGTTGGGATGTGATTATGGGGCGTGTTTCAACCGTAACCAGGAAAGACCTCAATTGGATAGACCAATCAGAGCAAAGGAGCGATGCATAACGTAGTTGTCAAATGTCAACAGAAATGAAAGTTTTAGCGTAAGTTCTACCAGGAAGACTTAATTATCACGTCACTGCAACTTCGTTTTCTATCCAATCACATTCTAATACTTGGGTATAAAAGATCGGTCCAATGCACCACCATCCTCCCCACCACCTCCAAGTCAAATCCTACATCCAACCCACCACCACCAGGATGGTCCCTTCCATACCTCACGTGGGGGTCGGCTGCGCCTCTGCCTTCGTCTTCAGGCAGGATATGCAGAGTCCAGACCCTCAGATTGCGAGCTATGCCAAAGTACTTTATTGCTTGCTGGGTGGTAAATAAATGGATAATTGTCACAGTATTATTCTCCCGAGTCTTTCTGGTAGAACTAAACTGCACTGTGTTGCCAAGTCCGCGACCCCATTTATGTGATATATAGATCCAGAAATGCAAATTTTAGCAGGCAACCTTACCAAAATAACACATATTTGACCCCCCAAATCCCCCAGGAAAGCTATGGGGCTTGTTTTGGGCTAGTTTTGAGTAGCAATTGGGCGGGTTTTGTTGTAAAAACTTGGCAACCCTGTCTGCACGCACGCTGGAATAAGTAACGTTAGAAGAAAAAGATGAGTGTAAACGATTTTTGTCGGTGTTGTAAAAAAAATAATTTAAGGATACATGGAGTACCAACATGATCATCATTTCTGAGAGAAATAGTGAAGGTGAATGCATATACAAGCAAGTTCTCCATTTAGGATTAGAACAAATTCAACCCAAGCGCCTTTGATGACGTGGATGATAATGTTACTGTTTATCATCTGTCCATCATCGTCTAAACCCCGCCCTAACAATTTCATTGGTCCGAACAGTTTCTGTTCGGGCATAGTTACTCCTCTATGGATCGAGTCCAGCCCGAACTACCTGAGCTCAAATGTTGTGGGCGGGGCTGAGTTCGGCTGGCATCCAGGCTACAACTAATCATGGAAGACATGAATATGCCTACTTCCCTAATAAATAGTAGGCAAAAAGCAGTAGGTCAAATGAGTAGAATGTGAGAACACACACACACACACACACACACACACACACACACACACACACACACACACACACACACACGTTGTGTTTCCATGTTTTATGGGGACATTCTGTAGGCGTAATGGTTTTTATACCGTATAAACTATATTTTCTATCCCCCTACACTGCCCCTGCCCCTAAACCCATCACATGAAAAATTCTGCATTTTTACTTTTTCAAAAAACATCACTTAGAGTGATTTATAAGATGTTTTCCTCATGGGGACCAAAAAATGTCCCCACAAGGATAAGGATTTTGGATATTGCCATCTTTGTGGGGACATTTTTCCCCCATAACATAGGGATTACCAGTCCACACACACACACACACACACACACACACACACACACACACACACACACACACATGTTGTGTTTCCATGTTTTATGGGGACATTCCATAGGCGTAATGCATTTTATACTGTACAAACCGTATTTTCTATCCCCCTACACTGCCCCTGCCCCTAAACCTACCCATCACAGGAGACATGCTGCATTTTTACTTTTTCAAAAAAAATCACTTAGTGTGATTTATAAGATGTTTTCCTCATGGGGACCAAAAAAATGTCCCCACAAGGACAAAAATTTGGATATTGCCATCTTTGTGGGACATTTTGTCCCCATACCGTAGGGATTACCAGTCCACACACACACACACACACACACACACACACACACACACACACACACACACACACACACACACACACACACACACACACGTCTGGTTTACTATCTTTGAGGGGACTCCATAGACGTAATGGGTTTTATACTGTACAAACTGTATATTCTATGCCTTACACTAACCCTACCCCTAAACCTACCCATCACACTAAACTTCCAAAAAAACTCATTCTGTATGATTTATAAGCTTTCCTCATGGGGACCTTAAGTCAGTGTGCATTCAGGTTAAAGTCCCCACTGGGATATAAACACATGAACACACACACAGGCGCACACACATACTTATTTAATGGTTTGGTAAAACTTTATTTTATAGTGTGCCTGTTACACATCTAACATACTTACTATAGTAATAACAGTAAATTATGCACAAGCCCAAACCCTAATTATATACATACATGACAAATAATATTACTCAGTACTTATTCGTAGAATTACGCTGTAACAAGGGCACCTTAAAATAAAGTGTAAACGTAAATGTCACATTAAATGCGATACACACTTTGACATATGTTTTTTTCAGGAAAAAAACATAAACCGGAAAAAGCCAAAAAAATTGCTTGGGGCAAAATCAGTACAACAAATGATTATATTTATACAAAGAAAAAGGGAGAGACTGGGAATGTGATGCATGGAACACCAGTAGTGTGCTTGTTTTAACAAAAAGGACAACAAAAAAAGGTTTTGAGTGACAGGTATCTCACCTTGAGGGATGAATTCCATTCGTGGCATAAGTTATGCAATGTAAATTAAAAAACAGGCCAGTGATGGAAGAACTTCTAATGGCTTGTGTATTGGCAAACATACCTTTTACTTATATATAAAACTTCCAGTAGTAGACCTAAATTGTTTTATTGCAGTCAGAATGAATACAGCACAGTAGCTTCTGATAATCTAGCAAGTCAGATCGTTTTAGGCTTAAACCCTCTTATAGGTGAAACTACAATTGAAACCAATTATAAGCTCTGAGGTATCAGTCTAGTACCAGCAATGGGACTGTAAGTTCTGAGGGTGAAAGTTGATGCTTCAGCAGGGCTAAGCTAGCCACTTTGTCCAGGGGGAGACAATGGACCCTGAATGGGTGGAGTGAGACTAAGAGGCCAGATTCAGTGTTAATACGGCCAGAGGGAAAAGGGAATGTGATTGGGAGGTGCAAGGTGAAACCTGGGGAGAATGTGCCAGCGATGAGGTCATGTGTGTGTGAGTGTTTCTGTGCGAGACGCAATGAATAGCCTGGGCTACAATGAGCAACAGGCCAGGAACTCAAAGGCGGCATATGATGTCATGGGAACTTGTGAGTGGCTACTGGATAGAGCGAGAGAGAGCAGTGAGATGTTTTGAAAGACTTTGAGTCTATGGCAGTGTATCAGCAGGAATCAAAGTTGAATCATTTGCAGCACCTGGTTTCAGAAAAAAGTACAGTATAAAAACAAATTCACTGATCTATTTTGACCAATATATTTCTTTTGGATAAGGGAGAGAGAACTTTTTTAATTCGAATAAATAATTCAGACCATTCTATGAACAAATTGAAACTGACTTTTTTTGAACTGAGATGAACTTTTAGACATTTCTAAATGATATAAACAATCCTCTTATATTCTTATTTCAAAACATCAGCTAACTTTGAAGTACATTTAATAAAAATGCTTTAGAACCTTAAAAAGAAATGGAAAAACTGAAAAGAAATGAAAATATGTAAACCTGCGGTGACAAGAGTGGGGCAGAGAAGGAGACGCTGAGTCGATTTCAGTTCCTCAGATCTTTCAGACAGTGGCACTTGACCTTCTCCAGTACTAAAGAATATGACAGCCGTGAAGCTGGGGGAAAAAGGCAGAGAGAGACAAAAGCCACACAAAGTGCAGCCTGGCACCAAATAGTTAGTTTGCAATCAACGTCAGTCATCCCTCCTGTAGAGACAGTTTGATTTCTACTTTTCAAATGAGGCGTTTATTTCAAGGCCTGATAATAGGGCGGCGAAATTGAAATTGGCAGCTCGACAATCTACAGATAATAGTGCACTGCACAGGAGATCATGTGAATAGTGCTTTTTTACCCCCTTTTTTGTCCTAGACTTGAGAGAGAGAGAGAAAGAGAGAGAGAGAGAGAGAGAGAGAGAGAGAGAGAGAGAGAGAGAGAGAGAGAGAGAGAGAGAGAGAGAGAGAGAGAGAGAGAGAGAGAGAGAGAGAGAGAGAGAGAGAGGGGCAGCATTTTGTGTGAGAGAGTGTGTGTTTGTGTGTGGGAGAAGGAGAACTAGAGAGATGTTTCACAGTAAGGTTACAAAAAATAAAAGTCTAAAAAAATCAGTCCAATAAAAGGTGAAAACTAGACAAAAAGCATAGAAATGTTAGAAATGGGGTAGAAATGCACTGGGTGGGCATGCTTGAAGGGGGTTAGAGCTCTTTAATGTTCCTGGCAGAAACCCAGCAGAGGTCTCAAGGTTATCCTGGCTTTGCAAACTCCCACGGGAAAGGTGGTGGAATGAGGGGAGGTGGCTGGGATGGAGGTGGAGGGAGAGGGGGGACTACAATCTTCTAGGAGCAAAGCTCATGAACCAGGGGGTTGTTATCTAGGGACCTGGCCTTGCTTGAGGTGGAGGTGCAACTGTGACCCTTAAACATTTTCAACATCTACTTCAAAACAAGGAGGCCAAGTAAGAGTCTGATATGTGAATAACTCATTTATGCAGATTCAATCAATGCTTGACACACAAATCATTTTCAATCTTTTCGTTCTGAAAGTAAAACCCAAATGACACCAGTGCTACATTGTGTAGGCAAAGACAATAAATACATAATCAGTTATTAGCTAAGCAATGTGTGCGTTTTGGGATAAAGAAGAAAAAAAAAGAAAAGAAGCTTATGCACAGTTAGAAAAAAAATACAAAATATATGTGCACATCCAAATCTCAGAATCCCAGAATGAAAAAAGAGAGAAAATAATAGATATCTGCACACTGAACTTAAGCTCCAGAAAGCAACACTTCAACCAAGACACAATTTTCATCAGACACAATCTGATGAAAACAATGTATAATGATAACTTTTCATTATACAGGTGATGAGACTGATGACAATCAAAGTAAATCAAATATAGACTAGCAATCTTTAAAGATATATACAATTTTGTGTAGTTATTAACCTCAAGAGTAGTAAATGCATAACACATGTATTAAGCCACAGCACATTTCCTTTCTAAATGACCACCTCATGAAGCTTTCTGTACCTTTTCAAAACCAGCTTATTGTAAAGCAGTAACACTATGTCCAGCTTGCTTAAGTGTAACGCTATAGGACTTCACAGTTAAAACAGGAAATAAAAAATGGACAAATTCATTGCATGTTTTAAAGAAAAGTAAACCAATCATTAAGAAAATACTACCGAGGCTTTGATATGTAAATAGGGAGGTAAGGGAAAAGGTAGGTTCATCAATTCATGCTGTTTATTTACACTCTCCCAATGCCTGTTAAAGATAATTATGCAAGACTAAAGAGGGCCTATGCCTTCAACTGTTTATCTACTGTAAACAACAGGACTCCCTGAAGAGGAAACAGGCCGGTTTATTCACCTTTAATTCAAATGCAGCCAGATCAAGATCCTTTTTGTAAACAAAAAACCATTGCCTGGCCATTGTGTGCAGAATACTTCTTTATCTCTAAGGTTGAGATACCATCAACAGCGAGAGAATGACAGCTATCGGTTATCAGTTATCTTAAACTTGAAGAATGTATTCAATGTTTGTGGTCTGAGAAAGTCTCAATTGAAAGACTAAATTAAATTAAGCGACACACACACCGAATGTTACGTGGTACGTTAATGCACAATGAAGTATTTATTTGAGCTCGGTAGTGTATTGTCTCTATTGGAAGGCTTGTCATTAGCAATAACGCCCCAGGCTTGTTAATTCACTCACCACCCAAACCAGTCGAGCCTGGCAGCCAGATACTCATGCTCACGTAGTGACCCATGACCCAGTCTCTACTGCCTCCTCCACACAAGCACACAGCCCCTGGTACGCCGCTCCATGGGAGAGAGAACTTGGCTAAGCTTTACTAAATATCCCCCCTAAGGCACACGCTTCTCCCCTGCCACAGAAGAAACAGGAGCAGCAGCAGGAGCCGAAGCGAGCCCGGAAAGGCTTGAATCACCACTGCGCTAGGCATCTGTTTGAAAAACTCCCCAGCCCCTGCTAAATACAAAACACAGAGCGCTAATGTCTGCGAGGCTGGTGGTGACCCCGAGTGATCTGTGTGTGTGTGCGTGCGTGCGTGAAGGTGTGTTTTGGTCTTGGGGAATTTACATGTAGGTGTGTGCATGTGTGCATGTGTGCGCGAGAAGAGCACTGTGAATCGGCGCTTTTATCACGCCCCTGCCTCTGATCCCCTTAGGCCCTGGAGGCTGTGCTGTTCAGCGCCTTGCTGCTGTGTGTGAGTATGTGGCGCCTATGTTCCACCACTCGCTCTGGCTGCTGCGTCTGCTCCGTGGGAAGACTGCTGGAGGGTCTCCAAAGCAACACTCACTCCCCTCTCTCATCTCTCCCACCTCTTATTTCGCTTCCTTTCTCTCTGTCTCTCTGTACTTGAAGGGTCTTGGTGCTGGAAGAAACTTCGGCACCCTCTCACATTTTTACTTCAGCAAGTGGTTGTCTACTTATATCTTGGTTACAGGCTATATTAATCATTCTTGATGAACAGAATACACATACACAAGTGAATATATAAATGCACTGTAAAAGTTTTTAATTTATTGATGATGATAATACTGCACTTTAAATGTCACTTTAATCTGTCATTACTGTAACAATAACCAACTTAAAGGGATTGTTAGCTCACCTATGTCATCAGGTCATTCCAAACCTGTGTGCCTTTATTTCAATTAAAACATTCTGCTGCGGTACAATATAGTAGAGGTGTCACGATTCGATACATATCACGATACTGTACTCACAATACCATATTATTGCGATACATTAAGTCAATTTTTTCTTCACGTAGTAATTTTCTGTTGTTTAACTACATACCGTTTATAAACTGTTTTGAGTTGTAAAGTTGTGAGTTGTAAAAATTACACAATAAAAATGACATACAGCGCGGGCCAATGTAAAGACTTTAAGTATATCCCTCACAGCCTTGTTTTCATCTGTTAAATTCAATATGGCGTCTAACCTGATTTAAAGGGATAGTTTACCCAAAAATGAAAATTACCCCATGGTTTACTCAAGCCATCCGTGTCGAAAAAAAAAGTGCATCCATCCATTATAAAAGTAATCCATCTGGCTCTGGGGGGTTAATAAAGGCCATCAGAGGCCTGTAGCATGAAGCTAGCTGAACAAACTCTGAGTTTCAGTTTAGAGTTGACAAATCCATAAATCCAACCTGGTTTAGATGGTTTAATGGTTTCTCAAAGCTTGGTATAAACTTTATCTATCAACTCAGGTTTAATCCAGAGTTTGCAATTAACTCTGAAGTGTGTGCACCTGAAAGTGTGACACGTGAGGCAAACAGCCAATCACAGTGTCCGTTTGATTCACTTCTCGCAAGAGACGGCACGATTCACTTCTGAAAATGATCATGAAATTATATACGTTTACAAAGCAGGAATAAACACTGCTGCTGCAGCGAATGTCTGAGAAGGCAGCTGAAAGAATATCTGACTATATCAATGCATGATGTGAATCAAATAAATATGCCTAATAATTATAGGTTTACAAAGAGCTCAAATGAATACACGTTTAAAAGAATTATGAATCCATGTTTTATATTTATATTAATGTTTGGCTACTTGTCAATTAATGTAGACATATTATAGAATATAAATATAATAAATAATTAGCACCAAAGGATGAGCAATTGTGACTCTAATGTTTTTTTCACTATAAACTGCAAATTTGGAATGAGAGATACAGGGGGTGTGGCTTTATTGCGTCTTAACTTGCAGTTGACTGGTCCAGTTTAGGTTTGCAATCTCTAACCCAGAATAAAATCTGATTCAGAGCAGGTTAGCCAATCCACCGTCTTGAGCCCGAAAAGCCAGAGTTTGCTCAAACTAATCTTGAACTTACCTGGGTAGCAACTGAAACCAGCTTTGTGCAACAGGCCACTGAAGTGACACTGAAGTATAACGCCTCTCGCAGTTCTAAACACTTCAACATCATCGTTGCACCAGTTGAACTTTTTTCATAAGTTGAATACGGAAGGCTGTCAGCCGGAAGCTAGGTATTTTACTTTATAATGTGTTAAATATGGATATTTTTGTCTATATGGATAGATTACTTTTATAATGGCTGGATGCATTTTTTGGGCTGCCATTCATTGCCATTATAATGCTTGGAAGAGCCAGGACATATTTAAATCTAACTCTTGTATTCGTATATAATAATTGTATTCGTCTGAAAGAAGAATGTCATATACACTTACAGTAGGCTGGCTTGAGGGTGAGTAAATCATGGGGTAATTTTCATTTTTGGGTGAACTATCCCTTTTAGGCCTGTTCACACCAAGGACAATAACGGTAAACATAACGATAAACATAGAGTTTCAAAAATCTTTCTCAGTATTAAACAATAGAAGAGTTCACACCACAGATATAACGATAATGGCACAGAGAAACGGTATTGTTGTAATCACTTTCAGAGCGATATTATTGAACTGATGAATGGTTAAAAACATTGACAGCCAATCAAAATCCATCCTGCTGTAATAAGCTTGAGCATTAAAAGTGACAGACAAGCATGCTTAGAATAAGCAGAACGATATCAGCTGGTGTGGGTGCTAAGATCATTCTTGGTGTGAGCGGGCCTTTAATCATGCGAGAGAGTAAATAATGACAGAATGATCAGATTTTCAGATGTAATATCTTTTCTCTTCATTTATGTTTAAATTGTTCAGTATTATATCTGTAATTTCATGTTTTTATCAGAGATATAGCCAAGTGCTTGTTGGCTTAAACTATTAAATACATCGCATATTCACCACATATCAGCAATCAGCCAATGCAAAGAACACCTGGAAAACAGTCAAATGCCAGCAATTCAGTGCATGCTGGGAAGGGCATAAATGGGACAGAACTTAATTTCTCAAAACTTTTGGACTGTAAGTAAAACTATTTGTATTGTTTTTAAGCATTATTAACCAGATTTTTTTTTTTTTACATACACTAGTCTAAAATTCGTCTGCTTGTTCTCACATATGGATATCTGCCAATGTCATTTTACGTATTTCAGTAAGCCATCAAAGGTGACTGACAGCTCCTTAAACGAGCCTGACACCATGACACCCTCACTGCCGGCTGCCCGACCTCTTCAAGCGATCCCTCTGAGCCGTCAACAGCAACTTTCCTTTGGCAGCTGGCATTCATCACTGGCTTACACATTAACTTTACACTGGCTCTGTGATTGCAGCTCAGCTTGTTTGGGAGCATGCTATCTCCCACTTTCTCACGTACTTTAGTCCTGATTACATTATTGCTGTGTGTGGACAGCCATGGTTGAGAGACCTCGATAAAGATATGATTCTGCGAGAGAGAGAGAGAGAAGAGTAGGGTGGAAGGGGGCTGCAGAGGGAAGTGTATGAATGTGCTTACGTGAGTGAGTGAGATAGAGAGATAGAGAGAAGCGGTGACATAAAGACTTTGCTAAAATGAGTACATGTTGCTTTAACTATACTTATGTCAATAAAACTGAGCATGACACTAAGCAATATGGACTTTTTACATAGCCACAATGAACTTAATTGCACAGATGCATGGTTTATTGTTGCAATTAATACACACTGTAACAATGAGCCTACCCCCATATAGACACAATGACGACATGATCTCACAAAAGGTAACATTGCAGGAAAATGCACACGGGACTGGCAGCATCCAGGTGCTTGGGGGGTGGGTAAGGGGGGGTAGGGAGGGACAACTCAACCTGCCCGTAATTCAATGCACCCTCTAGATCCCTTGTGCAACACGAGCATGAGAAAGTTACTCATGCGGAGACGAAAGGTTTCTGAATCTACCGGTCTTTGTCTACTTGACATCAATACATTTGTTTTGCGAGTCCTTTACAAGTGTGAGAAAGAGCGATGAATCTGTTTCGCAGTGTAAACAAATAGGACATTGAGTACTTTGAGTACTAAGCTTTTTCTTAAAAATGCATGGAGGTGGAGCTAACACATTTTGTCTGCAACTCAGTGTTTTGTCTCAAACTTTGATGCATAGGATTCCCATATTTATCTGCTTCAAATTGACATTGATTAGAAATCTACTACTTAACACTAAATTGGTGTGAAGCACAAAGAGTGCTGTTTGTTACAACCTTCCCCCACTTCCGGGGTGGGTTGTAACAGTAGGTGGGGTGGGTTGTAACCCTAATTTACTTGTTCGAAATAATTGTTATGCCACCCCTCCATCACCTCCCCCTTTTCATAAGAATTTGAAGCCGTAAATATGCACATTTTCATTCATAACAGCTAATAAAATAGAAAACATACCTGGTCAGTTATTATTTCTAGCTGTTTTTTACATGTAGCTTAGATGAAATGCATGTATATGTTAAATATTTAATTACATAATAGAATCTTCTTATTAAGCTCACAACTCCACCACTCAAGCCTGTGGTGTTACAATAGCTGTCAAAAATAAAATTAAGAAAATACATAATACATACATAAAGTCACATACTTTACAATATAATGGCCAGTAATGTACACAGGTAAAGTAAAACTGATAATGAACAAGATGTAATTGCTGTGTATTTTTATTTATTTAATGTATTGCTATATTGCAGTTAATTAGCATCACCATGCATGTTACATAAACTCTGTAGTGTCGTCAATACGTATATAATTTTATAGTAAAACTGAGTAAATGTGATTAGAATCGTATATAACAACACAGACAGTTTAGCAGCCTGCCACTATGATATATCACACTCATGAACTGCAGGCGAACCCCCAGCGCCCTGTCCCGCAGACGCGCGCAAAGCCGGCATGAGCAGCGCCTTCCCCCGCCGCTTGCGCGCCACGTGTCGCGGGGTCTGCAGCAGCTGGAGACTCTCACCCCTGTAAATGTGCATATCAGAGGGCTGGCAACACACTCCACACACGCCAACCAGTTTCTTTACTGTTAGTGGATTATGACACCACTTACTGACAAGTCTGTTAGTTGATGATAGATGGCACACATATGCAATAATCGTTTAAACGTCAATACATTCGACAATATCTTCCCTTTGGAGCACCGTGCGCAAGGGTTTTTCCCAAATGTTCTTTGGACTTTTGTTGTTTGCGTTTTCATTGCGGTAGGCTACAGGCAGGAAAGCATGAATGAATTGAGTGGTGTTTGTTTGCGACCTCGTCCGAGGATCATAAAATCATGACCTAAATTAGAGCTGCGTCTGTCAGACACAGTCAAGGACACTATCCGCGCTGTGCGCGCTTTCGGTCTGAAATATCTTCACACTGGCTCGCATTCCGATAAGCCCGATCGAGCTCTCAGTGGGCGTGGTTTTCCCAGGCTTTTAGAACAGCAGCTGCTATTTACCTTCCCTCTAATGTAAACCACCACCGCCACCCCTAGCCCGCCAGCCAAACCTCAACCACCGAGGTAATAAAACATCCTGGCACGTGCTCCACATTCACAATAGCGCTCGTGAGCCGACAGATGTCAAAATGCCAACAGCAGCGACGCGCTTAAAGAAATACAGCGCTGCCTTGTCAAATGAACTTGTACACAGTAAAAATGTTTAATACACTTAAAATTGAAAGCCTAAATGTAATAAATGCCTCAAAAGTGGTGGGAAAGTTAGCCTGCAGTGATCACGTTGCGCATTTTCAGCCACTTAAAATCGAATGACAGCAATTACTGTGAGAAGTTAAATGGACTTTCTTCAGTGTAACTTGACAGAAAAAAGATGAACATTGCTACTCTTTTTGTCTGATTTAAGAAATTCAGAAAATGTTTAAAAATAAAAAAATAATAATTTGCCATATTGTGCAGTAGCCTAATAGAATGATATAAAATTACAGTTTTTATTTAGTGGAAGGCAAACTCAGCTGCATTTTTTAATGGTAATATCCTATTGCAATAAACAACTTTCACGTGTTAAACTTTCTATATTTTTTGTTCCCTTACTAGTTTCAGTGGATCTATATGTGTATTGAATTGTAATTACACAGTTTGCTGTTTCTTCACGGAGACTGGCTCTTAAGTGTTAATATGTAAACTGAATGATTGAAGGCAGTCCCGGTTGTGCCCTAAACCCGGCCGCGCGCCATTGGCCACCCGCTCAAATGCTAAACAACCAATGGAGGGACGCCGACCACGAGCCATCCTCCCCTCGGGCCGCGTGTCCCTCACGCTGATTGGTAGAAAGTTACTGTGGGAAAGAAAGTTTGGGAAGTTTCACACGAGCCGTTCGCGTGCAGTCGGAGATATAAATAAGACCAACACGACGCTGAGGCAGGCAGTTGCTACGACCGCTGGCAAACGGTGAAATCAGAGACTGTGACATCATTGCCGCACCAGTTGAAATCGGGACACTTCGTGCGGATATCCATTCATATCTGGAACTGTATCTGCGTAACGTTACTGAACAGCGTTTACTCTAATAGAAGATACTGAACAGGAGGATTTCTTTTTAAAAAATCTCAAAGGATACTTCCCAGAGAAGATGCCTGCCGACATCATGGAAAAAAACTCCTCTTCTCCGGTTGCCGCGACTCCAGCGAGCATGAACAGTACACCTGATAAACCCAAAACGGCTTCAGAGCACAGAAAGGTTTGTATTTATATTAAACCGTTCTGCGTTTATTTCCAAATAGCGCGCATATGCGCACTACATTGCACTGAGAGACCATTCCCGAAGTTGACTTATTTTTTCTTTTTCTTTTGCATTGTAGTCTTCTAAACCCATTATGGAGAAAAGAAGAAGAGCGAGAATCAACGAAAGCTTGGGTCAGCTGAAAACGCTAATCTTAGATGCCTTGAAAAAAGATGTAAGTACTGAAAGTCCGACTGATTCAAACAATTACATCTGGGTTAAATATAAATCTATCTCCTTACATAGCCGCCTATCTAAACCAATCGATTTTCTTTGCACAGAGCTCCAGACACTCCAAACTTGAGAAAGCGGACATCCTGGAGATGACAGTGAAACATCTCAGAAACATGCAGCGGGCACAAATGACCGGTAAGTCGCGCGTCTAGCTAATGCATATTCATAATAAAATAGTTTTTGAGAACTTCCAGTAAGTTTTCACTCAGCGCGTATTTCTATTGCGAGATAAGTTTCCGCCCCTGAGTTCCTCTAGATAGAATATTACTAGTTTTCATGTTCAGCTACTCAAGATGATCTGACCGAAAGTCTTTCCTCATTTTCTTTACAGCTGCCCTGAACACGGATCCCACCGTTCTTGGGAAATACAGAGCTGGATTCAGTGAATGCATGAACGAGGTGACCCGGTTCCTGTCCACCTGTGAAGGGGTTAACACCGAGGTCAGGACCCGGCTTCTGGGTCACCTAGCCAGCTGCATGACACAGATCAACGCAATGAATTACCCAACACAGCACCAGATACCCGCCGGGCCTCCTCATCCATCCTTCAGTCAACCGATGGTTCAAATCCCCAGCGCGACTCAACAAGCCAACGTTGTGCCTCTTAGCGGAATCCCCTGCAAAAGCGGGTCTTCCTCCAACTTGACTTCTGACGCAACTAAAGTTTACGGAGGTTTCCAGCTTGTGCCGGCCACAGACGGACAGTTCGCCTTTTTGATTCCCAACGCTGCCTTTGCTCCAAACGGCCCCGTTATTCCAGTGTATGCCAACAATTCCAGCACACCGGTTCCGGTGGCCGTGTCTCCGGGAGCACCGTCCGTCACGCCAGATTCCGTTTGGAGGCCTTGGTAGACAGGAAAACAAAAACCTCTTAAAGACTCATAAAGACAAATTACACTTGTTTTCTTTGTTCAGCGTTTACTTTTATGTTCTTTTGTATGAAAATGTGTTTTAAGAGACGATGCACTATATTTGTATAGATCAAAAGGGAGAGAAGTTCATATTGAAATAAGTTTTGTATATTGTTGAATTCCGTTCAATGCATTTTTATATTTGCGGTGTCTTTTCCACGTTGTGATGCCAAAGATATGTTGAATGCGCTTTCAAGTTTCTTCATTTTGGAAGATAAATAAATTACATATTACAAAATCAAACGCTTGGCCTCAGTGTTTAGTTCTATTCTATTGTTTTCCGTTTGTGGACCTTGCTTATTCTTAGGCCTACTTTAAGCAATGTTTCGGGCAGTATCGCATGTTCAGGCTATGCTGCAGTTTTTAAAGAAGCTGTCTTTTTGCTCTTTATCACTGTAAAGCAAACTCAGGAAAACTTGTTAAATCGCTCCGGCGGAATGGCCTCCAGTGAAGTCGCCTATCAACTGGTCAAACTACATCTGTGATTTAAGCATCGTTTTAAGGCTACATTGAACAGGTTTAGTATACAGCCTAGGCTAGAGCTGGTGATACAAATTCTAGATTAAATAGCCTAGGCTATTGTTTGAGTTAAACCCAAGTATTATTATTATTATTATTTACAAAGCTAGATTTTGTCAGCATGTAAAGGCTACATCTAATTCGAAATTTCATTCGTTATTGTTTAACAAGTCATTTTTAATATAGGCATTTTCTCTGATCGCTAAAGAGAATTGTTATAAAACAAGGCTACGTTTGTATTAATTAAATTATGATTATCTTAAAAAAAAAAAAAAATAAATAAATAAATAATAACAATACTAATAAAAACACCGATTAATTCACTTATTTTTTGATAACATTTTTAGGACACAGGATTAACAAACTTGAATTAGCATATCGCTTTTTAGATGGGCCTAGGGATTTTATCACAAGTAGTCTACTTCATACACATTACCTAGGCTACTGCTGAACGATTAATGCTTGTATATGCGTTGTGTGTGTCAAGAGGATTACAGGAGTCTGAAGTTGAATGTAGCAACAAAGTTCAGTAGCTGAGAGAACGAGCGCTGCGATTTTTTATTACACGACCTTTTAGCGCCATCTAGTAACTCAAACGTGAACTACACATACAGAACACTTTCATTCTGAAAGAATTTAATGAGCTTTACTTGCATCATGCCATGTTATATTTATTTATTTAAAGAATTTTCATCACTAAATAAATACATATAATATTTATAATAAAAAAGCAATAAACTCAATAAATGATTATGATAAAGTAATGAAAAGTGGGCTTCATATTTAATATGCTTAGGCGTTTTTATCTCTGTGTGGGTATAAAGGATGCAGAACTGTTTACACACACATTACTTTTTTTCTGAGTGTAAAATAGAAAAACGCTTGACATGATGAAACGTTTCCTTCTTCGTGCGTCCCTGTGTTTTCTGTTTTCCAGGTGTGTGTTGCCTTTAGCTATTTCAGTGTGGCCAGTCTTTGAAGGGGGCATTGCAGGTGTTTGCAATTACCTGCTATGAGGCACAAAGTGTAGATAAGTGCAATCATTTTGAATTTCCATCACACCTTTTGTGGTGCCGAGAGCATAAAGATTGGAACCACATGTTAGAGGAAAGCCTGCAAGGACATGCTCATCTCGAAATGCATACGGTGGGTCAGCCTGTTTTGCCCACCTTTAACTTTGAGCACACCACCATCTCAACAGATCCACAATGATGTGGCGGGCCATGCATTAGTTTCCTTTATTCCAAACTGGATCCAGAGGCGAGCAGCGCAACCCAGGAAACCGCCCGACCCCCTTCAGGCGTGCTTCCCCCTGCCCGCCTTGCAACAACCCGCCTCTGGAGGACAGCTTTACGAGGGTCTCAGGTTACTGGCGCACTGACCACTGTGCCGGGGCGCCCGTGCACATGTCACAACATGACCGGAGGGTTAGCCTGCATGTATGTCAATTAACTTTTCCCACACTCTGTGCAAATGCAAGAGACTTGAGAGGAGAAAGGAAGGGGGAGAAAGGGAGAAAAATAAAAAGGACTAAACGAAAGCCCCCTCTCTGCTTCCTCCTTGGCTCTTAAGTGTTACCATATGGCATGATCTCTCTCTCTCTCTTTCTTTTTCTCTTTCTATCTCTCTCGCTCCTTCTTTCTCTCTCTTAACTCGTCATCATTACCGCCTTGTCTTTGATTGTAGCCCTGACAAGCCTGGGATTTATGATTTAAGCACAGGGATTGCTGTACCAAGCTCTGGACTCACTATGCAGCCCTCTTTCTCTCATTCGCACTGCTTTTCCCTCTCTCGCCCTCTCCTGCAGTTGCAGGGGAAAGGCTGTTTTCTGGCAGGAAATGAATAGCTCCCAGATGAGCTGAGGAACCTGAGAGGTCGTGAGAAAGAGGCGAACCCCCTTCCCACAGCCGGCGCACTGCCAGCCGCCGGGGGAATGTGGGAGAGCGTCTCTCTGACACACGCATCAACTCTCCCGCTGCTTGCCCAAACACCCCACCGCCTGCCTGCCAGCAAGCGCTGACGCACAGGGCCCATCTGAGGGGGGTAGAGTGGAGCTGATTGGGGCAGTTTGTGGATAGTTTGACAGCAGAGACGTACGTGAGCACGAGGGCACGGGGACAGGAAGGAGGATGGAATGATGAAAGCCACAACGAGAAGAACATGTTGACTAAAGTAGTGTTATTAGCAGGCAATGTCATTCAAAGGGAAGCAAGAGTTGGATAGTCTGTTACAACTAGCTGCAAATACAGAAAAACAATGTATTGTTCATTTTCAATCAATTTATTCTTTATCTTGCTATCAAAAAATATGATTTTCACTGCCAAAAAGTGCCACACACACACACACACACACACACACACACACACACACACACACACACACACACACACACACACACACACACACACACACACACACAATTTCATTAGCTTAACTTGGTTTGAGACTTTTTCAAGTTCTCAGACAGGAGAAGCGACAGTCAAGGGCATTAATTCTGACTGGAGCAAATAAGGTTGTTGTGTTTCCATGTTTTATGGGGACATTCCATAGGCGTAATGCATTTTATACTGTACAAACCGTATTTTCTATCCCCCTACACTGCCTCTGCCCCTAAACCTACCCATCACAGGAGACATGCTGCATTTTTATATTTTCAAAAACATCACTTAGTGTGATTTATAAGATGTTTTCCTCATGGGGACCAAAAAAATGTCCCCACAAGGACAAAAATTTGGATATTGCCATCTTTGTGGGGACATTTTGTCCCCATACCGTAGGATTACCAGTCCACACACACACACACACACACACACACACACACACACACACACACACACACACACACACACACACACACACACACACACACACACACACACACACACACACACACACACACACACACACACACACACACACACACACACACACACACACACAATTTCATTAGCTTAACTTGGTTTGAGACTTTTTCAAGTTCTCAGACAGGAGAAGCGACGGTCAAGGGCATTAATTCTGACTGGAGCAAATAAGGATTAATGTGAGTGACCAATGAGTAATCAAAGTGGCACATTTGGCACAGCGATTGAGGGAGATGGCAAAAGATCTGCAGCTTTTAAAGTTTAAAAAGCTGAAAGGAAAACGCAAACACATGATATAGATGGGAATTATAGATGGAAACAATATAGATGGGAATTCTTTCCAAAAATGTGTTTATTTATTAAAGATATTTATTTTGAATCATAGCAAAAACTCACAAGACAGTTTTTGGTAACACTTTATTTTAAGGTGACAGAGTTACACGTACTACATGTACTTACTATATTAATAACAGTAAATTATCCATAATTACAAGTAACTAGCCCTAAACCAACCCTAAACGTAACTACATTTAGTTAATTCATATTACTCAGTACTTACTTGAATTAATTTATTTATGTTTTGTTAAATAATCCACTTTACTGAGAAGTTTTGGTTTATTGTGGCTAGTTAAAATGTGTAACAAGCAAAGGTGTATTTAATATTTCACATACAAATTTGATTGAAAATACAGTAAAAGTACACTGTAAAAAAATATTGTTGGTTTAACTTAAAAAAGCAAGTAACCTGGTTGCCTGGTTACAAAATTCAGAGTTCAGGTAACTTACTTTTAAAATATTTTTTTCTACAGTGTGTTAACTCTTAAAAATAATTTAATTTGTGCCCATTTAAAAAAAAAAAAAAAATCGGCAAAGCTGAATTTTCAGCAGTCATTCTTCAGTGTCACATGATACTTCATAAGTCATTATAATATTATGCTGATTTGAAGTCTATTATCAATGCTGAAAACAGATTAATAGTTAATTGAACTGCTTTTTTTTCTTGATAAATTGATATGTATCAATCCATGATACATTCTTTGAAAAGTTCAAAAGAGATATGCTATCATATAAATATGCTGTCTTTTTCAATGTAACCAAACATATACTTGACTTAGGGCCATTCACAATTTTTGTGATAAAGTAGGTTACTTACACGTTCAAACCCCTCAACTAAATGCTTCTCTAGTACAGATAATAAAGACTATAATGTCTAATGTCTCTGGACGTTTATTTGTGTAAATACTGACACGTTTTTCTTCAATCTAAACCCGTTATGCATGTAAGGTTTTTGGTCAAGGTAAGACGGATACAAACTTCTAGAGATAAAAGGATTCAAACAGGTGTGCGGACACGTGTTTCCTGTGATAGGCCGGAGTGTGTCCTTCACAGGACCCTTGGGAAGCTCCTAGGATGTGTATTTAAACACACAGACAGACACGCAAAAAGGCATGGACTTAAAGGGATAGTACCCAAAATTTGTCTTTATGTACTCGCCCTTAAGTTTTTTTGTTTAACAATGTTGGTAACCAGACAGTTGATGACTTCCATACTATGGAAGTAATCATACTACTACATTTGTGTTCAATAGAAGAAAGGAATTCATACATGTTTGGAACATCTTGAGGGCGAGAACATCTCATTTTTGGATGAACTATCCCTTTAAATGTGATTGTGTGGCTTTTGTCTTACTTCAAATAACTTATACAATATCAGCTCAAGGAAATATTTGAATGCTTAGTTCATTTTTCAGCTTGTATATTACAATCTTACAAAACACACATGGTTTTAATCCTAAAGTAAAATTATTGTATGCTTCTGTCTACATTCCTCACTTTAGATTAGGTGGTGGTGCTTGTGTTCTGGAAACTCATCCATATAAGTGACGTTTTGTTCTCACAGTCATTCTTCTGGACTTTGCAGTACCAGATAGAGAGGCCCAAATCATGCGAAAGGTTCCATGAGCTTCTGAAACACAGGGATGTGAAATGGCATTATCCCACCGCCTCTCACACCATCCACGCAAAATGGTTTAAGCCGCAGCAATGCTTCCGTGGGCCACTGGCTAATCCCCTTTCTTGTATAAAACCAGTGGCAGGACCGCTACATCGCTGGGCAGTGCGATAGTGCACTAGTGTGACAAGCCATTAAAGTGCCGTGCTGTCTGTGTGTTTATTTACATTCTTGTCTTTCAGATCCACCGCAGAGCTTTTATTCTCGCCAGCGATCACTCTGGGAAGGTACTCTGATCTGACACCCACAGGCCTCTGTTCTGTCGATGCTCTTTTGCATCAGACATATTGAGATGGGTATAGGGCGGCATGTTTTGATGGGGGTGGGCATGCTAAGGTTCCGTCACATGTGCCATATCTATTGAATGTACATTTTTAAGAGGGTTACTTATGTTTGTATTCTTTATTTCTTACAAAGTTAGTTGAAGGGCAGTCCTGCAAATGTATTTTAGTCCTGTATCAGAATCTACTAATGCCCCCTGGTGGCTTCAAGTATATACTGCAATAAATAAAAAAGAGTACATGGTTCTCATTAAAGTTGGAAAAAAAGTAGCAAACCTGTTCAAACATATGACTCCCCCTCACTTCTGGTTCAACAGTTTTACAGTATATTCGTTGTGCAGTATGTTAATTCTCAGTGCAAACTGACCCACCTGGCCTTGATTGAAATGTGGTCTTGTCTCAGTGGTGCAGGAGTAACGCTGGAAACTCAAGCTGTTTGACGGCCTCCAGATCACCTTCTTCAGCGCCTGGAGTGGGACTGAATTTCACTTCAGTCAAGGCATCACTGTAATACAGATCAGGAAAAAAAAATACAGTCTACTGAAAAAAAAAAAAATCCACACGTTAAAATGTTTGGTGATTTGTCTCCAATTGAAACAGAGAACATTTAATGACTTCATTACTATTTTATAACATTTTTAAGTTACAGCAACCTGAACATTAAAAAAATACACTCAAACAACGATCAGACATAACATTATAACTACTCACAGGTGAAGTGAACAGCACTGATTATCTCTTCATCATGGCACCTGTTAGTGGGTGGGATATATTAGGCAGCAAATTAACCTTTTGTCCTCAAAGTTGATGTGTTAGAAGCAGGAAAAAAATAGGCAAATGTAAGGATTTGAGCGAGTTTGACAAGGGCCAAATCGTGATGGCTGGACAACAGAGCATCTCCAAAAACTCTTTTGGGGTGTTCCCGTTCTGCAGTGGTCAGTAACTATCAAAAGTGGTCCAAGGAAGGAACAGTGGTGAACCGGTGACAGGGTCATGGGCGGCCAAGGCTCATTGATGCACGTAGGGAGCGAAGGCTGGCCTATGTGGTCCGGTCAAACAGACAAGCTACTGTAGCTCATATTGCTCAAGAAGTTAATGCATGGTTCTGATAGAAAGGTGTCAGAATACACAGTGCATTGCAGTTTGTTGCGTATTGGGCTGCATAGTAGCAGACCAGTCAGGGTGCCCATGCTGACCCCTGTCCACCGCCGAAAGCACCAACAAGGCACACGTGAGCATTGAAACTGGACCATGGAGCTATGGAAGAAGGTTGCCTGGTCTGATGAATAGCGTTTTCTTTTACATCACGTGGTTGGCAGGGTGTGTGTGCATCGCTTACCTGGAGAACACATGGCACCAGGATGCACTATGGGAAGAAGGTGAGGCAGTGGAGGCAGTGTGATGCTTTGTACAATTTTCTGCTGGGAAACCTTGGGTCCTGTCATCCATGTGGATGTTACTTTGACACATACCACCTACCTAAGCATTGTTGCAAACCATGTACACGCTTTCATGGAAACGTTATTCTCTGGTGGTCATAATGTTATTCCTGAACAATGTATACAGTGATGGTCAGAATAATTGGTAAAAATGATCAAAGATGGCTGTAAAAATAAATCTGCATTGTTTATCCTTTTGATCTATCATTAAATTTGTTTGCAAAACCTAACCTTTCATTGAAGTAAAAGAATGGAAAGTCAGGGGAAAATCACATTATGAAATAAATGCTTTTCTCCAAAACAAGATGGCCACAATTCATTTTTTATGAGCAAAATATCATTTTTTAGCACCCCAGGGTGTTTCACAGGAGTATAAATATGAGGAAACACAAAGGCCAAATTATCTTAATCATTCATCACAATGAGTAAAACCACAGCATATAGTTCTGATGTGTGGCAAAAGATTGTTGAGCTTCACAAAATAGAAAGTGGCTGTAGGAAAATAGCTAAAACATTGACAATCCCCATTTCCACCATCAGGGCAATAATTAAGAAGTTCCAATCAACTAAAGATATTATGAATCTGCCTGGAAGAGGACCTGCGTCTATATCGTCCTAATGCACGGCGAGGAGGAAAGTTTGAGTGGCCAAAGACTCTCCAAGGATCACAGCTGGAGAATTTCTGAGATTAGTTGAGTCTTGGGGTCAGAAAGCCTAAAAAAAATTCAAACAGCACCTACATCACCACATGTTGTTTGAGAGGGTTTCAAGAAAATTCCTTCTTGCTCATTCAGAAACAAACTCCAGCATGTTCAGTTGTCAGACACGACTGGGAATTCAAAAGGGACCTGGTTCTGTGGTCAGATGAAACTATAAAAAGTGCTTTTTGGCAGCAAACACACCAGATGACTTTGGTGCAAACAGGGATAAAAAGTACCCCATGCCCACGGTTAAAAATACAGCTGGATATTTAATGTTGTTGGCCTTCTTTTTTCTTGTACATGGCTTCATGGATTCTAGCAAATACCAGCAGATAAAAAGTAAAAACCTGACCGCCTCTGCTAGAAATCTTATAATGGGCTGTGGTTGGATCTTTCATCAGGACAATGATCCAAAACAAACTCAAAAATCAACACACAAATGTGTCACTGAGCACAAAATGAAGCTTCTGCCATGACCGTCCATGCAGTCCCCGACCTGAACCCTATAGAAAATGAATGGGGTGAACTGAAGAGAAGAAGCACCAACACGGAGATGGAAATCTGAAGGATCCGGAGACATTCTGTATGCAGGAATGGTCTCTGATCTCTTGTCTGGTGTTCTCCATACTCATCAGGCATTATATAAGAAGACTCAGAGCTGTTATCTTGGCAAAAGTAACAAAAAGTATTTAATAAAAGGGTGCCAATAATTATGGCTAACGTGTTTTGGAGAAAAGCATTTATTTCATAATGTGATTTACACCCCACTTTCAATTATTTTATTTCAATGAAAGATTAGTTTTTTTTTTTTTGCACATTTTTTGAATAGGTCAAAAGGATAAACAATGCAGATTTATTTTTACAGCCATCTTTGATCATATTTACATGGGGTGCCAATAATTATGACCACCGCTGTATATACACAGGAATAAATGGACAGGAATAAAGATCTGAGTAGATGGGCAGCAATAAAAATCTAAACGACTTACACCAGGGCTAAATTGTTGTGGTAAGGCAACTTGGTCAGAGTATCTGTGAAATGGCAAAGCTTGTGTGTTGCTCCCAGTCAGCTGTGGTGAGAATTTACAAACAGTGGTCAGACGAGGGACAAACCACAAACCGGTCACACAAAATTGAAATGATGGTTATGGGAGGAATGTGCCACAACACCCAGTACATCACACTCTGTTGCGTATGGGCTTATGTAGCCGCAGATCAATCAGAATGTCTATGATGTCCACCATTGAAAGTGCCTACAATGGGCATGCAAGCGTCCGAACTGGACAATGGAAGAAGGTCGTCTGATCTTAAGAGTCCATTTTCTATTACATCATGTGGACGGCTGTGTACTTGTGCGCTATTTACCTGGGGAAGTGATGGCACCCGGATGCACTGTTGGAATACCACAAGCTAGGGAATATGATGCACCTGGCAATGTTCTGCTGGGAAACCCTGGATCTGGTCAGTCATGTGGATGTCAATTTGACACGTTCCATCTTCCTAAACATTTCTGCAGACCAGGTACACCCCTTCATGACAATAGTGTTCCCTGATGGATAGGGGTCTCTCTCAGCAGGATAATGCACCCTGCCACATTGTTCAGGAATGGTTTGAGGAAAATTATGAAGAGTTCAAGGTGTTGCCCTGGCCTCCAAATTCCTCAGATCTCAATCCAACTGAGCTTTTGTGGGATGTGCTGGACCAACAAGTTCGATCCACAGCGGCTCCACCTTGCAAACTACAGGACTTGAAGGATGTGCTGCTAATGTCTTGATACCACACAACACCTTCTGGGGTCTTGTAGAGTCCATGCCTCGACGGGTCAGGGATGTTTTGACAGCATGCAGAGAATTTAAGATTTCTCTAAAAAAAAAATTGTAGTGTATGTCTTAAAGGGAAAGTCCACCCAACAATGAAAATTCTGTCATCATTTACTCACGCTCATATTGCTCTGAACCTTTTTCACTTTCTTCTGCTGAAAACAAAAGATTGTTTTGAAGAATTTGGATAACCCAACAGTTTTGGTTAGCATTGACTTCCATTAACTGTCAGTAACTGTTTAGTTTCCAACATTTTCAAAATATCTTCTTTTGTATTCCACAGAAAAAAAGAAAGTCATACAGATTTGGAATGACAAGAGGGTGAGTAAATGATGACAGCATTTTCTTTCATTTCCTTTAATATGTTAAAATGAAACAAATCACATGAAGCAGTCTAAAAATACCCATAATCGAAATAGATACAATATTTTCAGTTCACTAAACTGCAGGAGGAGTGAAACCGAGTATCCTGTTCCCATGTGTCTCAATGCAATGTGGCTTCCTTTTACCCCTGAAAGCCAGAACCCTCAACAAACGGTGTCAGAGTAATCAGCAGTGACTTGAAATATGTGGCGTCATTGAAATGTGGATTCTGTGACTAATGTTTTTATAATCCTCCTTTGAGCAGTGGCCTGTCTCAAGAAGGCATTGGAGGTATTCAGTTTGGTTCCCTTTTAGGTCAAAATCTGCCTTTATTAGCATAATTTAGGTGAGCTTTCTATGTATGAGGCCTAGGAGAAAATTAATAATAGTCAAGTTGTATTACCATCTCTGTGTAACACTAAAGACTGCAGGATGTCCACTGAAAGCAGGGCCAATTTGATTCAGATGGCAGGAGATACAACTGTTTCTGTATCACTGGCCCACAGATGCCTATATTTCACCATTTTGTCATGATTTTTCCATATGTGTCTACATATTCATTTAGCGGTAAAAGAAGTGACGCTGCACATAGAACATCTGTATTTTTAGAGGTCTTCTGCATCCTATTAGAAGGTTTCATACACAAACACATATATAAACACACCACATTCATTATATGGACATTCCTTTTGGCCCTACACTGTCTGAACACTGTACACCTTGTGTCTTGCATATCAATGCAGTCTGCAGTAAAAATGTAGATGTTCTGTACAATAAAGACCCTTCTCGCTTTCATTTATACATGCTGTAAGAACCTTCTTTCAAACCACACTGTTAAAACTGAAGCCCCCTTCTATAAACGTTTCAATGTTACAGTCCATTTTGCAGTCTCACCCCCCAAAAAATCCCTGTAAATCTAAACCTTTTGTAGTGGCAGCAGCAAACTGCTGTAGTTCCCAGAATTCTCTTTGAAAGCACGTCGTGCTATACGAGACAGCCGGGCAGACATATAGAAATCTAACAAGACTTTTTCCTCTGCGCGGCTTGTCTGGTTAAATGGTGAAGAAAGACATGTAACCATGGTGAGATGATAGTAAAGCTCCATAAAATAATGGGGGGAAACTGGAAAAGGCTTTAGTTTCTTGGCCAGTAATAGATGTAAAGAATATTTGGGTACTACAATAGGTTCGGACACAGATCAGTCCTCAGCAGAAAGCTGAACAGGTGGTCACTGAAACACAGACAGAGAATGTGAAATCATTCTGTGGTGTAGATTTCACTGATAGGGCCCAAGGGGTTATTTGCTGCCTTGTTCCTTAGGAAGCACAAAATATTTCAAGTCCTTATGTTCTGGGAAAAAAACAGGCAAAAATGTCTTTCCAATGACTGCAGATCTCTATTTAAAGCAACAGTTCATCCAATTAAAATGTTTCACCTTTATTTAATCTTTCTTTTACACAGTACAAAAGGTAACGTGTTGCAACTTAATGCACTCTTTTGCACTCTTTTCAACTTAATGAAAGTAAATAATAATAATAAAAAAAGTTCATTTATCAGTGAATAATGAATTTAATGTTGATCTGTTTGCCACACAAAGCTATCATATGGTTTCAGAAGACTTGAAAATAAAGCGCATGAATTGCATAATATTTATTATACATTTATGGTGCTTCTGCATCCTTTTTTAAGTGATCAGTAAATGAAATAAAAATTTCACCACACAAAATTCCAGATAATAAATACATCATAATATGTATTATAATGTATGTAAATAATATGTGACATATTTATACATACATCTCATTCTCAATTGTGTCACCTCAATGGCAAAAAGTGCTCCAATTTGAAAATCAAATTTAATACTTTGTTACAGCTATGAATGCCCAAAATAATAATTTAAACAATAAAATTAAAATAAAGCTTACACTTTATTAAAGGAATGTATTTCACTAAGTCTAAAAAAGTTACAAATATGCCGAACATTTATTTTAATGGACAAAAAATCAACATCGTGACAGAGATAAAATATCTAGGTGTCCATTTGGACCAAACTCTAAGTTTTAAAAAACATATTAAACGAATGTGCAATTCTATTAAATATAATATCTCTATTTTTAGACATATTAGAAATAGTTTGACAATTGAAGCATCTTTTATGTATTTTAATGCACTGAAAAAAATTTGGAGTGACATTTACTTAAAAAAAGCTAAGTGCTTGTAATCTTTACTCGGGCTATTTCTAAGTAATATTTACTTACTAGAACCACTTATTTTTTTATGTAAAATACACAAGTAAATAACAATTTGCACTCAATTTTTCTTAGTAAATTTTACTGCACTGATATCAAGTACACATTACTTGCCAGTATCAAGTAAAATGTACTTAAATGTAAGATTTGCAAAGACATTAAGTTATTGTTACTTAATTATATTTAACTTAGCAGGTTGTATTTATTAAAAGTAATCAAGTAAATTTAATTTTAAAAGGTGACATGCTTCATGCCACAATGCATTCTGGGAGCCATGCATGAGTTCCCTTTCGAGGGAACTCCCACTGCGTCGGAACGACGAATTTGGGGATGCTCCCTAAGCATCAGCGAATCTGAAGTCTGAATAAACACTAGTCCAATCCGATAGGCGTGCGTGATGACGTCACTGTGGCCAGAAAAGCTCCTCGCTATATCATTGCAATATTCTTAGTAAATATAAAATATTAAGTTTTGACTCCTTAATTCGATATACAAATTAATGAACTGTTTTTAAATTGTTAATAATATTGCTCCACCTTCAATGAAAAAATTCATAAAACTTTATTCTGAACTGACGACCCGAACATCTCGCTCCACTGCTCACAGAAATTGTGCTATCCCGAAAAGATCCTCTGCCTTTGCACAGACAGCTTTTTCATTTAAAACCATTAAACAATGGAATCAGCTCCCAGACAGTCTAAAGTTGTCTGTAGGTCAGAATAACTTCTCTCGAAACTTAAAGAAGCACATACTTGATAACCAGCTGTGTCAGCATCAGCACATTTAAATTTTATAATTGTAAAATGTTTTTGACTATGTAGTATATATTTAAGGTTGTGATGGTTTTTTGATTAGTGTTTTTCTAATATTGTATGTATTTGTTAGTGCTAATGAAAGTCATGGTAATGTAATGCATGTTTTAATATTGTGTGCACCTGCCCGGGGACTGCAGATGGAAACTTAGCATTAGCTAATTCTGGTACAAAACATCTTTTCGTAAGATTAATGTATTTTGTACATTGTCCCTGATAAATTAACAAAATAAATAAATAAAATAGTTACGTGTAATTGTCACCTTAAAATTAAGTGTTACCAAATAAATAAAAATAAAATATAAAGCATTAAATGCAAACATACTACCAGCTTTTGGAAGCAAGGTGCTGGCCATCTGTGGGTCATGGTGTATTAATAAAAGTGTGTTTATCCACATTTGTGTAATCATAGATTCATAATGACAGACTACAGCAGAATAAAATGGGAGGAGTTCAGAGTAGATGCTTCAGGTGTGAGATAAACTGGAAGTTTTGAGAATTTGATCATGTCGGGTGGACAGCGGGATGTGTGTGTATGGTTCTGCTTAAGTGAGCCTGAAGAATCCGTGAGGATCTTGCATTGGGAGAATGAGCCCCTTTCATCACTTATAGCGTGCAGTTTCTCTCTTACACAGGAAGCTTTAAAAAAGATTGGATGCAGGCTTACTGTCTTCTCTCCATCCCCCACAAATCTCTCCTTTCTGTAAAATGAAGGCATACACGCACACACAGTCAACCAACAACCCCTGTAACATCATGACTTTAAGGTCTATGTAAATTAGGCTTCAGAAATTTGAATTGTTAATATTAACTTTAATGATATATGTGTGTGTGTGTGTGTGTGTGTGTGTGTGTGTGTGTGTGTGTGTGTGTTGCTCAGCAATATGCGAATGAAACAAAAAGGGTCTTTTTTAAATTCTCCAGAGGCACATGATCATAAACAATCACGTGTGAAGGTATTGTTGATAGTGGCTCTTGAGAGGATCTCAATGGCTCTGAAATTCTCCCTAGAATACTACTAGAGGGATCTGAACAGAAAAGGAGAACCCTTATTAGGTTTTTGAGAGCACAGAGAGAATAATGGCTATTTAACCTCAACATCTAAACATTTCACCCACTCAGACAAGATCTGGGAGAGACAAAAGAACCAGCAAAATTAGAAAAGGCTCTGCATCAGGTACTAATGGAGCTTGAAGAGCAGAAGAAATCCCTGTGGTGTAGAGCATCATGTTTCCCCCAGCCACTTTTCTGAAAAGAAAAAAAAAAAGTTTTTATCTGTCATCTAACCGTCCCTTTGCTTTCCTTTAGCTGTACACGGATATAGTGACGACAGGCAAAGACGCGTAGCACCGTTAGAGTCAGGGCTGTCAGAGGGGACCACCTGCATAGCCCTCTTTTTCCTGTGGGATTACTGAGGGTGCGAGCCAGGGTCTGGAGGGGCTGTTGGTGGAGGTCCCAGGGTGGAGAGTGAGCGGCGTGGAAAGTCGAGCTGGCGTGAGGTGCCAGGAAGGTTCTGCCACATACTGCATGCTCCCCGTGCTGCCCCTTCACGGTCACATTGGTTCCGTGCCGTGCAGCTGCCAACCCGTCTTTCATGGGCCGGCCGCCTGGGCTGTCTCTCTGAGGTGGGTGCTCTTTCACATTCAAAGCAGTCTCACTGAGTAACCACACATTCCCATACAAAAACTCAAAGAGCCCCCACACACCCCCTCCTGCCCCACGCCAAGCTAGGCATAGCTTTCCCACCAGCGGCAGACAAGTGTGTTTACCCCATACCATAATGCGACAGAGATGGGCGAAGTCCTTCCACGTACTCTCCTTCGGCGAGGGCACATTCCAAGCTTTGTGTTCCAGGGCCCTCCAGTTTTTAAACACTAGGCACTGAAGTGACAAGAGTGATCTGAAAACTGCTTTGACAGGATTTCAACAGTGCAATTGGTGTCCTTGAACCTAAATAATTATACTATACAAAAATCTAAATCTTAATCTCTATAATGTAATTATATATAGATTTTTCCACAGGCTTGTCAAAAGCCCAGATTTGCTCTGCTTTCACAGTATATAGAACGCTGAGTAAATAAGTTAAAATCAGAATTTTGTGTTGACTTTTTTTCTATTTAATGTTTTAAATAATTCCTTTATTTCATTTCAAATACATTTATTTTTAACCTAAACCTTTTGCGCACACGGTTAGCAGTTATTTTGGTGGTTATATGCATTGCTCAAGTCTATAAGCTAATTCTTATATATAAGACAATTGGTAAGAAAACAATCAATAAAGGAAACTCACTCTCTAAGCCGGACAGCTGCAAGACTCCTGATGGTCGTGGTTCATCCATTCGTCATTCCTGTGTCTGCCCCCTTGTCTCATTCTAAAATTAATAGTTTGTTTTGGTTAATTATCTTTGGTCTTGCCGTTTCTTAACTGTTGAACTATGTGTGACTCATTGGGTCTGAAGTCAATGTATAATGATTCCCTTTGGACTTTGCTTTTCATTCTCGCAAACTCTCTAAACTAATAATTGTTGGCTTGCTTTTGTTTTGTTGCTGATTCAGCTAATTAGGGATTAACTCCAAGAGCCTTGTCCTGGGTCTTGGCAGTGCCATCTTTTGATGGAGCAGTTCTCCATGTGCTCTGTGAACAGCCCTTTCAAACGATCCTCCATCCATTTCCCTCTGCCTTTTCAAGGTGGCAGATTTGCAGGCCTCAGCATCCCTGGCCTGTGAGTGAAAATCACGATTGAAAAGAAGAGCACCCCCATTTTCCTAGGATTGAGCTAAATGTGTGAAGTGGGGGTGCTCTTAAGTATTTAGGGGGTTGCCTTTTTTTTTTTTTTTAGCGGACTTGCCTTATGGCAGGTCGGAGAAAATTCAGGCCTTAGATCCAGTGTGTGCTAGCCCGCTCTGACATTCTAATCATAACCCTGATGGCATGCCTGCTCAGAGGAGAACTCCATGAGCTCCTGCCATGCCAGTTCTCTTTGTGTGACAGGAGAGAGATGAAAATGGGATTAAAATGGTGGATAATGGAGGAAGAAAAATCTATTTCACTCTGCAAGCCACTGAGAGCTTCGGCTGCACTGGCGTGCCACGGAAAGTGTGTGAGGATATGAGAGAGAGAGAGAGAGAGAGAGAGAGGGTTGAATATGGTTGAAAGGTTGAATATGTGCTTTCAAGTTTATAGAACATTTATTTGTATCATGCAACAGTTATTGTGGCCTCCAAGAGTTTGGAAACGCATAAACACATACATACAAACATATTTATTAAATATGTCAATTAATTTATTATTGTTATTATTATTCGTTTTTAAAATAAATTATTACTTCAAATAAGAAAGGATACATTGAATTGATCAGTAAAGTGAAAGTAACGACGTTATTCTGTTTAAAATAAATGCTGTTCTTTTGAACTTATATTCAACAAAGAATCCTCAAAAAATATTTCCCCAACCATATTACGAAGCACAAATATTTTCAACATTGATAATAATGTGAAACGTTTCTTTTATTTGAACAACTTATAAAAGGGGTCCATGACACTGAAGACTGGTTTTTAAATTGCAATTTAAAATATATTCAAATTAAAGACCATTCATTTAAATTGAAATAATATTTCACAAGAAAAAAATAAGATTTTGCTGTACTTCTGGTTAAATCCAGCCTTGGTGAGCATAAGCGATTTTTCTTTTTCTCTTAACCCAACCCCCTCCCCCAGTTTTGAACGATATTAATGTCAGAAAATGTATTTATGTTCAAAAATGTTTGACTATGATGTGAATATTTTACTATTAAAAATCAAAAAGAAAATAATTATCGCATAACAGTCTGTATAATGCAAGTTACTAATGTTTTTATGCCAATGATAAAGTTTTATGCTGATAATGCAGAATTGCACAATTCTATAGCCAGGAAGGGGAGCTGAAACATGCGAGCATCCCCATGACAAGAGCATAGTGGAATTCCAGACCACTTGACAGCTCTCACCCTCTTGATTGTTTGCTTCGGCCGTGGTAATCTAATAAATGTTTAAGACTATAATCAATTAGCAATGCTTGACGGGCATCTCCGTGATTCAACTTGTAAAAAGAGAGAGAGGGAGAAAGGGAATACTCTTACAAAAAGAGTGGCCCAAGAAAAATAGTCTCGGGAATAATGATTCCTGGAGTATAAATCTTATTCATGGCACACAAAGTGGCCATTGGGCGAATAGAGGCGAGAGTCGTAGTGCTCTCATTATCTGCTTGGCTTTCTTCAGAAGATTTCTGGGATTGGCTCCCTTTGTGTGAAACAGCAGGTAGCAGAAGAGTGTCAGGTCAACTCGAGGGCCCCCACTTGCCACCTCTCTTCGTGCACTCATTCTCAGAGAAACCGACCTGTACTCCACTGTTGTAAGAGAGCAAAACGGTGAGAGGTCATTCAGAGCTGAGCATTTTGTTGAGCAATTAGGATTTTAGCTTTATTAATACGTGCCAGTATAAATATCAAGTTTATGTTCTTAATTAATTTTACATTTTTACACGTCAATTCAATCATTCATATGAATTCTTATTGATTATGTGTTTTTGATGATTTTATGCACATTTGCTTCCAAGTTAAAATTGGGGGTCTAGTCTTGAATGCCAGGCTTGATCTTGCTGGATGTTACTGTATTGCTGTCATTGATAAAAGCCGCGTCATAGCTGTCTTCTGTGTCAAGAACCCGCTCATTACAGAATCACAGACAGCCTTTTTATTCAGATTATAGTCGCACACTCCCTTTGATTCGCCTTGTCTCTGCTTTCACCCCTTCATAGTTGAGAGAAGCGTCAGCCCTGTGGGAGGCTAGCTGCTCTCTCAGAATGTAGAATGGAGCTCCCCACTTAGCGCTGCAGCTAATCGAATAACAGCCCCAGCATGGTGCCCAGCGTGAGTGCACTCCCAGCGGGATGGTGAGGGCAGCTCGACTGGGGTCTGCAGGTACTTTTCATCCTGCCTGGCAGGCGAACTCTAGCATCCTGCTGCTGGAAATTAGTCGTCGACTGGCCTCTCTTTCTGCTGGTGTCAGGCGTGGGCCCCTGATGAGAGATTTGTTGATATGATAACTCGATTAGGCTTCTGGCTTGAGGGCATGGTGGCAGAGAGCCAGTATGGGGAGACTTCTACTCCTCTAGAGATTAGCGTCTCCACTTAGCAAGAGCTGCAACCTCAAAACTATGCCCTCTGGATGACAGCGTTGGTCTCAGGCAGGTAATCCTTGGTTAAGGAGGATAATAGAGGTAAAAGAGGGGCCATCTCACATTAGCAGTATCAAACTAAAATAAAATAAAATCAAGGTTACAGTGAAGGGGACCAATTCACATCAAAACACTCACGGTTAGAATTGTATAGCACACATGTAGAATAAAGCATTCTAACCTTTTCTTTGTAATTGTACATCTTTGTTGATTTTCGTTAATGTTACAATGCAGCCTCTTAAGAATTAAAGCAACTGTAATACATATTTAAACAGCTAATAAATAGGTTTAACAGAAGTTATTAGAAATTAATGCAAGTGTTTTTTTTTATAACCATTCTATGCTTTAAAACCTCAAAAAATAGTCCCCATTCACTTCTATTGAAAGTGCCTCCAAAATCTCGATTCAAGAAAGAGTCAAGATTATAATGCCCACAGAAATGGGTTTAACTTGTATTGAACACAGAATATTCCTTGAACACAGAATATTCCTAATTATCATGCCCTCATATCCAATAAATTACTTTTAGCTTGCAAAGAGAGTCAACATTGCCCTTTTTCTTTGCTGCCATGATATAATTTTCCATTTTCAACACTCTCAACGGCTTTTAACGTTTCTTGACCCTTAGGGAGTCCAGCTAGAATTTCTCCCATGTGAGAGAAGTGGGAACTTATTGGTACACAATACGTTTTTTTTTTTGCCCTCTCAAATTATTTGTGGCATGGCGTTTAGGGGCCATTCAGTCAATTAACTTCACATCTCCGCTTTACCAAACAACAGTGTCCAGCAATATGGGCAGGCTAAAGACCAAACAGAAGCCTCCCCTTCCCAGTTCAGCTATTGAAGACCTTCAGAAAAGAGACCAAACAAAGGCCAGCCCCTCTCTGTCTCGATGACTCCTCTCTTTGTTGCTTCTTCGGCCTTCATAAAGGAAGAGGGACGCTCTTGTTTGCCCAGGAGGTGGTTTAATGGCCCTGGGTGTAACAATGGGGCCACATTCAACCTCGCTAGAGAGACTCATTGTATGGGGCTGCTACCAAAGAGCAGGGTCCAGGGACATTCCCACTGGGCCTAGTGAATGGCAGGGAGGCATAGGGGGTAGACTCAGGGGTAGAAAGGCGCCATTGAGGTGATAGGCAGGTTCCATCTGCCCCCAGTGCCTCCTTACCTAGTCTTTCGAGAGGCAGGGGCCTCTCCCGCCACAATGAGCAAATTTAGTGTGTCGGGGTGGCTTAAAATGCTCACTTTAGAAGGAGCCATTGAGGGAAATATCAACACTGTGGATGGGGGTATTGGTTTATTCATCCATTCCAGCCCCTTTCCATTGACTGAGTTCCTTTTCCTTTCAGCCCCTTTCTGCTTTTCCCCATTCAGAGCGCTTCTCTCATCGCAAAAACTTCAGACCATGCTATTTTTCCCATACCTTGCAAAGGGGCGGACGACAAGAATTAAGTTAGTTCTGCCACAGCCCCTCGTTTTTGTGCCTTATTGGTTGTGGCAGGTATCAGAGACAGTGATGAAATGGATCATTAATCAAAACTAAAAATAAAAGGGCACATAAGGTATGGTTTATAAGGTGAAACATGGATTTTTACCTTCGCTAGGCCTTATTTGAGCACATTAAGCCTTATGATTAGACTATGGCTGCACTCATGAAAATGCAAGTGAAACCAAATAACAACCTCCATATATTAACCCTTCAAACATAAGAACCACACTTAGTTTTATCCTGCAAAATGAAAATTCTAATATCACTTCATCACTCACCCTTGTGTCATTCCAACACGATCTCATGACAATGCGTATCAATAGTACGAGTGTGCAATCTCGTAGAATGTATACGCCAAAACTCATTTTGGCGCATGATGGTACGCTTTTTGGCGTGCATATGATACGCACTTTATGGCGTGTATATGACACGCTTTTGTAGGGGGTGAGGGTGGGGTGTGGGGGTTCGTACACATAATACGCCATAAAGTGCGTATCATATGCACGCCAAAAACGGCGTACCATACGCACGCCAAAATGAGTTTTGGCGTATACATTCTACGAGATTGCACACTCGTACTATTGATACGCATTTTCGTGAGATCGGGCTCGTCATTCTAAACCTGTTCAATGGGGTCCAGTGCCGCTAAATTTGCACCCCATTGATTTTCATTTTATGCACAAAAACAGTTCTTCAAAATATCCCCTTTTGGGTTCTAAAGAAGAAAGTAATTCAAAAAGGTTAATAAATAGGAATTTTCATTGTTGGGTGAACTGTCTCATTAACAAGGGGAGACAATTATAATGTAGCCATCCTAATGGATCTTAAAGTGTCCTGGTTTTAAACCCTCTTCTATAAAAACAGCATTTATGAATCTTATGGCTATGGAAATGACAGTAACGGGCCAACCAGAGAGTAGTCATCTGTATGCTTACTGTGTCTACAAATTCAATCTCTAGAAGTTCTCGTAACACAGACTTTTAGAGATGGGCACACAGCTTAGCATCAGTGTCACCCGTGTGAAATGTCCTCTCCAAGTCCAGACCAGGGGGTAAAGAGACCCCTAGCAGATGGTCAACTCTCAGAACCCCTAGTGGGGTGCCTTCGAGTTCCTGCTGTGCAGACACTAAATAATCAGGTTGTCTCTAGGAAAAAAAAACTATAGATGAGAACATTTATCATAGATGAGATAATGCAAAACTGTGAATACCGACACTTAGTTTTATTTAGTCTCTTGTCCATGAAAAGAGATCCATTCCCACTCTGGGTCTATTAATGGCGGAGAAAGATGCATGACACTCTTATCAACATTTTCTGCTAAATTGTAACATATTTAGAGATAAGTTTAGAATTACGATACACAGTAAAATAAATGGAAACATTTGCAAATAGTCTTCAATGCGCTAAATTGAAAATCACAAAAAGTGGCCATACTTCACTGATGGGATAACATGAGCCCCTTACCCGGGAATAGAACACCCTCTATAGGGAAAACTTCTCAAATGATTTTTGCAGAATATTAAAACTGAGAACAGATATATTTTATATGTGTTTTAAAGGGTGTTATTAATGAAATGTTGTAATATAAATATAAAATATTCTATGTTTGTATTTTAACAAATTAGTTAAATAATTGAACAATGACAGACAAACCAAATAACAGAATCCCAGTCCAAAAGATGCACTCGAATTACACTATACATTCAAGTGTAAGGGGTAATAATGGAATTTACATTTTTGTTATAAGGGACAATAAAACAACTTGCATAAAAACCACTCCTTTCCAGACAAAAAATAAAAAATAAAAAAAATAACTTGATTTTCAAAAGGCAATGCATTTGCTACAGCTGAATGTAACATTTTTGACAAGACAAACATGTCAGTCTGTGAGTAACATGTAATTTATTTAAGCCACTAAACAAACATAGTTCATCCCTTACGCACGTTATCACGTCCGTCAAAAAAATGTCTGTTGGAACATTAGAACTAAACACATTGACATGACACACTAAAGGTCATTAATCACTGAATACTTGTCAGCTTAGAAATAAATAATTATAATCACAGGTGCACATAAGTGGTGTGCAGGTGTAGACTGGGTAAATCCAGCCCGATCTGCTGGCAATTTGATTTCGCCCTGCAGCTCAGGCTGGAAACCTGTACATTGTTTTACTCTGCTTCTGTTACAAATTTGTGAGGACCAATCACAAACCAGCTTATCCAGCTGGCACGCTGTTGGTGGGTTAAACACAATGACGGATAGAGACGCAATGGATCGTTGGTCTGATTGGTTGAAGGATTATCCAATTTCGTACAGAGTCATTTGAACTATGCCTGTTGATCACGCCTCTTGTGCAGGAGGAAATACAGAGCAGACTCCCCAGACCAATGTTCAATCTTAAAAGATTGAGCTTGTCCTGGTGATAGCCAGAGCAGTACAGGGGCGCATGCGCGACCAAAATAATATGCACTGCGTAAATAACCACTCATTTGCGTACCAACATGGTTGACAGCTGTTAATGCACAATCACTGTTTTAGACATACTAACTGTAATACTGTGTAAGATATTGTATAACCGGCACCGGCAGTGCATATACTGACTTCCTGGCAACCCGCCAAAATAAAAGCTTACTGATTTTAGGTTTGAAAATGTTGACAATTCATATAAAAATAAAAAAGGAAAAAAATAAAAATATTAGCATTGTATTTTAAGTGTACTATAAAATAATTGTTTTTATTTAATACTTTTTTATTTTAAAATAATAGTATTTTCACACTATTTAAAAATAAATAGATAAATAAAACTAAAAGTGCAATTATTAATTATTTTAGTTTTTATAGTTATATTTAATGGGTCACACTATGTGTAGTGTGAGCACCAATCCGAATCTCTAGGTGCTCTCATGAGAACCAGACTGAAAAACGTATGTGCACCCGTGATTATAATCTTACAATCCATCTGTTTTCAAATACACATCACTTGAATAACATTGATGTCTATCAAAAAATAACATGCAAAATACATGTTAGTATTTTATGAGAAGCAGGCGTGCACAGAGTACATGCATTTCCTGGAAAAGCCACACTACCGGACGGTTTGAGAAAATAGCAGCCTGAGTGGCTTTAACATGCTGTCTGTCAGAGACGATAACGTACCAAATACATAATGCACGTGAGTATAAATTTGTTCTTAACATCCTGAAATTTAATCAGAATGAACAGTAAACTCAGTGAAAGTTTACTCCCCCCACTTTTAAATGAGTGAACTTGAGATGAGTCCCTGACTGTAGTCATCCAAATTGACTCTCATATGCTTCGGTATAAGATACTCATATTTATAAAATTGTCAATTTCCCGAATTTATCTTCTTTTTTACATAATTTGTTACATTCAATTGCCCCTTTGCAGATTTTGAGTTATCAGTAGCAACACACCACTGGGGGCATCTTACCCCTAATGTCTAACTTTAACATGTTGCTTTAAAATAAAAACGATATTTGTTACCATGTACATGTAAAGTAATTAATATCTAAAATTTTAATATCTGACATAACATCATAGATCATTATTATCACATCTTTATTTACATGATCACATAATACAACAATGACAAAAAAAAAAATAGATCATTTAACCTCAAAACTGGAAACCTCACAAATGTTGACTTTAAAATGGAAAGTCGACCTCAACACGAGCGGAGCCAACAAATATTTGGAGAAGAGATTTAGAGGTCAAGGGCATAGTAACCTTATATAATCCAACAAAACCATTTAACATGTCACGTCTACTCTTTTACTTGCACAAAATACAAGTTTGGCGAAAGTGCAACAGCAATGGAGTAGTACACAGTAAAGGCCACAATGATGCCCTCTTTCAAACTTTATGGAGATCACTAGAGATTATATAATCGCAAATATTATTTTTAAGCTCCAAAACTGCAGCATGAGTGAAAGACCAGCACCACCAATAAAACAACTTAAAACCTGGACATGGATTTCTCGAGAGGGTTTTTTTTTCTGTACGATAGCTGCCTTCAGTAAAATAAAAAGGAGCAGTGTTTCAACTGCTTGTAGCCAGAAGGTATGAAACAAGTGCCAGACTTCTAAATCATGAAAGCTCTTGGCACTGGGGAGGCTTAAGCTGAGAGCTCTGAGCAAAAAGCTGCCCACTTTTTTTTTTTTTCCCAGGCACTTTCTCAGAGCGGGGTGAGTTTAGGGGTGCAGCACCTCGTAGTGGTGGTTCCCGCTGGGCCTGTGGAGGAAATCTGCATCAGGATGAGTTTGGTTTTGATGTGCCTGAGCTGGAGAAGCTTATATGTGATCTGAAGTAAGACTGAGGTTCCACTGGGTTCTGCCGTAACCTCGACGCGGTGTGACCCACGCTTCTGAAAGGGCCACGCGGGGGAGAAAACACTCAAGTCGTTGTTTTGATCTTTTTATATCGACAACTTGCAGCTCTGTGTTATCTCTGTACATCTTTTATAGGGTTTGCTTGAGTTTCATGTTCAGAGGGTCTCACGAGTAAAGAAGATATGCGTACTGGAAAAGAAGATCAGTGGATCATGTTCTTTGCAATAACCTTAATCAATTCAGCATATTTTTTTTTATACAAAGTGAAAATGCATCTTTCAGTTTTATCTTTATTTACATATTATTTGTAATGATAATTTCTCAGACAAAATCCAAAAAACATGAGCTAAATTGATTCCACTCAGTAACTAAAGGGATAGTTCACCCCTAAATGAAAAGTCTTTCATCTTTTACTTACCCTCATTGTCATTCCAAACATGTTTGCATTTCTTTATTCTGTTTAGAAGAAATATCCTTTTTTGTACATGTTCAAACAACACTGACCTTCCTTTGCATACAGTTTTGGATCGACGTGAAGATGAGAAAATGACAGAGCTTTCATTTTGGGTGAACTGTCTCTTTAAGAGCCGTTTTATAAACTTTTACAGGCTTCCTATTGTAGTATAAAGGTAAGAGGGGAGGATGCGGTAACAGTCATCACCGAATGTTTTCAATGTTTGAGTTGGAATCACTGCAAGATTTGTGTGAGCTCAACAGAGCTGCATAGGATAAAATTGTAACTCCCTTTAACTGTCACACTCTACTGTTGCAAGGTTATGAATGCCAAAACAAAAATATGATGCAATGTCATAGCAACATCAAAAAAGGTTCCTATCATAAAGTTCCTGCTCCAAGCCTCAATCTCAAAGTAATCCTCTTCCGTATTTAAAGCAGTTTTATCAGCACAAACAAGAGGGGGTGAAGAAATGGGAAACAAGCTAACCAGAACCACACAATGACATTATGGGTTCTTGGGAGGGAGTTAAAGAGGAAAATAACATTCTTTTTTTTCCTTCTGTGGATCAGAAAATGAGGTATTTTGAGTAATAATTCAACTGGTTTTGTCTTTACAATAGAAGTCAGTGGGGTCCAAAATAATATTAGACAACACTGAGTTTCAATGGACATTTTTTACTTTGTTCCAAAGAAGAAAAAATAGTCATAAAGGTTTGGGACGACATGAGGATCCATTTTCATTTTTTGTGTGAACTACCCCTTTAAGACTAAAACAGCAGAGAAGCCAGGAAAGGTGAAGGGTAGAATAAAAACACTGCGCTACCTAATGGTTAGTAAGAAAAAAAAAAAACAGTGGAGTGCAGCTAGCTTCAAAAATGAATGAATCTCAGATGGTGTGTGCTGGCTGAGGGCCCGGGCCAAGGCACAGGCACAGGGCGCAAGGAGAGGCAGTGCTGCAGCATGTAACCTCAGTCCTGTTTATGTTCCACATTCTGACGGTGGGGAGGCCTTAAATTGGAGCCATGCTGCAGGGGATTAGGCCTATGAACCCTGGGATGTGTGCGCAGGGAGAGGGTGACAGGGGAGGCGGGCAGACATGTGTCCACAGGGCTGGGAAAAGTGCCACACACACACACACACACACACACAAACACACACGGCATCTTTCCACCCTTCTCTCTTTTTCTCTCTCCTTCCTTCTCTCTCTCTCTCTCTGGCAGAGAGGCCACAACCAAAGCCCTCCATGTGTGGCGGATGTTTTCCACGAGCAAGGCGGCCAGCTTGGCTGCAGCTGTCCAAACCGGAGGGCCTTGGGAAAAAGGAAAAAGAGGAGCTGAGTTTGGAGGGGGCGGGGGACGGTGCACTTGGCAAAGGTCAGACACCCCAAGACAACTTTGAGTGTGGGAACTGTCCGGGAAGGCATGTGCAAAATGCTATGCGCTGCTATGGTATCGTTTTTCCTCCAAGGCTGCCTGAAGGGAAAAGCTCGGAAATATATGTACGCCTGCTTGTTTGTAAGTGTGAGAATGCAGATGGAGGGCTGTTGTTAAGATGCAGTACATTACTGAGAGAAGAAAGACCAACAATGTATACAGTTAAACTGAAGCACAGCTGCACATAAGACATGTGGATCAGCATATGCAGGAAACATACATGTTTTCAGTGTTGTGGAGTAACTGTATGAAAAATAGCAATGCTATTAACTTAACTACACTGTACACTCAATTACAGTAGTGATGTACAATTACCATTTGCTTCGTTACTGTTCTTTTCATTACACTATAGCAAAGCCAATAATCAAACATGCTCTCCTATAAAATAGCTATTGAAAATTGTATTAATTTCGGTGAATATGATCATTTGGAAGATTCAGGTACATTAATACATTCAAAACAAGAATGATTCACAGATTTGAGACTCTGCATGTCAATATTTAGCTGCTAAAATATTAATTAATATTATGTAATAAGATCAATTAATAAATAAATAAATAAAATAATTAATTAATAATATTAAATATTAATGCTGTATTTATTTGACCCAAAAAATTAAGTAAAAAAAGTAATATTAGGAAATATTACTACAATGCATTTTAAAACACACTTTAAAAGGTGCAGTGTGTGAATTTTAGCACCATCTAGTGGTGAGGTTGTGAATTGCAATTCCCCACCGTTCACCACTCCCTTTCAAAGCACAAGAGAAGCTACGGGAGCTGACACAGGACAAAAATGTCATCGTTGGAGAGAGCAGAGAGTGACTAGCGTTCTGTAGTTTTTCCGTTTGGGGCTACTGTAGAAACATGACGGTGCAAAATGGAGACTTCACTATAAGGGGACCAGCGGTGTATGTAGATAGAAATGGCTCATTCTAAGGTAATAACAACATACATTATGTAAGGTCTTTATACACAACTGAAAACAAAGTTATGTAAATTATATTGCATTTCTGTAAATAGATCCTCATAAATACTACACGCTGCACTACTATTTTCAGTGTCCTTCAAAAATCTTTCTAATATACTGATTTAGGCCATGTTTACACATAGCCGGGTATTTAGAGAACCGAATATTTCCCCGCCTCCGTTTTCAAAAATAATGTCGTGCACACAACATCGTTTTCAAAAAAGTTGTCGTTTACATCAACCCGCATAAATACGCTGCCGAGCGCCATCATAATTATGCCAAACCTATGGGTGGCAGTGTTGGGAGAAGGATAAAGCCATGCAAGCCAATCAGAATCCTCAAAATAAAATCGACAACAACGAATAGCACGAGCGACTTCCTGTTCCTTTCAAAACAACAGACATGGCGCGAGGTTCGTTCGTGTGGACAGACAGCGAAGTGGAGTTACTCCTAAATGTCGCGTTAGTACAGCAGTTGTGTTTGCAAATGCAAACAGGCCAAAAGCGTTTGCACAAAAGTAAAAATGAGGACCACCTTAACAGCATCCATGATCAAACAAACTGTAAACATAGGGCGCTCACATGACGTAAGCATTTTCTGGCGCATAATGTGAAGTTTGAGAACCTAAAACCCCGTTTCTCCCGTTGACACGGCAACACATAACCGGCGTTTTCAGAAATCTCCACTTTGGCCGGAGTTTTTAGAAATAATCGTTTTCTGGGATAAAAACGGCATTTTCGTGTAAATGACAGGTCAAAACACAGGGAAATATCTGCATTTTCCCATCGTGTAAACGGGGCCTTAGTGCTCAATAAATATTTATAAAAATCTTTTTTTTTTGTGCGGAAATTTTTCAGGATTCAAATAATAATAATACAAAAATAATAATTGTGTAATCTTTGCAAAATTTGCACCTAATGAAAAACCCTATCAGGTATGGCTTAAGATTCATACAAGTGTATCTGACAACGAAGAACCGCCTGAACACGTATTTTGCACTTAAATACACATACAGATAATGGCTGATAAATGCACGATCGGGTGTGTATGCGTATATCTGCTCTACCAATGTTAGGGCACTTCTCTCTCACCCACCTTTGTGTGAGTTCTGTGCCCTACCATTCATCCAGCTGCACCTTTGAAGGCAGATAATCCCACTTATTTGCTTTCCCATGCCTGAGTCAAGTCCTTCTCTGAACTAGCTCTCGAGAATACAGTATACATCCACACTTCCCACCACACAGACTCCTTTTATTTACCTAAATAGGATGTGGCTCAACAGGCTTTAAAATGTTAGTGAATGGTTTGTAAATATGATCTTACCGCAACTCTTTTATCGCCAAGGCTACAGTCTTAGTGTTGCTTTGAGAGGCCTTTATGTCTCCTGACATGTATTCAGAGGGAGAGCATTGAAAGCCTTCAATAAGTGGTCCCCACAGGACCCTATGCTCATAATAGAGGCCAATTCATTACAGTAAATAACAGTTGCTGTCATTATATTGTTTTCCATGAAGCGGCTTATTTGGAGCTCTAAACTGGTAATTGTTTTAAGACCAGTGGTGGCTCTTTTGCTCCCATTCAGAGGCAGGAAACCGAACACGGGCACTGGGAATTTGGGAACGCGCCCCAGGGAGGGTCCGACTGGCGAGACAGGAGATCCAGTCCTGCTAGCAGCTGTGCAGGGTATTAAGCTCTAATGAGTTCAAGAGTAACATGGATAAGCAGAGTTATGGGGAAAGCCCCTGTAAGAGCCTTTGATTTACTATCTTGACATCTGTATTAATATGTATATATTAATCATACCAGTTTATGTGGATGTCTGAACTACTGAAATAACTGGCATAACTGCAAAAAAGAGAAAAGAATACTAGCTAGCAGCACATATCCTCTATTTAGGCTTTTGCTCTGACAGCTGTTAAGCCCATCTTCGACCTTGTGTCACACAGCGAACATGAGAAGCTGAGGTAATGCTCTCTAATGTCCGGATTGTAGTTGTCCAGGGTTGATCTGTTCCCACAGTCACTGTTAACACAAGGCCCTTTACTTAGGATATAATCACCAGCCAGGAGAGGGAGGACTGAGTAATTGTAGGCCTGGACTGTTCCAGAGAAATTGTAGTGCATATTTTAAATCTCATTAGCCTCTGAAGACTTTCTAGAAGAAGACCGCAGCTGTATAAAAAAACCCAACAAATATTTTACACACACACACGATTTCCAATAACATCTACTGTTATTGAGCTAAATGATATATTATATCCACTAACTTTACCCCTAAAACCAACATAAAAACGTTTTAGTATTTTTTCATGTATTATTTTTATTATTTAGTATGTTAATTAAGCTATTTGCTATGGTTGACTGTTTTGGCCTTTTTATTGACTAAAAGCAATACAAAAGTAATTGTATTTCTTATAATTGAAAATGTATGACAGCATGATGTTTATTTTATTTAATTTTTTTACCCATAAGATTCACACACACTGCTCTTGCATATTTATATGCAAACACACACACACTCAAAAGAATCTTTCGCTGTATTGCTCATTTAGTAAGGCAGAAGATTCCAATAATCAGGACACTTTATAGTCACCTTTGCCAAATGACTGTGAAGACAAAATTTAGAAGCAGAGGTCAAATGGAATTGAGAAATTGCTATTTGAATCCTGTTAACTCTTATGGGCCATGACACCAAGCCGATGGCGGGTCGTCAGGGAGTGTCCGTCAGGCTATTTTTTTCAGTGTGCTCCGCATGTTGGCTCTATAGTCGGGCTCACGGTGATGGTACACTGTAAAAAAAATGTTGGTTTAACCTAAAAAAGTAAGTAACCTGGTGTCCTTAATTTTGAGTTAATTGAAATTAAAAATGTTGAAGGAGATAATAAATACAAACTCAAAATATCGGGCCCTATCATACACCCGGTGATGCAGCGTGTTGTGCCATCAAAACACACATTCAGCCAAAGGAAAGCCCAATATGAACTCAAATCGATCAATAAACTTCTGTTTGCGCCGTTGCTTCGGCAATGCATCTGTCAGTCAACCACCGCAACCTTGCTCACGCTGTTAAGCGCGAATCTTTCTCCCACACTGTGTCCTAACTAAACACGACGCGATAAGATTCCAGCGACAAGCAACTTGTCAATCAAAAACCACAGCCAATCAGAACACCGTGTGGGCGGGCTCTCACGGCAAGTGTACAGCACCAGAAATTAATCTCGACTGCACTCGCAAGGAAATGGATAAGTACACAATCAAATTCACAAATATTACACCATTTGAACATTACTAAAAATGCATACTGAGTTGCTTAAACAATCTTTGTCATAAAATATACTTGTTTGCAGTTTGAACGTTCTTGCTTCCATTTGTAATATTTTAAGATCTGAAGTGAATTATCCTTTGTTGCTTTTAGTACGACTAACAAAGCTGGGAGCACTAAATGATATTCAAAGTCGCGTCAGAGTAGTTAGGACACGGTGTCACACATGAGCGTGCACACTCTGAGTGACATCGTTCCCATCAATCGGTTCAGTTGCTCAACTGTATGCTACATAAAAGTGGCTCACGCACTCTGTCAACAACCCCAAAATGGACGAAGAGCAAGACGGAATAAGTGAAGGAGCCGCTGAATGAAAATGTAAATTCAGTAATATAGCGGTTTCCAGGGTTACCCCTGTAAACACAGCAGGCTACTACATTTCTGACACCGCTTGTGTAGGCCTACTGATTCTTTACTTTTGAACTTTATAGTCGTGTTCTTTTGCACTTTAATCTGTTTAATCTTGTTTTTAATTTGTTTATTTCATACATTTTTGTGTATTCTTCAAAAATAGGCTACTGTTATGTTTAAGGTCCTTTTTGTTATATTATAAAAATACTAACTTGTTATTAACCCTTTAAAGCCTGAAATAATTAAATAATCAGATAGTATTTTTTTAATGGAAGTGTCTTTTTCTTTTTTTACTTTTAGACAAAATATAAAAGAAAAATGTTTGCATGCGTTTTATGTTTTGTCATATATTCGATACAGCAGGCTTGTATGGCCCATATAGCCTAGTATATGGTGAAAAAAATGTAAATCAATGAGATCTTTATAGCAGTATAGCTCACTACTTTAATAAATGCATATAAATATCAGAATAATATGTCTTGGTAAGATGATATTTGAATACCTAGATTTATGATGAAAGCTAAACATTTTATCGAGGGGTGCCATAAGCCTAATGATGATTTTCCTGTTGTGTCATAATATACATAATATATACAAAATTGATTTATACCTTTAAAATATACAACATTTTCAAAAGGGGGTGCATATGCCCCCAGACCCCCCTAGAGGGCCTGATAACCACGCCCCCATAGCTTAATAAAATCCTGTGTAAAACAATATAATGTTTTATTGATTTTGTTTCTTTTATTTGGTGTTACATTTGAAATTATATTTTTAAGTTATTATCAGTGTTCTCCTTTTAGAAATTATAGAGCCCTTGAGGTCAGAAAAGTAATACAACTTTTAAATTCTCACTGAAAAACTAAGAAAATCCACAAATATTCCTGCAAAATATGAGATAAGCTACTGCAAAATCAGTCATTTTAGGCCAAAAAAGAAAAAAGTCCCACGAAATCCTGGAGTGACTGTTTAGTGAATGAGTCAGTGCACGAGGATAAAAGCAAAAGTGATGAAAGCGATCAAACAGGTCAAGAGGGCACAGATTTTCTAATTTTCGTCTTACTAATATGTGAATATTTTCAAAACATGAGCCGCCTGAATGAAGAAAGTGACCAGCATGATTGATAATCAAAATGGTAAGCAAGCACTGCTTTGTTTATTGTTTTGTATATCTGCAACACAGTCGGCTTTTGTCACTGCTAGTTCTTTGATGCCGACTTGGTGTGTCACAGCCTTATGACATTTTATAAGTTTCAACGTTATCAATAAACTAACCTAGCCTATGTGTAATTCCTTCTCAATCTACAATAAATGTAGATTACATTCAGACTTGTTAGAAAAATGTTCAAAGATATAAACTGATGGGCCATTAATGGGGAGGAAACAGCATTACTAAACTAAACTAGTACTGCAGGAAAAACATGTTATATTGGACAACCAAAGCTTGCATATCCTCTAATATAACCTCAAAATGCTTTCTTCAGTCCAGTGGTCCTTTTCGGGGCTACAGATAAAAGGGGTGCATTCCTGCTCAGGAAAATCAATTTAGATTCACTTCCAGATCAGAGCAGCCATCTGCACACACTGCATGCCCAAACCAGGGCCTCTGCCCATCAGGAATTTGGAACTTTTATATCAATTTAACCAATAATAGAGCAGGTCCATGTGTTTATCAGAGAGGATCTAACCTCAGGCACTGGAGGCATAAAAGTCATCTAACACATAATCATATTTTTAATCACCACATGTTGTTAACTAAAACTAATTGAAATTATGCTGAAATAAAAAAATAAAAACCTAAATAAATAAATATTTCAGTTAGTTGCCAGGGGAACATTTCTAATTTCCATTTAAGCAGAAGTACTAAACCTACTATACAATAAAATATCATAAAAAATAATATATTACACACACATATATATATATATATATATATATATATATATATATATATATATATATATATATATATATTATTACATAATATATATATATTATGCTCATTCATTTTTTATTTGTTCTTTTATTCATTCTGTCTCTCTTTTGTTCATTCACTTGCTAAATCATTCACTCATTTAGTCTCATTTAGAGAATAAGGTCTCACAGTAGTTAATGTATTAATTAACATGAACTAACAATGAGCAATACATTTGTTGCAATATTTACTAATCTTTGTTAATGTTAGTTAATAAAGAAATACAACTTTGTTTGTTCATGTTAGTTCACAAAGCTAAAGTAGCTAACTAATGATACCCTTTTGTAAAGTGTTGCCAGTTTTTCTGAAATAAATGCTGACAAAACTTGCATGACAGGAAGGGGAAGTGTAATCAGTACTCTTAGCATTGTGACTAACCCTTATATCACTTTTACCACCGCAGGCAAGCATGACGTAAATGTTAAACCAGTGCCTCGTGCTCTACTGACTACCAGCACCTATAATAATCTTCAAAGACACGAGGTGGCATGTCTGGCTGTCAGCCCACACACACGTATTAATGAACGCGCGCACACACACACAAACACACGCGCACACACACACACGCACACACACACACACACACACACACACAGATATCTTCTTGCACGAACATGGAACTAGCCTTCAGGCTTGCTCGAGTTTCTGCATATAGCAGTAAAGATACTGTTTCACTGCAGGTGTCCCATCAAAGGCTGCAGCATGCACTGGCCAGCAAAACTCATAAATTAGGAGACTACAGGTCTATTTACTGGGTTCACTATTTGCCTTGATGAAAAGCCCATGTGTTGGCAGTCTAGCCTTATGGAGTGTCATCATTCGGTTTGATAAAGACGGCACTACATCCTCATCTGTATACCTCTGCATATCCTTTTCTCTAGTTTGCTCTAAATGCATTCTAGTTGCATGTGAATCAAAGCAATGTCAAATATATGAGTTGGTCACACTATAGACACACTATAATGCATTTAAAAATGTAATTTATAGTGCTGGGCAAATTATTAATCATGATTAATCTCATCCAAAATAAAAGTTTGTGTTTACATAATGTATGTGTGCATACTGTGTAATTACTGTGTCATATATATATATATATATATATATATATATATATATATATATATATATATATATATATATATATATATCATTACTCCAGTCTTCAGTGTCACAGTGTTACTATTGTCAGTGTCTTTATATTATTTTATGGACACCATAATTTTTTTTCAAGATTCATTTTTTAACAGCCTTTATTAGCAATTTTGTATAACCATGTAAAAACGCATTAGTGTCATTTTCAATTAATTATTGCATCCTTGCTGAATAAAAGTATTAATTTCTTTAAAAAACAAAATTAAAAAATCAAATTGACCCCAAACATTTTTCATGCATTGTTCCTCACATTGTTCAGAATCCTCTATAATTTATATATTTTAGAGCCCTAAATAAAGGCCTGGGGGTCTTCTGCTTCCAATTAAAATCTCAAAAATAGTTTCCCCTTTCTGCAGACCCTTGAAAATATGCTCGTAAATTGTCATTATTTTTTACGAGCTTCCCCTTTTCAGTTGCACATCAGAGATGTCTGGCACAAGCAGTAGCTCACTGGATTGGTTTATCTCAGGATCTGCCGTCTCCCTCTGAGACCTGGGATGCGTGACATGACATACAGTATATGGCTGCTCCCCATAATACACTGTACGTGCAGCGCTCAGGTCCAAATGGAAAACATGCTACTACTACTAAAGTTATGCAAAATTCAGAACTAAAAAACTGGCTCACTTTTAATTTGTGATTTGGAATTTGAGGGTGTATTCACACTTGGCCTGCTTACAAACTTAATTCTATTAAAACGAACCCTGGTGTGATTGCTCTGTTAGTGCGGTTCATTTAAATAAGTGTGAACGCTGCCATCCAAACCCTGGTGCGCAACAGACAAGCTCGGTCTTGTACACTTTCAACCTAACTCTGGAGCAGTTTTAATGATAATGTAATGATATAATGATGATACACGGACCAAAGACATGTAAATTACCCAAAAGCAAATCTTCTTTTGTGTGTGTGACGGAGGGATTCCTGCCGCTGTTTTGACTCCTTTAAACCTTTTATAAGCTCTTCACGAGTCCTCAGCTGGTCAAAATACATTCATGTAGGCTACGCGCATACATTTAGACCAGCATACAGCATTGTTTTGGTGTCAGGGTTCTGCCACTTCAGTCTAGTTTATTCTTGGGTTTGTGCAGAGCCCTGACACTCCTGTGTATTGTCTTGTCTTGCAACATGACATCATGACTTTGCGTAAGCATACACACCACTTTCTAAAGCCAAAAATGGCGTGTTATCTGTACGCATTTTGAGCTATCCACGTGTATGTTTACGCCGTGTGATTCCGTGTGTATGTATACGCCGTGTGATTCCGCGTGTATGTCTACGCCGAAACAAACCATTATGTGTGTGTGTGTGTGTGTGTCCACAATGTAAATGGATTTATAAACATACTAAATTATGTTTTTTTGAAAATGTAAAAATGCTAAATGTTTCTTGTGTTGGGTAGGTTTAGGTGCAGTATGTGTGTGTATGTGATGGGTAGGTTTAGGGGTAGGGGCAGTGTAGGGGTATAGAATGAAACAGCATTGATAAACACTCTAAAAAGCGATTATACGTATTGATAGTACGCCAAAATGGCATACGAATTGGCGTGTCATACATACGCCATTTCATGAGTTGTTTTGTGTTCGGAGTGTGGTGTTCAGATCCCGGCACTTGATCCCCGTCTAGTCTGGTTACGGTTTTGTGTCGGGATTTGGACACTCATACTCCAAGTGTTTGTCTTTTGTTGTGAGGGCACGAGATGTGCATTCACTCATTCTCGTGTGCTCTGTCTTGTGTGAGTGTGCAGTTCGAGCTCGCTCGGCTGTGTGCTTTTCTGTCCATTCTTTCGTGTTATGTTTTGTGTGAACACGTGGCTTATGAGTTTCATTGGCTGCGTGTTCAAGTCATGTTTGGTGTGAGCACATGGCTTGTCATGCGTTTCTTTGTCCTATGTAATCATGTCGATTGTCTAACCCCGCCCACCTTGTTTCCTGATTATTGGTTCATTTGCCCCACCGGTCTTTCCTCGTTACCCTCTTTTGCCTCCTCCCTATTTATTCGCCTTGTGTTTGCAGTCCTGTGCTGGATCGTCGTCGAACGTGCGTTGTTTCCCTGATCCTAGTTCTAAGCCAAGTAAAGTCCAAGTCCTAGTCAAGTCTTGATTTCCCCCCTCAGGGTAGTTTTGTTTATCTTGTTTTATTTTATTTAATACAGCACATTTCCTCTGCATCTCTGAGTTCTCACTCATCCCTTCACCCAAACCTGACATTTGGATGTTTGGTAAGTTCCGTCACGGATAACTAGTAATAAAATAATAGTAATAAAAGCCGACCAATCAGGTTGTGAACATATCCCCTATACCTTTAGGTTAGATGTAAAATCTAATTCAAACTGAAATTTAGCAAACATTTTTTTGATGGAATTTGTTCTGGTCAGCCAAGTGTCTTAATTTCGTTTAAGACGCACTACATCCATACAGTAATTTTAATACTGTAGCTTTTAAACAAGCTTAAGTGGAAGCCAAGGGGTTCTATTCCCCACTAGCAGGTCTCTGTACCCTCCACATCTGTGTCTGTTTATGGCCAATCTATTTCTGAACCATCACTAAAGAACCTTGGGGTTCTGCTATGAAGCAAGCGAATGTGATTTTCCCTCCTGTAACAAAGAAAGAGGAAAATTGCAGGGGAAGTTTGCAAATGTGTTTCCTTTGTGGTAGCCTACAGGAGAATGGAGGTAGCATAGCTTCAGAAGAGAGCCAAGGCATAGCGGCGGCTTTTGGCTGGGATGATTATCGCTCGCGTACATTGCCGCACTCGTTAGAAACAAAACTATCACCAGAGCGCTGAAACCTTCAGCTAGAAGAATTGGCCAGCTAAAAATTAAAGAGGAGATGCTGGCTAAATAGAAAATCACCCTGGTGGATACTCGCAAAGTTTTTTTTCCCCCAGTGTTTTTTAGGGCTGGCCTGGAGCGAGCTCTATGGCAGATGCTAGCATGACAAAGGCATTTCAGCGATAAGATAGAGAGAGCCTGGGCGGTATGAAAATGATGGCCGCTAGCATTGTCTCGCCTGAGATTTTGCGACGTCTCTATGACGAATCCCAGTAACGGAGACTCTTGGCAGACTGAAGAGGGGCTGCATTGCAATGGATGGGCCCTCCACTCTAGAATAAGCCAAAAAGGCCCCTACGAAAAGAGCAAGATGTAATGCCACTTTTTCATGCTCATTGCGGGCCTCTGATAGCTGCAATGGCATGGATTTGTATCCCAGTTACACTGAAAGAGCTTGCGAATTGGATCGAGCTTAAAAGTGAAGCAAGAAAGCCCTGGAAAATCAGCGCTCAAAGGCACATTTCAACTGGAAAGCATTTCTTTAAAGCCTGTACTCCTTGGTGGTTGACAATCCTATTAAAGAATCAACGCCTTGCAATTAACAGAGAAAAGAGATATAAAAATAAATTAGAGAGGGAAAACACACGCATTCAGCTTAGGGGCATCTGAGCAGGACTATCCTTGCAATAGTCCTTTTTGATATAAAGATACCACAGGCATGATTCATCTTTTTGCATTGATGTTTGAGTGGCATGACCAGCATCTGCCAATTTCCTATTGTCACTTCTCTTCACTTCACTGACAGCATAAAGGGTTGTGACAGAAAATGGGTTCTCTCTTTCCTTGGAGATTTTGGATCAGACGAAAAAAAAGAAAAGGAAAACGGAATATCAAAGGAAAGGCACCAGGCCTAATGATTCACCATATCAACAGACTCAATGACGACAAAGACAGAAGCCTCTCAATGTATAAAAACAAGCTGTTCAGTAGCCGTCATTCGCTCTTTAAATGAAATAAAAGCGCTTGGTTTTTGGGCATACAAAAGAAAACACTTAACAAGGGGTTAGGCCAAATTTCAGTTAATTAATTTTACTGTACTTAGTTGACATATAGAAGTGCTTTTGCCTCAGGTTTTACCTGGATTATCTGCACTTTAAACATTCAAATTATATTAAAATGCTTGACAAAAATGTTAGATCAAAGTATCCATAAACTAGATGTTCTCACCATAACTTACCTTACAAGGCAGCTGTGCAGTAGTTAGTCAGTCAACAAACACCATACAGTACAGCATTAATTGTCCATTGCAGTCCATAAAGTAGAGAAATAAAAGGGTGTTACAGAAATGCTAATTTAGTTCTCATTTAGATGCTATAGAACCACACAGTCTGAGTTACGTAACATGAATACACTACTAAAGCATACATTTTTATTTATTTTTCTCACCAACTCAAGCAGTATTGTTTCTCATCAGTACTTTGTACTTTATACGGTTAAAAAAAAGTTCTTGTGTCATTATTCGTGCTAGCCCTAATTTTGTTTTTGAGAAAACCACATACATCAACTTTTGCCCTTTCATTTAAATCTTTACCAGATGTAATGACTGTTTTGACTAATTGTGCAGAAATTGCTATAATTGCTCTACTAACAACACTAGCAGTACAATTTAACTTTGATGGGCTGAAAATAATTAATAGGGTGAACTACTTTTTACCAACACTACAACATATCAACATAACCAAGCTTTGTTTTTGAGAGATTCGATCAGCTATGGTTAGCATTCTAAGTTCACATACGGTACAAAAAAAAAAAAATACTAAAACAAAATATCAGGTTTAGATGCACACACAGAGACTGTTAGTGGTCTGAGACTTAAATTTATGAGGAAATCTGTGAGGGAATGATGGTAAAGACAGGAAATTGTGAGAATAGTCTTAGGGCAATGGAGACTTAACAAGACCACAACATTTGTTTGTTAGTTTGCCTCTGATACTTTACACACTTTCTTCTCAAACCCCAGATAGTCCTCATGTTTACTCACTCAATGAATATGCTCTGCAGTTTGTTCCTGCTTACCACTACCCCAAATGATTTGTGTTTCACAATAGATTTCAGTACTGCTGCGTAGAGAAAAGGATTAGTAATTTTAACCCTCTGAGAAGAAATGCGTTAAAAACACAGTCATAAGTAACTCCTTGATGAAAAGCCATTGAAGCTCAATGAAACATTCATTATATGTGCATTAAAGGCACTTCATCAGGAGTGGCTGAGACTGAAGAGGGGGTCACAATTACAGAGTGCCTCCCCTTGTCAGAGGGGATGTGATTCTCCTCCAATAATTGTAATTCAGCAATAAGGAGCTTACAGCTGTTGTTATCCGCCTGATAGAGAAGTGAACATGAAGAGCACCATGGGGAGAGCAATACAAGAGATTATCGTTCAAGAGGGTCGCCCTCACCCCCTCTCACCTAACCTAACATTGGCTTCAGGTCAGCCATCTCTAATTGTAGTCTCGCTTTTTGGAGTGGACAAAGGTAAGCTGGTTCACTCTCGTGGGGACAGAGTAATGAACATTATGGCCTGGTTCACTAACATGCTAAAGGACGCCACAACAGAGACCACCAAAAGGACTTGAAGGCTCATGCCTGACTGAGCAGGATTTTACAGAAATTCACTTTTGGAGAGGTCTGCTCCTATAACAAGAAGAGAGTTGAAGGGCTAGGGTTTTGTATTTTTGCCCTGCCTTGGCATTTCTGGAAACATATCTCAGGATGTGATCAATCAGGTGTTCATGATAAAAATGTAATTTGGGAAATGAACACCTGCCAGCTGCCAAATGCGCTTGCTTGTTTAAGTAACACAATTAGCCTAGATCTCAAAAACAGACTTAAGTCATGTTCGCAAAGGTATATAATCATTACACATTTAATGTGGGTACTGTACACACTGCCATTCAAAAGTTTGGGGACGGTGAGATTTTGTTTTTGAATTTATTTGAACACATATAGAAAAAAACTATACCATTGTAAAAAATTATTACAATGTGTATATGCAATTTCGTTTAAAAACAATTTATGTTCTCTGAAAAGTAGATATCTGAGATGAAATGTAAGTTTTAAGAATGCATTTTTCTGTAAACGTACAGCATGTTGTGAACGCAACACTGGTTGAAGCTCTAGATTAACCGGATCTGACTCAAGTGACAAATATATGACATGGATAACTGCTGAGATGCTTAAGGCACATTTTTAAAGCATTAGGCTGAATATTTTCTAAATAAATGAGAATAAACATATTACAGTCATTGATTCTTAAAATGCACATCATGATGTGTTGTAAAATACTAAAAGACTGTGTGCAAATGCCCTGTGTGTTAGAATGAAGCAGCTGTCACTGGACACACACAAACTTCCCTCCAAACTGCGTTTATGAATCTATTTTAAAGGCTTTTTTTGCTATTAAAAGTAAATCAAATCCAGTTGTACAGTGCGTATGTCACCAGAACAACTCGAGTGTCTTTCTCTGCACATATCTGACCACATCATTCCATATCCTGTCAGTTTCCTTAAGCACAACAAAGCTGAAATAATGATAAGCACCTGGATCTCCACAGGCTCCCTGTTAGGACCAATTGGTGGTAACTGATAAATTAGGGTGGGATCTTAACTGGTCATGACACTCAATGATTCCTTTCACGTTGACGTCAGCGACATGAAGTGACTCTTTATGTGCAGCACGTCCTGTGGCTGGAATGTACCGCAATAAAGAGGCAAAGAAGCGTCTGAGTGAAGGAGAAAGAAAGAAGCAGTGACAGCCTCCCTCCCAAACACCCCGTGAGAATTCACTCCTACATGTCTGGGCTTTGCATGGGCCCTGTTTACAATCACACAAACCATGTGGTGCACTTCCAAGGCCACAGACGACTCGAAACCATCGCGAGCGTCCTGAAAGACTTCAAATCACCTTGCATGATAAATGTGGACATAAATCTCCCCCAACCAGCCTGTGAACTTTTGCCATTCTGTGCTCTGCTTTAAAACTACAATCTGTAGCGTACATCACAGTGTGGTTTAACCGCTCTTGAAAGGTCACGCTGGAAAGGCTTTTGAAAACTTTTTTCTGAATGACAAAACATAAGATGAAAAAACTATATCCTTTTTCACAGAGGAAGCCACGGGAACAGGCTTTCTTCGCTATAGATTATATCCGTTGAGCAGAGTATAGAAGAAACCACAGATGTTGACACTGTTGTGGTAGGTTAAGATGGACTCTAAAGCCCATTGTTTCCCTTCACTTTCTTTCGTTATTGTATTTTTTCTCCCTCTCTTGCTTTCTGCCATTCCCCCTCCACTCTGGTACTTGGCCCTGGCCAGCCGGACCTTGCTGAAAGGCCTTTAGATGGTGACTAGAGCTCCAGGGGGTCTTTCTGCCAACCATGGCCTGGGGAAAAGGCTGTATTGTGGGGATCAGCAGGCAGCCCCGGCTGCCTCAGTGGCCTCCGTCCAACAAGAATAATGTGAGCGCCAGGGTTAAGGGTCACCCCACTTCTGCAGTCCCCCACTGGGCTTTCACCATACCTGCCCTATCCCTTTCAGTGCATCTGGTCAAGAGGAGATGAGAACTAGAGAAACATCATCAAGAAAAGAGGCTCTTAACACTAAGTGGAATTTGTCCAGAAAGACTAATTCCATTCAATTGTCCAATTTGGCCTTTTCAACATGTCCAAAACAAAACAACTCATATGGGGTATTCATGAATGAGTCTAAAGAACAAGTGAAAAGTGGATTTAATGTTGCCAAATTGTACATTTGCCAGAGTCGTCTTTGCCGAAACACAGCAACAAATTGTTTAATTTTTTTATTCACAAAAGAAATTAATAGCACAAATGTTTAAAACGATGTAAACTAACATAGGATGAAATGTAAATAAGTGTGAAAAGGCTGCTTAACCTGAAGTGAGTTCTCTCAAATGGGTAACCATGTGTCAAAATTGCACCTTTAGGGGTACAACAGCTTGTCACTGGGGCAGTACCCTTAAAAAGACATCTTTGTACCTTTATTACTCCTAAAAGGTGTATTTTCGTACCTTAGAGTACAAATTCGTACCTTAAGGTACTACTATGAACATTTTTGTGATAAAAATGTGGTACAAAGATGTCCTTTTAAGGGTACTGCCCTAACGACAAGCTGTTGTATTTTGACAATTTTGACACCCTTTTTTTCTGTGTGGAGATCACATAAACAGCTGGCAATCGATTCTAGCATGAGTTACTAAGAGTTACTATTACCCATTCATTTCCATCCCAACAAATGTTTTGTGCCATTTTACATGTTCTGTTTGTAGTAATACAAAAAAATCACTTTGCATTAAGTTGTGTATTTTTCTACTCACTATTCAAGTAATATTAGATGTATAAACCTTTAAAATAAAAATCAAATTAAAACTAGGGCTGCCAATGGAATAATCATGATTTTATGATGTTTGAACAATCTTTATAAAAATGAAACAGCAATATCATATAATATTAACTATTACATTTGACAGTCCTAAACATATTTTTTACCCCTCCATAGACCCCCAAAATAGTCCCCAGTTTTAAAACCCCAGGTATAAGTTATGTTTTCAAGCTTTATTAGTGTAAATGGATATGTTTGCCCTATAGTTTACTAGTAGTTAGGACGTTATAGTAGCTTGTGAGTTACTATAAAAGTATCTTATTAGTATTTTGTAGTTAACAGCTAACAGCCCTTTGAAGTACTTTATGAATTGCTTGACAAGATAGAGTTTTAAAGTACCTTCCTCAACACCGCTGACAATGAACAGGACAATCCACTGTGACATTACTGCAATTTTTCCCCCCGCTGTGCTGTTTTGTATAATTTGTGAAAGGGCCGTCTGTGTGTGCACTACACATGTATGCCGTTTCATCATGGGACTGGATGCCTGAGGACAGAGTATGTCAAACATTCAGTCATGCTTTAAGCCAGATCTCTCCTTCACCTTCTTATCTTGACATCACGTTTTAGCACAGGGAGTTCCAAACTTCATGCCCACATGGCTCATCAGCCAGCAGAACATAAACATCTCAGTGAACGCCAGGGAATTAACCACACAGCTTAACTTTGGATGAATAATCAGTCATCGCACATGTCTACAAGAGCGTATAAATGGTCAGCGGCAATTCTGTGAAGTAGTCTCATTTGACTCAAGGTTAACCAATATTTTTATATTCCCTACAATATAAAATAAAGGAGACATATAATTACAAGTCAGCCAGAGCCATTTTCCAAATGACCATCTTCTCTAGTCCACAAAATCATTCTGACCACACATTTTATGATCTGACCCCAGGGTTAAAATACAATAGACTTCTTACCCTAGATCAGAGCCTTCAGCTTCAGTCATGGCTCTGAGGGCCTGTCATTGGTGATGTACTGCCGTGAAGCATGCACCCTGACCCCACATAACAAGTACATTAACCTCTTCAGAGACGCACCACTCCAGCCCTAAAAACTCTGACCCTAAAGCCCCTCTCGTGGCCACGGGAGGTCCCTCAATTCCCTTCAACACTCTGCATGATCACTGCATTGTCTATTCCAGTTCTTTGTGTACGTTGCCAAATAATGTTCCTCTATCTCTCTATGATGCTACTACCCCCTCTTCCAGTCGAGACACGGGGAGAGAGCGCTCTGTTGTGCCCAGCGTGAGTCTCTCCCAGCGGGATGGTGAGGACAGCTCAACTGGGGTCTGCAGGTACTTTTCATCCCGCCTGGCAGGCGAGACCCAGCGCCCTGCTGCTGGAAATTAGTCGTCCACTGGCCTCTCTTTCTGCTGGTGTCAGACATGGGCCCCTGATGAGAGATTTGTTGATATGATAACTTGATTAGGCCTTGGACTTGGTAGCGGAGAACGAAAGAAACTCTGCTTCCACTCCTTAACCTCTCCTCAGGAGACTGCAATTAGGCCTGGTAATTGGTTAATTGGGCAGTCTGTTTGAAATACATTTCTTTTTTTTGTTTTTTTCTTTTTTGATCTTGGGACATGTAAGCCAAATTTAAATGTTCACTGTCTTGTCAGATTTTTTTTGTTAAATGATATATTCAAGTCATGCAACCTACTGAAATTGTGTTATGTTATGAATAATGTTTATTTTTTCAGTTAAGATTGGTCTTACTTTTCATAAATAAATAAAAAAGAACAGAAACTAATTAAAAATGTGCTTAAAATCCAAGTTATCACAAGGTTCTTTCCTGACTAATCAGAAGTCCTCAGAGAGCTTCATTCCTTGCCTTTAAATTGAAAACCTCTGAAATAATTCAATTAATCAATTTATGTTTTGCATCTGAAATGCTTCTTTGTCAATGTGATTTGCATCATAAAAACAACTAAACTGTGATGCAGCAGAGAGTCTAAAGCTTTTTTTCTTTTCATTTCATTTCACCATGGCTAGATAAAATATATGCATTATATAGCCATCACCATGGCTGCAAAATACCACCATACATCACCATGGCAATTCTATATGGTCTCTCTGGAACTGGAACAGCATCACTGAATGTAATGTTGTTCCTCTTAATCTATGAGAGCTAATGACACCTTTAAGCGTCGAACATTTTATAAAAGTACTTATGAAACAATTATTTGATTGTGTGTATCATGGCGAAGCCACAAAACTAATCTAATCTATTTAAGGTAGGCCTACTTAAACCACTAAAAACAAGTCACTCATACTATCACCATTTTAATAGTCCATTCATGTATAGATAGAACAGTACAAAGATCAATTAGGAATAATATTCATAATGAACATGCATTGATCTTTGTACTGTTCTATCTATACATGAATGGACTATTAAAATGGTGATAGTATGAGTGACTTGTTTTTGCATATTATGCATGAATAAATAATTGGAAACCACATATTGGGAAACCACTATAAAATAAACTTATTTTGTTCATTTTTAACAAAGTTGTCATGAAACCAATGTCCAGTTGTTTTATCAGTGCTGTAAATCTTCCTGCTATTTCTGACCCAAGGCAGTTTCACTGGCTGAACAAATGACATATTCATCATGATTCACAGAGCCTTTGCAAGCAAGGTTTTAGTAATAATTGTATGGGAACAACTACTCACCCATCTAACATCCAGAGAATCACTTTAGGCCTACTTAAAAATTCAAGCATGCACCTGTGTACAAAATATTGAGCTGTTTGTTTGTTTTGTAAACAACGATGGCACATGGTTTTCGAAATCATGGCACCAAATATACTTGCCACATCTTCTTTAAAGTAATTGGATTAATGAAACGAATAAAAGAAAGAAATAACGTCAGTGGTAGAGCTGACATATCCATTGTTTATACAAATGGACATTTGGTCACATCGCCATCTAGTGGTGCGTTTAAAAACGCATTATAAGAATATGGCACAAATATTCCTCAAATGATCATATAAACGTTTTGTCTTTACATAAAAAAATAAATAATAATAATAAAAAATAAATAAAATAAAATAAATAAGTAAGACTATATACAAGCCTTTTTTCTTTTTCTTTCGTGAATCACTTTGAAAAATTACAGTGCAAAGCAGAATAAATGCACCAACACTGATCCCTAGTGGTTGACAATGTGAAGCACTATTCTGTTTTAAATAAGAGCTTTTACTTTTTGACTGGAAAAACAAAAACAAAAAACAACCGAAAATGAGCCTAAAAACTCGTCCCAGAAAATACTTTCATGCTAATTTGTTGTCTTCTGAAGTGATTTTATTTTAAATCAATAATCTTGTGCAAAAATCAAAACTGCTCTCAAAACAACATTTAAAAGTCCAATTAAAATGCAATTTACTAAATGCCTAAAATGATTGAGTATACAATTCATAAGAACATCTAGACAAACATTTTTTTATTTTATATAGCTATTATGTTTGCATTCGGCCAATGAGGCTTATTCTTCATTGTCGATCTACCTCTTCTTCTTTTTTATTTATTTATTTATTTATTTTTTTGACGAAAGCATCTGGTCACAAAATAGCTTTCTTTAGCTCTCTAATATGTAACCAAGTATGCCTAAAGCTTTTCTTCTAAGGATACTTAATCAAGATTGATTATATTTGATAAGTGAACTGCAAAAAAATGCTTAATAGTAGCCAACAGATGCCCCAACCTGCAGCTCAAGGGTTGTGAACTAACTCAACTCCTCACACTTGTATGTTTGTAGTATGTGCGTGCTCCATTTTAAAATATGAGCACAGGTTAAAAGTTTGGACACAAGGTTAATAATTGAATACAATTTTTTTGCCACCACAATGTGCATTAAAATGTAATCTACACCTAGCCATGGATTATTCCTTACATATTAAACATATTCTGCTATTTGATCATAATATATTAATTAATAAGTCATTGTGGGTCCTTTTGCCAATCGGTTAGGTAGAGAAATGCAACTCTGGACACATAAGAAGACACCAAAACATAGTACCATCATAATACAATTTAACTTACTTTATACTAAAAATAGCACACATAAAAAAACTACATTTAATTTACAAAATAGAATATAAATATAAAAATTGAACACAAACACACTGTAAATGAAAAACACAGAATTGTTGACATTTTTGCAGATTTATTAAAAAAGAAAAACTGAAATATCACATGGTCCTAAGTATTCAGACCCTTTGCTCAGTATTTAGTTGAAGCACCCCTTTTGATCTAATACAGCCATGAGTCTTTTTGGGAAAGATGCAACAAGTTTTTCCACACCTGGATTTGGGGATCCTCTGCCATTCCTCCTTGCAGATCCTCTCCAGTTCTGTCAGGTTGGATGGTAAACGTTGGTGGACAGCCATTTTCAGGTCTCTCCAGAGATGCTCAATTGAGTTTAAGTCAGGGCTCTGGCTGGGCCATTCAAGGACAGTCACAGAGTTGTTGTGAAGCCACTCCTTCGTTATTTTAGCTGTGAGCTAAGGGTCATTGTCTTGTTGGAATGTGAACCTTCGGCCCAGTCTGAGGTCTTGAGCACTCTGGAGAAGGTTTTTCGTCCAGGATATCCCTGTACTTGGCCACATTCATATTTCCCTCGATTGCAACCAGTCGTCCTGTCCCTGCAGCTGAAAAACACCCCCACAGCATGATGCTGCCACCACCATGCTTCACTGTTGGGACTGTATTGGACAGGTGATGAGCAGTGCCTGGTTTTCTCCACACATACCGCTGCTTAGAATTAAGGCCAAAAAGTTCTATCTTGGTCTCATCAGACCAGAGAATCTTATTTCTCACCATCTTGGAGTCCTACAGATGTTTTTTTAGCAAACTTCATGCAGACTTTCATGTGTCTTGCACTGAGGAGAGGCTTCCATTGGGCCACTCTGCCATAAAGCCCTGAGTGGTGGAGGGCTGCAGTGATGGTTGACTTTCTAAAACATTCTCCCATCTCCGACTGTGCAGCAGCAGCATTTTTTTTTTTTTTAGCTTTGGCCAGATTTGTGCCTTGCCACATCTCTGTCTCTGAGGTCTTCAGGCAGTTCCTTTGACCTCATGATTCTCATTTGCTCTGACATGCGCTGTGAGCTGTAAGGTCTTATATAGACAGGTGTGTGGCTTTCCTAATCAAGTCCAATCAGTATAATCAAACACAGCTGGACTCAAATGAAGGTGTACAACCATCTCAAGGATGAACAGAAGAAATGGACAGCACCTGAGTTAAATATATGAGTGCCACAGTAAAGGGTCTGAATACTTAATGTAAAAATTATCTGGCATATTTTCAACAGTGACCATGTGACTCCAAAGATACAAATTAACTGATTACTGCTGTCAAAAGGTGTCATCCCAAATACAATAAAAATAGGCATTTCGAAATGTAAACTTTTCACTTAAATTATTATGCTCATAATACAATCATTACATGGTTATGAAATGAAAGCAGTGAAGAAATGAATGTTGTCTTCAGCTTCAATGCTTCAAACTCATTGCTACTCAAATTTCAAGAGAAAGAAAGAAAAAATCACAGATATACAGTCTCTGTCTCTTCGATTGGTCTGAGTATAATGGACTTAGTATAAGAGAAGTGAGTCAGGTTGACCTGGGTGTGCAGTCTTGCCCTCTGCTCCAGAGAACAATATAGTGAATAAGTGAATTTGGCCAACACCAGAGTACAGCAGATTTCCACCAGCAGCAAAGTAGTGTAATATATCATCAGTTCCTTGCATGATGAGTACTTGTGGGTGGCAGTAAGTCTTGAGAGAGTAGGCTGAGGAGAGCCAGTACAGATGAAACCACTATGTCTGTTGAGAAAAGGTTCTGTTGTCCTGGCAGTCGTGCTGGGTGGTAAACTGGTGGCTGTTGTTTTTTGACTTGTAATAGTGGTAGGGATTAGTATAGTTGTAGTCGCTAAAGTTGTCGCAATTGTTGTTTGAACTGTCGATGTAGACGTGGTGGGAATCAATGTAGATGTCATATGGGCAGTTGTCGATGGTACTGTGGTTATAGATGTGGTGGTAAGGACTGATGTAGTTGTAGATGCTGAAGTTGTTGCAATTGTTGATGGTACTGTGGTTATAGATGTGGTGGTAGGGACTGATGTAGTTGTCAGGGGGGCAGTTGTTGGTTGAAGCATAGTTATTGATACCGTGGTGGGAGCTGACGTAGTCCTCAGAGCTGTAGTCATAGCAGTGGTGGTAGGTGTGGTTGAGGTTAGATGCAAAGTTGTGAGTTGAGTAGTTGGTGTTGTGGTAATGACTTGTGTGGCTGTCTGTGTTGTTGTAGTTGTTTGAGTTGTTACTGGTATTGTTGTTGGAGTAGGTGTGGTTGTTGTCTTCAAAGCATTAGTTGTAGATGCTGCTGCCGTTGAGGTTAACTTTGTTGTTGGGACAACTGTGGTGTGCAGTGTGGCCATGGGAACAGTACTTGTAAGGACAGGGATGGTAGTTGGTAAAGTTGTGAGACATATTAATTGTTGTTCTGTTAAAGAGGATATTGGTTGATTTTCCAGGTTGTTTGGAGACTCACATACGTCTGGAGGTTTTGATTTAATCTTGTCTTCATTGTTCTTTATCCATTCAAAGAATGGCAACAGGTTACAGTCACACTGCCATGGGTTCTTGTTAAAGTATATTTTATTGAGTTTTGGAAGACCGTCAAACGCATCTCCAGGAAGGCTTTGTAGTTTATTATTTCCCAGTCTAAGTGTTGAAAGAGACTGAAGTTTTTCAAAGTCCTCTTGTTTTAATGACTTTATATTGTTATTTTGAAGATTCAGATCAGTCAGTTTCTCAAGACCTTCAAAAAATGCTCCAGATATTACCGAGAACTGGTTTGACGAAAGATCTAACTTCTTGAGCTTCTTAAGTGGGCTGAAAACTCCATGTGGTAAATCAGTGAGATTGTTATGGCTTAGACTCAACTCAGTCAATTTAGGCATTTCTCCAAAAAGGACAGTTGGAAGACTTAAGAGTTGATTGTTATACAGAGTTAGAGTCTTTAATGAAGAGAAACCAACAAAAAGATCTTGCTGCAGTTCAGTTAAAAGATTGTGGTCCAAAAGAAGTTTAGATAATTTACTTTTGTGTGGAAACAAATCTGGTTGTAAAAATGAGATTTGGTTGCCCTGCAAGGCTATCTCTGTCAGATCAGGGAGATGATCAAAAATCCCATCAGGCATAGAGGTCAGCTGGTTCTCATAAAGCCTGAAAATGCGCAAGTTCTTAAGTTTGGAAAAAAGAGATGTTGATACAGAACTAAGGTTGTTTTTTGCAAGATGAAGAAGTATGAGATTCTCTAAACTGTTAAATGTCCCCTCCTCAATAGAGCTAATCTCATTCATATGTAGACTTAGTTCTTTAAGCTTTTTTAAATCATCAAATAACCCATTTTCAAGGCTGTAGAGTTTGTTACTTTTTAGAACAAGTTTTTCAAGGTTGATGAGATCCTTAAAAACACCCACGGGTAATGATTTTACATTTGTGCCAGATATCTCAATGGTTGTGATATCAGGTAAACCCTCAAAGGCTCCGACCTCTATGGACGTAGTTGAAGTACCTAGAAATTCAATTTTCTTTATTTGAGGGTTTTTAGAAAAAGCTCCTTTTGGTATGGCAGGAATCTGACTGTTTACAAAAAATACTTCACTGGCTCCATCTTTCAGTTTTTCGGGGATTGCTGTCACAGTTCTGTCATATACGTCTTTATTTTTGCAGTCTTCACCTGATTGACATATATCTACAGTGCAGCTCCAGTGCAAGTGCACAAGTATGTAAATGAACACTAGTGCACTTTTTAAATGCATATGCCTGTTGAAGAACAAAACATTAACAGCACATTTAGTTTTAAATTCAAAGTCATACAAAGCAACCTTTAGAGACTGAAAATCTAAAGTAACTAAGATAAACTATGTCCCCACGACTTACTAATTTTAAATGACTTAAAGAGATTGTTCAACCAAAAACTGTGATTATTTACTCACTCTCAAGTTGTACCGTGCTTGTATGAATTTCTTTCTTGTGCTGAACACAAAAGGTGATATTTTGAATAATGTGCATAAGCAAACAGTTTCCGGTCCCCATTGACTTCCATAGTATTTTTTTATATATATATATATCTTGTGGAAGACAGTGGGGACCAGTTACTAAAATTCTTCATAATATCTTTCCTTTATGTTCAACAGAAGAAAGAACTTGCATGTTTAGAACAACTTGGTGAATACATACAGAATACTGAATTGAAACAAAATCTAAATAATTTTTATAATTTAACTATGTATAAATAGAGAATAGAAGTGATAGTGAGAATTTTTAAATATAATATTTCTTACAATACTGAAAACTAGCAAGTAGTTTTTTTTTTTTTTTTTTTTAATATTCCTAACCTGCATTAGTCTCATGAAATGGAACATAATTACACTTACCTGCTCATCTCTGTTGTAGCCGAATGACTTTTCAGAATGTGCTCACAGAAGCAAATATGAATATATTAAGTGCTCTACTCTTATCTACATAGCCCAAGTGTTTACTGCATGGCTATACGGCAGCAAAAAGGGTGTGGACAGTTCGTTTTCTGTTTAAAGAGATAAGAAAGTGGAATCATCAAACTCACTACTCAGTTAGTACTCAAAAGTACAATTATTAAGAGATACTCCTCAGTTTATTTAATTATCTATTATCTTTTTAAAATCTATTTTGTGATCAGTTTTAGACTGTTTGATTTCTTATTGCCTTATATATTTACGAGTGAATATTTCTCTGCAAAGTTGAAATATAGATAAAGGTCCTTTAATAGCAGTAATATTTCTTGGATGGGAATATAAGGAAAACATTTTAAAGAACTGAACTAATTGTTGGTCTCATAATATCATATTGTTAATGGCTGCATGATAAAATAGAATGGAAAATAATATGGGCAAAACTAGTGTAGTCATGTTAAAAAACAAAACAAAAAAACAAAAAATTTCATTCAGAAATTGCTAGTAAATATCACAATTAACTACAAAAAAATTGTAAGTAAAACATTGAATTAAACATGACATTTTTAAGTAGAAAGACAAATAGTATTTTCTTGTAAAATGTGCTCTAATAATCTTTATTTTATTTACATCTTTGAAAAATAATTGTTGGTATGAGAACAAACATATCAAGAAGTGCAAGAAGTGTGTAACCATAGACAGTGACAAGAAATGCAGTACAGTTCTTCATTTGTGACACCACTCAGGGTTATGATCATTAAATCATATCTATATCTTTTTTCATTCAAAAAAGTTAGTAAGCTCAACTTCGTAGTTTTTTTAATGTAATAATACAAAATAAAGAAAGAAATAAAGAAAATATCCATAACAAATCTATGTTACATTTTCTTTGCCTATTAATAGAAAACATTCATCCTCCATAAATCCACCGAAGACTGTTAAAAGAGGAATTTGAAATAAATCAATGTATTTTACGGAATCTTTTATGTAATGTTAGATAACCGAGTTGGTCTTTCTTTGACGGTCCAAGTTTTGACTGCCTTGCTTGTTCCTCCTCCATAACACACAGGCAATGAGACTGACAATGACGGCAGTGCAGACAATGGCTACAATGATAATGATTTTGTCTTTGGACAGCCCCTGACCGACCGAATCATCTACACTTGTGTCCACTATCTCTTCTGAGACTGTTGTGGAGTCTGATGTTGGTGAAGAGGTCCTTTTGGTTGGGAAAGTGTGCAGCGAATGGTTGACCATGATGTCATCCTCCATCAGCTCTCTTATATTTCTACCATTCAGGGATAGAGGAGTTTCACACGTCACAGAAGTAAGGTTTTTCACTTTCTCTGAATACTGTCCAAGCCAATCCAGAAAAGGTATTATGTCATGGTCACACCTCCAGGGATTTTGATAAAGTATGATATTATCAACTATAGACAATGAGTTTAGAAATTCTTTTGGCAAGTTTGGTAGAGAATTGTTTTGAAGCTCCAGAAGATTTAAGTGGGACACACCATCCAAGAGTTGTATGGGTATGTGCTGTATTTGATTATTCTCTATAGATATGTTTGCTAACTTGGGAAGGCCTTTGAATATCCCCTTCTCAATACTGACTAATCGATTAGTGTGAAGAGAGATCTCCTCTAGCTCCATCAAGCCGTTGAAAGCACCAGGAGAGATGTGCTGAATCCGGTTCCTACTAAGCACCAAAAGGCGAATCGCAGTTAAGTTGCTGAAAACATTGTCCTCAAGGTGGGTTAACATGTTGTCGTACAGCCAGAGCTCCTGGAGGGGCAGTGGGCCAAAAGTCCCAGGCATTAACCTACTGAGTTGGTTCTCGTACAGTGATATATGTGTGAGGTTAGGAAGATTAAAAAAGATTGCACTGGGAAGCAACGATAACCTATTGTTGGAGAGGTAGAGTTTCTTTAGCTTTTGCAAGTTTGAGAAAAGATTTGCTGGTAGCTGTGTGATTTTGTTGTCTTGAAGATGCAATACCTCAAGGTTGACTAGGTCATCAAAGATGCCTGCTGGTATATCTGTTAACTGGTTTTGCTGGAGGAACAGGGCTCTGATATTAATGAGTCCTTGAAAAGTACTGTTTGGAAGCTTTTTGATTGAATTTCTCTGCAACATGACCTGTTCCAGCTTCTCCAAACCACGGAAAGCATCTTCTGGCAGAGTGTTTAGAAGGTTTCTGCTTAGGTCCAATTTTTTTAAATCTACAAGAGGGGTGAGAAGAGATGGTTGCAAAACATCTATTTTGTTGTTACTGAGCGTTAAAGTTGATAATTCTTGTAGATTCCGAAACAGATCTTTTGGCAGAGAGGTTAGCATTGTCCCACTGAAACCTAAGGCAATGAGTTTGTTGGTTTGGTCAAATGTATGAGGTACCACCTCAGCTATTTTTGAATCCTTGGCGACAAACATAGTGAGGGCCTCAGCGAAAGTCTCAAAATCAGCTGGTTTTAATGACTGTATGCTGGTGTTAGTGATTAAGAGGATACCGGTGGTTGGGGGGATGGAGGGTGGAAATTCTTTTATTGAAAAGCCTTGACAAAGGATTTTGTTTAGCTTGCACTGGCAGTTTTCTGGACATGCAGAGGCAACAGCATTCATGGCACACATGCCAAAAATCATGTACCACACCAGGTCCATTGTATCCTACAAAGGAAGCAAGACATTTATCATTAGAACTGAGAACTAACAAAATGGGTATTTATTACTTTTACTTTAGTACTTAATTTTACACTGAAAAAAATTGTGCCTATGAAAACTCAAAGCAATACAAAAAGCCCAAATCTGTCATATAACAAATGTTGACACAGAAGGAAAAATACAAATTTGGACAGTTGGCTGTTTGTGACAAAGCCGCATTAGAAAACTTCCTGTTGAGACATACCTCACCACAATCATTACCCCACCCATATAGCTTTCGCTTCTTTAAAAGGTCTATATAGTGGTTATGCTTTACTCACATTAACCACCCTAACAAATTCTACAGGTTGTGTGTCTTATTTAAAAGCTTATTTGGGACATACAGAACATTCATTAATGTGTGTGTGTGTGTGTGTATATATCGATCTCACTCTCTCCCTGCCGAATTGTCACTATGACCTCATCTTCCTCATCTAGTGACACCTCATACTCATCCTCATCAGTTGTGTTTTATACCTTTTTTGGTGCTATAGAAAATGTGCAGATCATATTATGTGCAGTTATATTATGTGAATTACTATTCTTATACGTGTATTACAAAACCATGCAAAAATGCAAATATATTTCAAGAATTTTAACTCTTTTCCATAAAATATATTATATTTGTATCCAACCTAGTGTCTGGTATGGCCTTATGCGATTCCATTGTGGTACATTGTTGCCTTGAGGCAGCACACAGTTATTTTGTTATTTACTCTTAAACATTTGATGATGTAAAGTTCTTGAAAATTCTTCTTTACTCACCAGTGAAGGTGACTCATATTTTTTGTGGGTGATTAAACTGGATGGAAATTAATGAAAAATTCACTTTTCATTGGAGAAAATATGGAGTCATGTGACCTGTGCACATGTGCTGAAACAGGACACAAAATGGATCCCTGTGGGTCATGTGACTATCACTATTACTATCCAAAATCTTACAAAAACCTCAAAAGCTTACAATGAGTTACCATGCTTTTTACTTTAGAATACTCTTCCAAATAATTTAATTCCTTCTGAAGGATTTGGTAATACTTGAGTCATTACTAGTAGGTTACCATGATCTTTACTTTAGAATTAATTACACATTGTGCATTATTCACATTAATTATAAACCTGTATATAGTAGTTTTTAGAATGTCCTATGGGAGGTATGAACAAAAAAAAAGTAAGTATTGATTAGCTAGTGAACTACCTCATTCAACTGAGGTACTCTCACTTTCTTGTTAGTTATTAGCAGTTACTAGAATGTTAATATTGCATAACTCATTTGTTCCGGTGTAGTATGATAGAACAGTATTCTAAAGTGTTAACGGAAATGGACCTGATCAAGGCAGTGACTGTTATTTTTTCTCTTTTTTCTTTCAATAAACAGGATCCCATATTAAAATAAATAAATACATCATTACTTTCCTTCTGCTATTTAATACAAAAAAGCATTTATGCAAAAATGCAATTTTAGGTCAGAAAAAAAAAGCACATGGAAATAGTTGAGACTTCATAATCTGTTCCAGTAAAACCAAACCACAGTCTGTGAGAGCTGGGACATTTAACTGTGTAGTCTTTCAAATACTTCTAACTGTTGTTTGATTTAATTTTTTTTGTCTAATTGTCTTTGAATACTTTGTTATTGAGACAATAAAAATAACCATTTGTTTCTGTCTTGAAAGTTTATGTTTATCAAAATATGTAGTATGCACATGACTGTCAATGATTTCCATTTCTGTAATTCATTATTAATATTTAAGAATGAGCAACAATATACTGTATTGTGTACTGTAACTAATCTAAAATTGAATGAATTAGTACAGAGTATCTTACCCTTGATCTTGAAAAAGATTTGTCAGAGATATTGGTGCTTTCCTCTCCTCGTTGTGCAAAAACGTTTCCAAGTACTCTTTTAAACGGCAGCAATGTTTTCTTTGTCAAATTCCTTTCGGACTCCTCATAACTTTCTGGTTATCCTTTTACAGTCAACTGTTGACTGCACTGCTTTGAACAAAAGCTCTCATATACTCACCCAGATAATTTGGAAATGAGTTGGTGGGGACATGCTGGTTTGGAGCCCCACCCTTGTGCCTCTCTTTAAAGGGGCAGGAAGTTTGAGTCAACAGGGAGCTTTTGATGTTTTGATTATGCGACTTTAAAAATAATAAACCGTTAGACTATTTTTAGCTACATTTTTTTAAGTAAGGCACAGCTAAAAACATTTATCATTCATATTATGTCTGCATAAAACCAGATTCCAGACACAAGTTTAATCTATTATGAAAATAAATGAGTACACGCATCCATTACAAGGTCTTTAATTCAGCTTAAGTTCTACTGTACCAAAGATCACACTTTAAGTTATTATTTTGCTTACTAAAGTGCCAACACAAATTTTGGGAATATGACATGGCATGACTTAATCAAAACAAAAGTTCAAAATGTTCAAATTCAAAAAAAAATTCCTCTGTTGCTAAATGTGGAGCCCACCCAAACTTATTTCCTTTTATTTAGCAAGTGCTAGTCATTTTGCTGCAGTGGATTTCCACATTTATGAATCATATGACATATGAATCACTGCCTGTCTGCAGGTTGTCTAATTTCCCATATTTAATGCCATAGGGTCACTGTGAGACCCTGAATGGTCAGTGGTCACAGCTTTGTGCAAGGTGAAATTACGGTAAAACTTTATTTTGAGGGTCCACTTTAGACATTCTACTAACATTAACTTTGCAAATATACATGTCAGTCATTTGAATATTAGTAGACTGTCTGCTAACACTTTATTTTGATGCTCCCCTATAATGAGAGTTAGTTGACATGTAGTTGCAAAGTTACTTAGTAAGTAGTTAGTGATAACACATTTAGCTATAAGGGTGATTCTTCAACTACGGGCACTTTTGGGGTTGTGAACTTGAGGAAAAAAAAAGTTTTCAAATCAAAATTGTAATAGTCTTACAGTTAAATATAACTAGTCTAGTTTAATGATCCATAACAGAACGCACTTACATAATAAGACAAATTGGTGTTTTTTGACATATTTTCCGATCCGCACTGAACAAATGTCATTTCCATCACATAAATATTCAATTATTATTTAAAATTATTATGATATACATAATTTTTAACAGTGTAAAAGCACTTTCACACATAGTTTTACCAATTTATACCTATATTGCAATTACCATAGATTTGTGGATTTAATTAAATTAATTGTCATGAGGCCAAAACACAAAGCTTACATCCACCACAACTTGAAATATAATATTGCATTGGTTAAATACATTTCAGAAAAATAATGACTTGTGTTATTACATTAAATGGAACATTATCCCATAAAATATGCAGACATTTTTTATGAGTAATTAGAATTTTGTACATATTTCTTTAAAAATGATGAGGTGGTGGAAATGACTGGGTGTTGTGGAAATGACAATGAATGGATGTCCATGTAGAAAAACAGAAACAATTTATTTTAAACCCATTTAACAAATCATTAGTCATTAGTCTGTTTGGTTCCATAACCAGATGAACAGTTACAGTAAACAACTTTAACCACAAATAGTCAAATGAAAAATCTATGTTACGCATAAGTTACGAATAAATTGTAATTAGTTTGATGAATTCTGGAATACTTAAAAAACAGCTAAACTGCTAAAGCGGTGCGGTTCGGTATGGTACGGTACGGTACGCATTTAGCTGCGTTTCCACTGTCAAAAGTTGTGACTGGTACCAAAATGCCGAACCGTACCGTACCACTTTTTCCGGTACCCTTTTCGTTTGGGTACCTAGCACAGTGGTACGGTACTAAAGGGTGGAGCTAGACTCACTGCAGAACGCTGATTGGTTGACAGAGAATCGTCACTTGCACGTGCAAGTCTGTCCCTATGGGACTAAGACCTTTCTCCAGTTGACTTCTGTGGCATCTTATAAAAAGATGAAAAAGCATTTAAACAAATATACAGTGGGTACAGAAAGTATTCAGACCCCCTTAAATTTTTCACTCTTTATTATATTGCAGCCATTTGCAAAACTCATTTAAGTTCTTTTTTTATCTTTAATGTACATACAGCACACCATATTGACAGAAAAACACAGAATTGTTGACATTTTTGCAGATTTATAAAAAACTAAAACTGAAATATAACATGGTCCTAAGAATTCAGACCCTTTGCTATGACACTCATATATTTAACTCAGGTGCTGTCCATTTCTTCTGATCATCCTTGAGATGGTTCTACACCTTCATTTGAGTCCAGCTGTGTTTGATTATACTGATTGGACTTGATTAGGAAAGCCACACACCTGTCTATATAAGACCTTACAGCTCACAGTGCATGTCAGAGCAAATGAGAATCATGGCCCGACGGAAGCCTCTCCTCAATGCAAGACACATGAAAGCCTGCATGGAGTTTGCTAAAAAACACCTGAAGGACTCCAAGATGGTGAGAAATAGATTCTCTGGTCTGATGAGACCAAGATAGAACTCTTTGGCCTCAATTCTAAGCGGTATGTGTGGAGAAAACCAGGCACTGCTCATCACCTGTCCAATACAGTCCCAACAGTGAAGCATGGTGGTGGCAGCATCATGCTGTGGGGGTGTTTTTCAGCTGTAGGGACAGGACGACTGGTTGCAATTGAGGGAAAGATGAATGCGGCCAAGCACAGGGATATCCTGGAGGAAAACCTTCTCCAGAGTGCTCAAGACCTCAGACTGGGCCGAAGGTTCACCTTCCAACAAAACAATGACCCGAAGCACAGCTAAAATAATGAAGGAGTGGCTTCACAACAACTCTGTGACTGTTCTTGAATGGCCCAGCCAGAGCAGGCTGAAGTCTGGGTGTGGGACAAGCACAAAACAGCAATATTTGCATGTATAATGATGTTTAAAAAGGTGAAAAAATCATTATAGACTACCGGTAAAAAGTTTCTAAAGTACTTTCGTGGTAAATTTAACTATGAAAGTGTGAATTTTTCAAAATTAAATGTTTTTTATAAAATATGATCAAAGGACATGAAAATGCCCGTAGTCTAAGAATTGCCCATAAACAAGAACATGTTCCACAATGAAGATTCTGTATGATACACATTGAAAACTAAAAATATGGTTAACTACAAATAAGTTCAGATATGTTTGCTTTTGTAAACTCTGAATTTAATCATCAAGCATCTTATTTCAGTCTGCAGTTTTCAACATTTCCAATTTCCAGGAGGAAAAGAACGCAACTGGATTCAGAATTGAAGAGTAGAATAGTGGAACAAAATGTGGTGGGTAATTTTCAAATCACTCTTGCACATCTAATGAAACTGAACGTCACAATCTACAAAACACATTTGCTCCATCTGCTTTTCTTCTGTGAAGAGAATGAGGACGTTTTCTTTAAAAACAAAGAGTCTTGTTACAGGGTTCCAAAATCCACCTTTTATTATTCCGGATGAGCCCACTGCGTTTTGAATTTTGGGTGGTACTTCCGGTTTGGGGAACTTACATTCAAAACGACTGAAAAAAATCATTTCAAATCATAAGGTTGCCCTACAAATAAAGCTTATTCGTCAGTTTGACTGAAGGAGCTGTCAATTTTCATCGATGTTTTATTTTCAGACATCATTAGAATAACATAACGCTTGGTATTTTAACGTGATGTTAAAACAAGAATAATATATATGGTGAGAGCTCTTTTCAGTCGCTGCATTCTTTTCCTCATGATTATTTTCTTTTCCCCCTTTGTATTCCGCCATAACAGTATGAAAAAGGACAACATACTGCACATTTGTAGTCTGTTCTCCCGATTTAATATAGGATATATCCCATTAATAATTCACTGGAATGCACAAAGAATCACTCGTTTTTGTCCTCAAATCCTCAAGTCATTTTACAGGTTTGTTTTCACAGGTAAATACGATTTATTATCTGTCAAAATGACGGAAAACACTTTGAAATACCATCACAAAAGGCTGAAGTTAATTAATATTTTTGACCAAGCCAACGTATGTTACATAATACAAATATTACTAAAGTGATATTTAACCCGTACGTTATTGCTGTGGAAAGAATCGTGCTTTTAGGGTTATTCATGGTCTGTTGGAAGTACCTTTTTGATGTTTTTACACTGTTAAATGTCTTTTAATGATTGATGGTGGAAGGGTGAGTAGAAAAATGTAATCTCATTGTACCCAGTTTAAAAAAAACTAACATATTATTGTGTTCATACAGAAAGCCTTTCACTGATTGTGAACAGCTTACAATTTGCGCAAAGCATCATGGGGCATTGGAATAAGGTGGAAACCATATAGTGGCCAAAAGTGATGTCCGGAGGGGATATTTGTTTATGAGCCTACAAGTTATATTAGACGATCGAAAGGATATATTTTACAAGTATATTAAGGAAAAAACAAAACACTTAACTTGGTTAAGGTATTTATCCGACAAAATTATTATACAAATTATTTTGCATGTTTCACATGCGTTATCACAAATCAGCTGACTCCAAACGCAACTACATAACATTCTTCTTACATCTAGTGTCTTCTTAAGTCTAGTGCCAGCATGGTTCCACTCAGGAATTTTTACAGGAAACTAAGAACGTACAGTAAAAACAAACATAAACTTTTATCTGGATTCACATGCCTCAAACAAAACCACATAATTGTACTAGACATGAGTGAATTTAATGTGGAAAAAAATAAATACACTGAACCCCAAGTGGATTTATACAAACTGAGCAAGTCAAAAAGCGCTTTCCCCCATACTCATGAGAGCAATAGTTTACCTAGAATTCTTTTAACCATATATACTCCTGTATTTATTAATTTATATGATGTACATTTTAAATGTCTCAGTGTGTCTCAGTGTGTCAGAGTAGAAAGGATCATAATCATAAGAAGGATATGAGTGTTTAGGGAAATTCTGGCCTGATTGAAGACGTGATCCTTTCCTTGGCTCTTAAATACTTCCTGTAGACAGATTTGATCCATTGAGTCAAATCCATTAGGATAAAATTCCAAACAATACTAGTAAATTACCATTTTTGGAAGATATGTTTGTTTTGGTCTGGGTATTAGCTGTCAGGAAGCTTGTAAAAATTGTATTGTTTTCTGTACCAATGATTTTCACACAATATTGCTTTCTCTACTTTCATGTTTGCATCTGTCAGAATTCGTCTTTGAGATGATTGTATTATCTCTGTTAGATTACAAGGGACCTGATGTTAGCAAAAATCTATGACAATGATAAAAGCAAATAAGAAAATGTATATTAAAACATTTTTTTTAATAATACTATCAAAGAAGCACATTTTTAGAATGAGAATTTTACAAACATTAAAATGAACATAAATCAATACATACATGTGAATACTCCATACAATTCTAATAAAAATACAAAGCAGAGCGAGTGTTCAGTATTTATACGAGATAACAGTATGAAAATATGCATGTTTTTGTTAAATCTATGTTAAAGTGGCGACTGCAAAAATAAAAATAAAATAATAGGTTCACAAGTCAGACAGAGGCCTAGACTCTTATCTAACTGTTATTTTGAAATTTTTATCATCATTGTTTTTGCCCTTTTTTATGTTAAATTTGTTTCTATGTTATTTGTATTGAATGTTTTACCTGTTGTTTACTGTGTTATTATATCACAATAAATAAATAAATACCCTTTTTGTTCTATTCTTTTTGTTTTCTTTCCTTTATTCTTAAAAAAAAAAAAATGTTATTTGATCTTGATTTGCCTTAGCTGGAAGATAATGCCAAATGGAGTGTCTATTTACAACAAGTGCAAATAGCGTGCCTTGCTGGAAAGTGCTATTTGCACTAGCTCCGCCTAACAATGCGGGCATACTTCAACATTTTCAGTGGTGTAGTCAGTAAAGCATAAGACTTAAAGATCTAGGTTTTGATGCAATTGACCCGGACAAAAATGTCAACAATTCAGTTTTTTCTGTTAATAATGCTGTGTGTACATTAATGAGAAAAATAAATAAATAACTTTAATTATTTTAGCAAATGGCTGCAATATAACAAAGAATGACAAATGTAAGTCTGAATACTTTCCATACCCACTGTATCTGTCAAAACAAAATATAAATAGCATCTAATTACTATTTACACATATTGCAAATAACTACTTTTACATGGAGTGAACAGAATATATCACTTTTAAATTAGTACGCTGTTTCACTTAAATAGCATCTACAGCTATTTTCACTGATTGTAAATATAATCTAGTTGCTATTTACATTTGGTGTAAATAGCATCTATCGTTATTTGCACTTAGTGCAAAAAGCCGCTGCCTAACAAATACTCTATTGTTCATAATAGTGCTTGTTGATTATAGATTAGCTTTTCCAATTGAGTGTAATACACACATTTTAGAAATAAACAAGCCCTTCCCTGTTAATACACCCACAGAGGGGCTGTTAAAAATTGTGCCATGTCTTACTGCACTCTGAAAATATGTTCACTATTCAGCTATAAATATTTACATAATTTTCTTTTTGCATCTTTGCATCTTTGCAAGGGGAGTGGGTCTGAAACCACAAGTCTCCTTCAAATGCTCTCAGAAACACCCACTGACCATAAAACCCAGCAACAGGGATACTCATAAACCTACACAACAGATTTCAGAACTCTTTTAAACGAAATCAAAGTTTCAGAACAAACATCTGGCTAACAGACAATCAAAGCAAAGCATGGATGACTGAGCCACACTGCATACTAGATTAAAGGATTTGTTTACTTAAAATTAAACTGTCCTGATATTTTACTCACCCCCATGCCCCATTTCATCCAAGATGTTCATGTCTTTCTTTCTTCAGTCAAAAAGAAATTAAGTTTTTTTTGTTGTTGAGGAAAACATCCCAGGATTTCCACATAATGGTTTTCAATGGCAACCAGCGGGTTGAAGGTCCAAATCAATGCAGTTTTTCAAGGGGCTTTAAATGGCTTCAGAAGGCAATAGGGTCTTATCTAGCGAAACCATCTGTCATTTTCCAACTAAAAATAAATAAAAATAAGGATCTGCTTTTGCAAGACGTATAACACCATCACGCCGGAAAGGTCACGCACGGGATGTACGTGGAAGATAATAAACATGACACACCTGAATACTCACATCATTATGTGACCATAGAAACAAACAGAGAGGGGACTATGATGACAAAACTATAAGCAAACTGAAACAGAACAATGAAAACTGAATCAAAAATGGAACATACACGTGTCTATATGTAAATAATATGCAGCACACTTTGCAGTCCGTACCCATCCTTTTGCAGACCATAGCACTGGAAGGGGAAGTTACACCAGTGATGCACATCCTGAAATTAACACATAAGGAAGGAGGGTGCTATAATAGCCTGACAATAATAATAAGGGAACATGTCACAGATCAATGGTATAGGGCCATCTTGCTAAAAACAGAAGGTTTGAATTCTGAGTAAATCACAAATATTTGCCTGCGACTTGAACTGAACTGGCAACGCCCCACAGGATATTGATTTGGAATGACAAGAAGAGCAATTTACTGGATTGAATCAATGAAATTCCACAGTGAAACAAGAATTCCAGGAATTCTGTCCAACAGAACATGTTGTAACAACATAAAATTATTCTGCATTTATTCAGCAAGGATGCATTAAATTGATCAAAAGTGACAGTGAAGACATTTTTAATGTTACAAAATATTTCTATTTTAAATAAATGGTATTCTTTTGAATCAAAAAATCATGGGAGAATTTGAACTTTAAACGGACACATTTTATTTCCCTTTCCCTTTTTAACGATGTCTCTCCTGCTCAATACAAAGTGTTTAACTCTGTAATTTGAGAATTTTTCCTAAGTGTATGTTATATAATCATCAATTTTACTATGACTAAATTATCTTAATTATTATAATGTAATACTACAGTATATTGGCTTTTCACCACATTGCATGGAGCTGAAGTGTTAATATGGTTTAAAAATCTAAATACACATATGATCATTTATTTCCAGATAACCTAAATAATGTTTTTAACATGAGAACATCTAAATTAACTGTTTTAGATATATCAACCTGACAAGTTATATTAATACAAGTCATTATGTTTATGGGTTAGATCAGTGGTTCTCAACCTTTTTTGGGCCAGCGCCCCTACCCATTCTCTAGGTCCCCTACCGCCCCCTCAAATAATATGTAGTCCAATTGTCTTCCCTGAATTTTAATGCTGATTATTATGCTTCATATGCTTATTTATAATTCATTTAGTATAGGTTATATTTACACTACCAAACAAATGTTTGGGTAAGTACTACAATTTTTATTTTTATTTTTTTTTAAAGAAAGTCTTTCATTCAGCGAGGATTCCTTAAATTGATTCAACAATACATGTAACAAATTGATTTACAAAGCTTTTAAGCATTTTTGGTGATTTTCAGTGCTGTAGCCTTTGGCAATGTTGAGGTTCCTTTAAAATCCTATCTGACATACCCTGCTCCCCCGAAGGTTAAAACGACGTTGATTTTTTTGACTTGTTACAAAATTCTGTTTGGGACAAATCCAAAGTGGAATTTTTACAGATACGTTTTCAGTTTGTTCTTGCTTTCCTAATTCTCTTGCAAAATAATAATTATATTCAGTTTTTTTTTATTTTCACTGGCATGTCTCTCAGGAGCACTAGTGCATCTTTCAGCCTACATTCAGTATGAGTAAAATACTTAAATACTAAGACTTTTATTCAAGTTGTATTGGAATTGATGACTTGTAACCTGTAACTGTAATTTTCTCTGTAAGGAATCTGTATTTTTACTAAGCGTGGTTTTCAGGTACTCTTTACACCCCTGAATTTGATCAAATAAATGCAGCCTTGGTGAGCAGAAGAGACTTCTTTCTTTCTTTTTTTCTTTTTCTTACTGACCCCAAACTTGCAGTAGTGTATATTATATATTTTTATTTTTAACATATTATGGCATATATTATTAATAAAACGTATTATTTATTGAATGCCACATTTGATTTGATTTGAATGAACAGCTGACATATCATTATCATTTCCTTCCAGGCACCAAAGAGCAATGTGAATTGCAAGGTATAGTGTTGAACAAACGCTTTAGAAATTTGGCATTGAAATTTAAGATTATCACAAACTGCAGCCAATCAGCAAACAAGTAGCTTTCATATATATTTTTCCAACTGAAAACAACAAAAAGAAGAAAAAAATCATAGTTTTCATTTTGTGTCTGAATGATAAATGCTCTTGTTTTCAGTTTGGCAGCGGCCAATGCCATACAGAAAGCTGACAGAAACACTAGGTGCGTTTACTTAGTGTTTCTCAACCTGGCGGTACCACCCCCCAGGGGGCGTTCGCCGTTTGGAGAACATCGGCGGGCGCTGGAAATAATATTTTTGAAAGGGGGGCGTTGGGGTGTTCTTGGGGGGCATCAAAAATTACATCAAAGATTTTAAGGCTCAAACTCGTGACTACATAAAATAGTCTGCAACATTCTGACTGTACACATTCTGACTGTCTGCGCATCCTTTGATACATCAGAGAAAACATTCAATAGCGCCAGCATGCAGATCCAGAGCATCAGAAATAGAACAAAGTATTCATTTACTGACGTCCATTTTCCGCGTGTCCAATGTAGACTTAATCACTCATGTAGATCATATTAATTATGTTTGTAATCTCCTGGGGCGCCCCACGGGAGATGACGTGAGAGATGACGTAGGAGGCCTGGGAGAGAAACACGGAAGTGATGGTATGTGACGAGCTAGAAAATAAAAGAGTAACCTGAGTTCAACACAAGTGTCAGTGAACTTGTTTACACACATCTACATGGTGTCAGAAGTCAGCCTTAAGTGACGATGGCACAAGGTCTTCGCAAGATCGACCCCCACGTCTTTGATGAACATATCGTGGACAATTGGACAAAGTTTAAGCGCGAATGGCTCATACACAGCAACGCCGGGTCTTTCAAAAGTGAGAGCATGCATTCCTCAACCTTGCTGGACCCGATGCTCAAGATAAATATAAAACTTTCACTTTCGAAGAAGGTGAAAATCCAGAGGATTCAGAGACACTGGTAGCTAAATTTGAAGAGATTTGCCTGCCGGTAAAGAATGTAATTATGGATAGACATGCATTTAATACAACCAACCAGAAGCCACGGTCCAATACCACGTTGCCATGCTAAAAATGCTTGCAAAAAAATATTAATTTGGCGTGCTGCATGACGCACTTATAAGAGATTGACTGGTAAGTGGCATTCACAATGACAACATCCACACACAGCTGCTGAAAGAAAAAAAGCTAACCTTAAACTCAGCTATAGAAATATAAATGTTACATGAGCAGTCTGAAAAAGGAAACAAAGAAATAAAAAAAGAAACAGACACGAAAGAAGCAAACAAAGGAAGCGAAGTCTGTGTCATGCAGTATTCCACATGTTCGAATTGTGGTGGCCAGCATTCATCTGACCGCAGCAGCTGTCCAGCCTTTAACAAGCGCTGCAATGCATGTGGGAAATGGAACCACTTTTCTACAATAGACCAGGACAAAGTCCATCTCAGTCAAACAGACTACCCCACACCGTACGCAGAGGAGGACAGACACATAGAATAAGTGAACTTGATGCACAAATTGCATATGACCAAGCAGGCCTGTTTTACTGTGAAAGTGTAGAGATGCCAGCTGACAAGGGAGAGATATTTACCGTACCGTCCACTTCTTACACAGGGAAGCAACTGAAGGTGATGATTGACACTGGAGCACGTTGCAACGTATTATCCAGAGGGGTTCTCCAGAACATCGACCCAGATGCTCATGTCGACCACGGACATGAAGTTAACCTTGTAGCCTATGGCGGTCAGGTCATAAGAACTTTAGGTGTCACAGACGTAAACTTCACATGCGGAACACTACAGTTTCATGTTGTTGACAATTAAGTAAAACCTCTATTGGGCCTCAGAGACAATGTCAAGCTAGGCTTTGTGCATCTTGGCCTGGATGTGCACAATCTCCAACAAAGGGGGCCTGAGCTCACAGAGTATAAAGATCCCTTTGACTGCAGCACCATAGGGCAAACTGCCAGTAATGTATCACATGCGCTAGGACCCCTCTGTGCACAAATAATCAAGGAACTCAATAGAATGACCAAACTGGGAGTCATCAAGTCAGTTCAGGAGCCCACTGAGTGGGTGTCTTCTATGGTTGCTGCACGTAAAAAAGATGGTGCCGTGAGACTGTGTATTGACCCTGTCCACCCCAATAAAGCTCTCCTTAGGCCACATCATCCCATGAGAACAGTGAAGCAGGTGATCGCTGACATGCCAGGAGCCAAGGTGTTCAGTATCCTTGATGCTAAGTGTGGATTCTGGCAGGTGCCGCTCAGTGAGGAGTCATCAAAGCTGACCACCTTCATGACCCCGGTGGGCTGATATGCTTTCCTCCGACTTCCCTATGGAATATCCACCGGCAGTGAAGTTTTCCAAAGGTGTATGGAGCAGCTCTTTGAAGGACAACCATGTGCAATCGTGGTTGACGACATCCTCGTTTGGAGCAGAAGAGCATGATCTGCGCCTCTGGCAGGTCATGGACAGAATCTACATGATAAACCTTAAGTAAACCTTAAGCTGAACCCTGACAAGTGCCGTTTCCGAATGTCCGAGGTATCATATGTGGGTCACCTTCTATCTGATCAGGGCATAAAGCCCGACCCTACGAAGACAGATGCAGTCCGTTCTATGCCAGCCCCAACTGACAAGCACAGAGTTCAAAGGTTCTTCGGTATGACAAACTATTTGTCAAAATTCATTCCAGGTTATAGTGAAGTAACAGCACCCCAGCATCAACACCTGCTTCAGAATTTAGAATGGAGCTGGCAGGAGAGCCACATGGCGGGATTCACCAGACTTAAAGAACTACTTACAAGTTCCCCTGTACTCCAGTACTTTGATGTGCATCAGCCAGTGGTGCTATCTGCGGATGCCTCTCAGCATGGCCTAGGTGCCGTCTGCCTCCAGAATAATAAACCGGTGGCGTTTGCCTCAAGGGCACTTACAGAGACTGAGTCACGCTATGCGCAGATAGAGAAGGAGCTGGGCCTGGTCTATGCTTGTCAGAAGTTCCACGACTACATATATGGCCGTCCAGTGACTGTCGAAACTGATCATCAACCTCTCATCACCATTCTAAAAAAACACTGCACGCAGCTTCTGCACGCCTTCAGAGGATGATGCTTAAGCTGCAGCGCTACAACATCAATGTCGTTTACAAGAGAGGCAAAGAGCTATACCTAGCAGATGCACTGTCACATGCACACCTGCCCTCCACTGACTGGGCTGAAGCTAGTGAGGACTATGATGTGATGACAGTGGAAGCACTCTTCTCAAGGAGAATTGTGGAATTGAGAAAGGAAATACAGGCAGACCATCTGTGCAGGCGCTTATCTGAGGTCGTTGCCGTGGGTTGGCCTGATTCATCAAAGAAGCTGCCACCTGACCTCAGGCAATTCTATGCCATAAGAGATGAGCTCACAGTTGATTATGGCCTACTGCTCTGTGGTCAGCGTTTCATCATTCCCCGATCACTGCGGCACTATTACAGTATATAAGACAGCTGCATCAGGGTCACCCGGGCCTAGAAGCAACAAAATGCCGGGCCAGAGAAACCATGTTTTGGCCCAGCATATACCAGGACATTGAACATGAGATCTTAAGATGTGCTCCTTGTAATGCCCTCAAACCACTCAAACATGACCAGTGCGACCATTTTAACCAGGTTGAAGCGCCACTTTGCCACCCATGGAGCTCCTCAGCAGCTGATGACTGACAATGCAGTATATTTCACAAGCAGGAGTTCCAAGAATTTGCCCACACATGGGACTTCTGCCATGTCACCAGCAGCCCCCACTACACCCAATCAAATGGACTAGCAGAGAGGGCTGTACGATCAGCCAAACATCTGCTAGAAAAATGTGCACGTGATGGAGCAGATGTGTATGCGGCACTGCTCAATTTACGTAACGTACCAAGAGATGGACTGCCCTCACCAGCCCAGCACCTGCTTTCTCATTGCACTAAGACCCTTATCCGCATGACCAAAGCCATATACGTGCCAAAGGTAGAAACACAGGTCCAGGCGGCTCTAACACGGACCAGACAGAGAGTAAAGACCCATTACGACAGGTCAGCCAGACCTTTGGTCTCATTGCAAGCAGGGCAAACAGTGAGAATACAGACAAATAGGAGATACAACAGATTGGCGACGGTAATAGGAAGAGCATCACAGGCAAACAGCTACCAGGTCCAGCCGGAAATGCCACATATGTAAGAAACAGGCGCCACCTCTTACATACTGCCGAGCAGTACAACTCACCAACAACAACAGAGGCCCTGCTCAACACAAAAAATAACCCTCTTCCGGAAAACCAGCCTAATGTTGACCAGCTGCAAACAGAACATGTGAAGGAACCACCCATGGTTGTCACCCGTTCAGGAAGAATATCAAAGCCCAACTCCTATACAAAGACTACATTACATAAACTTGGACTGTTCATAATACTTTTGTTGCAGTAGCCATTTGCCTTGTTTAAAAAAACAAAACCCCCCCAAAAAACAATAAAACTTTTCACTTTCCTCTCTTGTCAGCATTAGGCCTATAGCCTGGTGTGAGCGCGGCGTGCGCTTTTCAGTTGTGGAGACGCGCGCTGCATACCGCGCCACAGAAGGACACACACTCACAGTAATCGGATCAGGTCGTTTACATGGTGGATTGTTTCGTTTGATATGTTCATGAAAATGTTTATCCCACCCCTCTCAAACCGATTACAATTTCATTCGGTTTGGGCATTTTTATTCCGCTTGAGGTGTTTATGGAGCACTTTCATTCGGATTGGACTTTTAAACCGTTTAGTATACAGTGCTGTTAGATCAAGCAAAAATAGGTTTTTGAAATAGCAGAAGATTACCACTTTTTCCAGTGTGAATTTTAGTGTGCTTCCCTAGGACTCAGGCCACCCCATAAAAAGTTTATTGAGGTGCCAGCTGAGCATGCAGTTGTTTGCTCTATATTTTTTTAAACCCATCAACACAATGAGAGGAAGCATCTCTGATACTGAAGTATAGCCTACTTACAGAACTGAAATAAGATACTACAGGCAGGACATTAATTTGTAAAAACAGTGTAGAGTTCTGATAAGATTGGATGTTTTTTTTTCTGCATGTGTTGTTACTTTCTTATCGCAGTTCCACTCGTCTCATTTTCTCCTCTCTTTGAGCTTCCAGGCATGTATGCAAGGGCTATTCTTCGGTAGCACTTATAAGCCTATAAAGCAGGGGTGGGGAACGTTGATCCTGGAGGGCCACTCTCTTGCACAGTTTAGGTCCAACCCCAATCAAACACACCTGAAGCTAATCAAGGTCTTCAATATTACTAAAGTTAAAGGTAAGTGAGTTTTTTTTTTTCAGGGTTGGAGCTAAACTCTGCAAGAGAGTGGCCCTCCAGGATCAACGTTCCCCACCCCTGCTATAAAGGATAAATCATATAATGCCAAAGTGAATTTGAAATATTCTAGGCATAAAGCCCAAACATAAGTGAGCTATCAAGACAACAATGCTTAAGAGACAGACTAGTGACAGTTTACAAGCATATGTAGATGACATACGGACACACACACACACACACACACACACACACACACACACCTATACTTGTTTTTGTGGTATAGAAGGACTTTGATGGCCAAACCAGTAGGGTGGTGGTATAAGGGGACACCCCTTTCCCAATGTCCTACAGTGATGATAAAACTATCAAAATTTTTTTTTTACTCTGCAGATCACACATCTGACTTCAAATAGTCTATACACTCAACATAACAGAAAATATGACAATATGATATTTTGGTGGTACACAAGGACATTCCCCCATCCTGAAATGTTCCGCCTATGACATAATTGTGATTTTTGGGGCCCCGGATTATGAGGACTCTGATTTTACAATACACAATATATGTCATTTTAGTGGATTACAGGGACCATTGTGTCTTACAGGCACATAACCACACACAACACAAACGTGACAACAGGGTGTATTACCAAGACTAAGGTGATTTAAGAGGACTGGCTCTTAAACACAACACACAACTGCACAATCCAACATTACAGGGACCAGTGTGTCTTACAGGCACATAACACACACACACACACAAACATGACAACAGGGTGTATTACCAAGACTAAGGTGATTTAAGAGGACTGGATCTTAAACACAACACACAACTGCACAATCCAACATTACAGGGACCAGTGTGTCTTACAGGCACATAACCACACACACACACACACACACACACACATGACAACAGGGTGTATTACTAAGACTAAGGTGATTTAAGAGGACTGGATCTTAAACACAACACACAACTGCACAATCCAACATTACAGGGACCAGTGTGTCTTACAGGCACATAAACACACACACACACACACACACACACACACACAAACATGACAACAGGGTGTATTACCAAGACTAAGGTGATTTAAGAGGACTGGATCTTAAACACAACACACAACACACAACTGCACAATCCAACATTACAGGGACCAGTGTGTCTTACAGGCACATAACCACACACACACACACACACACACAACATGACAACAGGGTGTATTACCAAGACTAAGGTGATTTAAGAGGACTGGATCTTAAACACAACACACAACTGCACAATCCAACATTACAGGGACCAGTGTGTTTAATTGGTACATGCCCATACACACACACACACACACACACCTGACGATATGGTTAACTACCAAGACTAAGGTGATTAAAGAGTACCGGATCTCCAGTACATTACACACACAAAAAACTTAGAAGATTACATGGGACCAAAGTGTTTTAGCAGTGCTTTAATTATGACTTAAAATATGAACATAAGAAGCCTCATGTCATGCCATTTTAAGAGGAAAGTGACATCCACAAACTTAAAAATATGTTTCAGAAAGCATCATTACTGTTTGTCAAGCGGATGAAACATTCACAGCTTCAAGAAATTGACAAAACAGCCCATTTGGAAACAGGCCCAGTTTAAATAAGGCATTAAACAGGCTTTGAGATGTATAAAATGAACTCCTCAATATGCAATAAATGTAGAGATACCGACATATAAGGGACACTTTAACCAAAAATACAAAGTCAAGTTTCAAAGCAGCTTTACAGTGATAACAGGAAATTGTTTATTATATTTATTAAAATGATATTTTATTATGAAGTGAGTTTGGGCTGTAGAGCAGATAAGAGTATAGTGTTGGTTCAGTTACGTGTAAAGATCATCAGATCATCTCTACAGCAGCTCTGGGGCAACGTCATGGCATCGCCCAGCTCAGTTCACTTCTCATATAACAGTGTCAATGCAGTCAGATCAATAATAACTTTGAATATTAAGTTAAGACAAATTAAGACAAACTAGTTCTTTAAAGAACAGTTAAACAACTAGATGTAGAGTGAGGTCTTCGTATGTGCTGCTGCCCTACAGAAGTTTTACAGCATTTGACAAGCACACTTTTGTCCTTTCCGTAAGGATTTCAATCTCTGCCTGGCATTGTCTGTACAGAAGAACACATGCTTTAGTAAGCTCTAACTATATGACCGCTCACGTGCCCACAGTGATGGTGGTGCTCTGATTTAAACCTCAGGTACCTTGAGAAACTTCAGTGGGCATCTTCTGAACACCTGGAAGAAATCAGAGATCAGACATAACTCAAACCTCTATCTACAACATACAACTGGTTATGTGCCTGATATCTAAAAAAATACATTTCAAATGACATTCAAAATATTATTCTGGAGATGAAATGTTATATTAAACACCTCCTTTTAAGTGTTTGACCAACTGAACATGATCAGCTTATTGCTATCTGCCAGAAATGCAATGTTGGTGCAACACTGATTCCATTAATGCTCTTCTAGAAAAGCTTCACTATAAGTGCAAAAATCTGATTATTGATAACTGATCATTACAATTAATGGCAAAATGAATGTTTAGAAATGTAAACTGATACACATTATATACATAATTACACACTACAGCATTATATATAAAAGGCTTAAACCCATTTTTCTTTGGTGAAAATACTAAAGTAAAATTGCACTACAATATTTTATGGAAATTATCTAATATAGTATAAATTATTTAATTTAATAATGGGCTAAAATAATGATAAACATGTCCATAAACACATACCAACATTACTGCAGCTCCAGCAGGAACATCCCCTTCAGATCCGTCAGGCTGATCTCATCTTAAAGAAAGAGACACATTTAAAACAAGAACCTGTATTCAGATGGCACTTATCAAACATGGCAAATTACACTGTATAATAATAACGCTAACACTTTACAATAAGCTTGTATTAGTTAACATTAGTTAACATGAACAAACCATGAACAGCACCTCTGTTGAATTCACATATATTAATGCATTTATCCACGTTAACAGTGAGTTAATATAGTTAATGCATTAGTCAACAGTGCCTGTAGCTTTACTGTTTTTAATAAGGTTATCTTACTGTACATATTTACATTAGTTTACGCAGGTGACACAAACTAAGGATGAACATACTCTAAAGGTAAAAGTGCTGTTGTGTACCTTATCAACATTATTTAATAAGTCCTTGATTTGAGCTGTTGGTAAACATAATTCTACAGTGGAAAGCATCTGAACATCAGCGGATAGGCTGTTCATGTTTATATGCACTTTACTATCATTACTGACATTCAACAGATCATTTATTCATGGATTGTATGACTCTTATTGTTAAGTGTACACTATTTCAACATTACCTGAAGTGTTATTTGAACTCTTTATCAACATGACTTACCATTAACGAAGCATTTATTATTATTTACTGCTTTGTAATGAACCTACAAATGTTAACACATCAGTTAATGTTGAAATAGTGTACATGTGATAAGGTTCTCAAAACCATTAAAACATACTTTGTGTAATAATGTTGATAAGGTACACAGCAGCATTTTTAGTGAGATGGTGAGTTAGAAATGTTTAGTGTGTGTGTGTCAACTGCTACGCAAACTAATATGTACAGTAAGATAACCTCACAAAAACAGTAAAGATATGTTCATGTTAACTAATGCATTAACAATATTAACTAATTGCACTGAAATTATGCATTAATAAATGTGAGTTAAGATTAATGCTGATCAGAGGTGTTGTTCATGGTTAGTTTATGTTAACTAATGTGAACTAATACAACCTTATTGTAAAGTGTTGCCATTATGGGTGTAATACTTTTATATCAATATTATAAGAATTGTTGCTAAATTTATTTATAATGCAAATGTGAAAATAGAGTGTAACTGGTGCTGGTTGTGTGTTAAACTCAAGGCACATGCAGAGATGGAGTCCATGCATTCATTCCCTGTGGAAGATGCCAGATCATGAGCCGATCGAGTGAGAAAAGTGTGCGGTTCAGTTTGAAACAGCAGCACAACAGACTGTAGACTTACCGTACTTCTTCAAATAAAGCCTTCTTCAAATAAATTTGCCTTTATTTACCTGAACTGCAGAAGGGACCAGGCATTTATTTGAAGAAGGCTTTTATTAGGCGCAGGACTGTATTTCTAATTCCATCTGTTTGAAAAATAATTGCTTTAAATAAACTGTTTTAAATTAAAAGCGACAGCGTTCCAGTCGACAGATACATCGTATTTTTTTTACATTTGCAAATATATCCCCATTTACAACAACAGCCAGAATGGCGAAACAATTTGGGTCAGAATTACGGTAGCCACCATTGTCCATTTGAAAATATTAAATGTTTATTCCGCTTAATTTCTATATAGGTTGCATGTGAGGTTATTTTAGCTTGCTAACCCAGCTTATAACTCTTCTAATAAGCTTCCTTCCACTTAAGTAGAGTTGTGTACTTTTAAGCACTTTTTATTTTAATATATCTCTTTACATAAATATTATTTTCTACTTTAAAAAATATATAATTTTGTTAATTTACTAAGCCAACTAATGATCCGCGCTTTCTATATCGGTAACGTGAGGGGAAAAGCTTCCTTCCACTTGAGAAGAATTGTGTACTTTTAAGCACTTTTTATTTTAATAGCCTATGTCTCTTGACATATTTTTTTTATACTTAAAAACTATAATTTTGTTATTTTTCTGACCCAACTAATTAGGCATCTGTGCTTCTAGGTTGCACGCACTTCTCTCAATAAGGAGATATTAGGTGTAGTTCATAATGACCAAGTTACAATATTTCAACAACATTTATTTTGAAGCCTATGCTGTTTTCTTGTACAAAATAAAATATTTTAAGTTAAATGCAGAGTAAGACATAAAAGAGACGAGAGGCTAATATTGTGAAGATCAATATCTGTGTAGCCTGCCTGACACAGTATTTTCACAGACGTCACATCTCTCATGGACTACAGTAGCCTATTTAAAATGGCATATATGCATCAGTTATATTATCAATTTAACTTACAGAGCAATCCCTGCAAAGTCTTTATGTTAACTATAGAAGAGACCAGGAGTGTGTCGCACTCGCTAGACTCACAACGGTGCGCGTGGCATCAGGATGGTTGCGCTCTATCATGATGTCGGTCAGCCGTCACGGCACAGCCCTACTGTACGTTACCATATACTTCAATGCACATTAAATTAAAGGCATTTAGGAGATTATCCACACATTTTTCCCTGGCCTCAATTTGAGACCGGCCTTTATTTGTTCGTGCTGACCACGCCTCCAGCCACTATCAGAGGCCCCGTGTTTAATTGAATACAGGCTTTTATTTGAGGAATTACAGTACTTCATTATCGTCTTTGTGATTTGATAAGGGCACTAAGCCATATCGTGCTTTTGAATTTAGTTTGTTTCAGAGAAGCGTATGGCACAAAATACAAAGACAATTTATGTTATTACACAACGCAGCTGGAGACGGATTTGACTCAAGTCACTCAAACCACTTCAGGAGGTGGTCTAAGGGGACTTCCAGATCAAACTGGACATGTGTAAATGCATACGGTTGATGAAACCACATATGTAAACTTTATTCCTCACAAAAATGTCAAATAAGAAATAAGTGAGAGCATGTTTTAGGCTAATATGTCATGTTAAAGTCAGATATGACAGCGGTCAACACAGTCATCTTTAAATGTAGTGAAAATAAATGATTTTACCAGTGCTGATGCTACTCTCTCTCCTGTTGATCTGAAATTAGCTGATGATAAATCAAATGCTGCTCATAGCAGTAGCTTTGGATGATGTGAACACTGTTAAATCAGCGATAGCGTGCAAATTAAAGATCGGCTTTATATCCATTTTGCAAAGACTCATTTATGTGGCCAAGTGTAATGGAATCGTTCTGATAAATCAGAAGACAATGACCAGGTGTAAACAGGCCTAAAGATGATGAGTTCTTCCTAGACTAGCATTTTCTAAAATGATGCAATGCTCTTTGTATTACCATCTCAACACAGTCTTGATCATCCATTGATGATTGGTCCTCCTCAGGGCTCACCTGGAAAAAAAGGTAAAGAAAGAAGAGATAAACATACAGACAAAGGATTCAGAGATGATCCAAATGAAGCAGCACAGATACTAGACTCCATTAACACAGATTAGCCACTGTCAACTCTCAACTGAACATCAAATACTTGAGCAAAAGAAGACTGATGATGCCAAGACACATTCAGGTATGGTGGTACATTTCAAACCACTCAGTATTCATTTTGATCAAATTAATGAGATTAATAGTGATTTAAGATTTAAAACAGGGTGACATAAGTCCCGTATATAGTAATAAATGTATGGTCATAACCAATCAGGTATGCATAATATCGGACACCATATCGGAATTGAAAAATAAAAGCTCATTTTTAATTTTACCGCTGCCCATCTGATAATGAACATGAGACCGTATAATAATAATGGATTATTTCCTTCAGCTTCAGATGTGCGATGTTCATCTGTGAAATCAGTGCGTGTTACAGGGAGAGTTTGCTTGGGTAGTCGCAGCATTTTGTGGAATTGTAAGTTGTAATATTTTTGAATTGCGTGTATATCTGATTTATCTGAGATAGTATGAGTTTCTGAACGCTGCAGTAAAGTTCTTCACTGTAGGCCAACCGGTGATCATCTCTTCCGCACACGCTCATATGACTATAATGTACATAACATTATAATGAGGAAACTATTGTAATATGACGTTGTGAATTCTTTGGTTGCCGTGTTTCAGCGCACTGTTGTGGGAAGAGCACACCACAACAGGAGTTCCACATTTCCACAAACACAGTCAAGTTCACTAGTGCATTTGCATCAGTTTGTGCTGATATACGACGTGATAGTAAAGTTAAATAGTATAAACATTAGATTTCTCTCAAATAGGATGCATTTGCTTAAATAACATTCAAGCAAAGCACTTCATTGCATCCACAACAGTTTCTCTTTGGAACTTAGTTCAAGTTCATCTATGCATGATTTTGTGCAAGTATTAGTTGAAATTTTGTGTTTATTTTCTATAAATATGTAATTTATCATATATAGGTTGAGTTCCATTGAGCTAAAGCTCTTTAACAAAGCGCTTGGGTTTATGTGTGTTCATTCAGCTCTTTAGCGTATGCAGCTCAAACACCATGTTATCTGAAACCCTCATATTAAAGATGCTTAATATTACTATCATATAAAAATGTTGATATGTTTTCAAAAACATTGATGCATTATTCATCAGAACTAGTACTTTTATTGTTCTTGTATTATTTTCATCAACAATATGGTTTGAGTAATATAATTCTCTTATTGTCCATTTCATTTGATTTACCCATGCTACATGCATTATGATTCTTTATATGTAGCCTCAGTAATGTTGCCCATGACTTGTTTGCATTTTTATTTGATTTATAATTATACATTTGTAAGGCAGTAGATGTTTTGGGTAAAACCTTACAATTCATTTGTTATTGCATTAACTAACATGAACTAACAGAGAGCCAAACTTGTGTTAATGTGAGTAATAAAATATGAGTTCATGTTCGCTCACAGTGCACTAAATCAACAGATACAGCACTGGATCCTAAACATGCTGAGATTAACCTAAACTAAGATGAATATCTCCTATAGAAGTATTGTTCATCATGTTAACTAACACTAACAACATCAAACCTTATTGTAAAGTGTTGCCATTTATTATAAAGAAAGCTAATTCAAATGTCACAGTCATAAGGCAGCCATTGGAATGAATGTATACTGAACAGTATATGTTTGATTTATGCTCAAGTGTTTGAGTCATTGCTTTTAATGATGAGCCTTTTGTTTTTGTAAACAAGCTCAAAGTATATCAATATTTGGATTTATATATATCAGCCAGTATATCAGTTATTGTCTTTCAAATATAAAGAACAATCAGTTATCAAACTCTGCCCACATTTTCATATTGGTGCATCCATAATTTGATTTCCAAAAAGAAAAAACAAAACAATACCTTCTGTCCATCTCTGACTTCTGACTGGGACAGTGTTCATTTCACGAGTGGAAGGATTGACCTCACGGAGAGTCTACAAAACATCAAATCAGACATGAAACACTGGTCTAAACATGTGAACAGCCTAGGTCTCACACGCGTGTTTGCTGCGTGTGTTCCTTCTCTTACAGCACAACTCTCACTTACCTAACTTACAGTAAGAGCCGCTCAATCATCCCTGCCTGATGCCAGCTGGGTCTGACGGCTTCTCTGAACATATAAAATAAAGCATTACATACAGAAACACTTCACCTAAAAACATAATGTATGGAATATATAAGAGGGATAGTGTACAGTCAGCCAGTAATACAGAATAAACATGGACAGGATAATCATGCATAACTACCCATCAATAAATATTTGCACATTAAATATTGATTTGAGATAATATACAAGATTACAAAATAGTTTCATAATAATTTCAAGGTAATGTTAATGGATTTTATGCATCACATTACATGCGTGTTCATTATAGTATGTCATGTTGTGTGTTTTACACGGTTTTATGAGGACACTGGTTTATGAGGACATCATAAGAACACGCTCATGATGTTTGACTGGACTGAAGAATCTCAGTGTGTTGTATTAGTTTGACAGAAGTCTGGTCTATGAGGACACCGGTTTATAAGGACATCATAAGCACATGCTCCTGATGTTTGACTTTGACTAAGTGTGTTGTGTTAATTTGACAGAAGTCTGATCTATGAGGACACTGGTTTTACCGGGACACTGGTAACTAGATCCATTAGGATGGCTCCCTGAGTTCCAGTATTGTATGTATGAGTGTGATACGAGACCTTAGGTCTGTGCTAGTTGTACAGTAATGGCGCTTTTCCAGTACACAGTACCAGCCCGGCTCGGCTCGACTCGACTCGACTTTGTTTGGTTTTCCACTGTGTAAAAGTTGTACCTGTACCTGCTTCCAGGTACTTTTTCACCTCCGGCGAGGTTCTGAGCGAGCTGAGGTGAGCTGAGGCGATACTAAAATGTGAGGTGAAAACACAGCAGACTGCTGATTGGTCAGAGAGAATCGTCACTGTTCGTTGCGTCATCATTGCATATAACTGCCATTTTTAAATAGTTTGTCCAGAGATTGCGTATTATTTACTATTATGGCAACTCTGAAGAATATGCCTTGGTCAAACGAGGAGGTGCAGACTTTCCTTTGTTTGGTTGCCGAAGAGGATCCAGTGAGAGAAAATTACATCATGGCAGTTTCCTGCGGCGTCTCTATGACGACCAGGTACTATTGTGGAGGTACTATCTGCAATGGAAAACGGAGTGAAATGCGAGCCGAGCTGAGCCGAGCCGAGGCGAGTCGAACTGGTACTGGTAATGGAAAAGCGCCATAAGTGATCATGACACCACACATTTTTCCCTGGCCTCAATTTGAGACCGGCCTTTATTTGTTCGTGCTGACCACGCCTCCAGCCACTATCAGAGGCCCCGTGTTTAATTGAATACAGGCTTTTATTTGAGGAATTACAGTACTTCATTATCGTTTTGTGATTTGATAAGGGCACTAAGCCATATCGTGCTTTTGAATTTAGTTTGTTTCAGAGAAGCGTATGGCACAAAATACAAAGACAATTTATGTTATTACACAACGCAGCTGGAGACGGATTTGACTCAAGTCACTCAAACCACTTCAGGAGGTGGTCTAAGGGGACTTCCAGATCAAACTGGACATGTGTAAATGCATACGGTTGATGAAACCACATATGTAAACTTTATTCCTCACAAAAATGTCAAATAAGAAATAAGTGAGAGCATGTTTTAGGCTAATATGTCATGTTAAAGTCAGATATGACAGCGTCAACACAGTCATCTTTAAATGTAGTGAAAATAAATGATTTTACCAGTGCTGATGCTACTCTCTCTCCTGTTGATCTGAAATTAGCTGATGATAAATCAAATGCTGCTCATAGCAGTAGCTTTGGATGATGTGAACACTGTTAAATCAGCGTATAGCGTGCAAATTAAAGATCGGCTTTATATCCATTTTGCAAAGACTCATTTATGTGGCCAAGTGTAATGGAATCGTTCTGATAAATCAGAAGACAATGACCAGGTGTAAACAGGCCTAAAGATGATGAGTTCTTCCTAGACTAGCATTTTCTAAAATGATGCAATGCTCTTTGTATTACCATCTCAACACAGTCTTGATCATCCAATGATGATTGGTCCTCCTCAGGGCTCACCTGAAAAAAAGGTAAAGAAAGAAGATATAAACATACAGACAAAGGATTCAGAGATGATCCAAATGAAGCAGCACAGATACTAGACTCCATTAACACAGATTAACCACTGTCAACTCTCAACTGAACATCAAATACTTGAGCAAAAGAAGACTGATGATGCCAAGACACATTCAGGTTTGGTGGTACATTTCAAACCACTCAGTATTCATTTTGATCAAATTAATGAGATTAATAGTGATTTAAGATTTAAAACAGGGTGACATAAGTCCCGTATATAGTAATAAATGTATGGTCATAACCAATCAGGTATGCATAATATCGGACACCATATCGGAATTGAAAAATAAAAGCTCATTTTTAATTTTACCGTTGCCCATCTGATAATGAACATGAGACCGGTATAATAATAATGGATTATTTCCTTCAGCTTCAGATGTGCGATGTTCATCTGTGAAATCAGTGCGTGTTACAGGGAGAGTTTGCTTGGGTAGTCGCAGCATTTTGTGGAATTGTAAGTTGTAATATTTTTGAATTGCGTGTGTATATCTGATTTATCTGAGATAGTATGAGTTTCTGAACGCTGCAGTAAAGTTCTTCACTGTAGGCCAACCGGTGATCATCTCTTCCGCATCCATATGACTATAATGTACATAACATTATAATGAGGAAACTATTGTAATATGACGTTGTGAATTCTTTGGTTGCCGTGTTTCAGCGCACTGTTGTGGGAAGAGCACGTGCACAACAGGAGTTCCACATTTCCACAAACACAGTCAAGTTCACTAGTGCATTTGCATCAGTTTGTGCTGATATACGACGTGATAGTAAAGTTAAATAGTATAAACATTAGATTTCTCTCAAATAGGATGCATTTCGTTTCGTTAAATAACATTCAAGCAAAGCACTTCATTGCATCCACAACAGTTTCTCTTGGAACTTAGTTCAAGTTCATCTATGCATGATTTTGTGCAAGTATTAGTTGAAATTTTGTGTTTATTTTCTATAAATATGTAATTTATCATATATAGGTTGAGTTCCATTGAGCTAAAGCTCTTTAACAAAGCGCTTGGGTTTATGTGTGTTTATTCAGCTCTTTAGCGTGCGCAGCTCAAACACCATGTTATCTGAAACCCTCATATTAAAGATGCTTAATATTACTATCATATAAAAATGTTGATATGTTTTCAAAACATTGATGCATTATTCATCAGAACTAGTACTTTTATTGTTCTTGTATTATTTTCATCAACAATATGGTTTGAGTAATATAATTCTCTTATTGTCCATTTCATTTGATTTACCCATGCTACATGCATTATGATTCTTTATATGTAGCCTCAGTAATGTTGCCCATGACTTGTTTGCATTTTTATTTGATTTATAATTATACATTTGTAAGGCAGTAGATGTTTTGGGTAAAACCTTACAATTCATTTGTTATTGCATTAACTAACATGAACTAACAGAGAGCCAAACTTGTGTTAATGTGAGTAATAAAATATGAGTTCATGTTCGTTCACAGTGCACTAAATCAACAGATACAGCACTGGATCCTAAACATGCTGAGATTAACCTAAACTAAGATGAATATCTCCTATAGAAGTATTGTTCATCATGTTAACTAACACTAACAACATCAAACCTTATTGTAAAGTGTTGCCATTTATTATAAAGAAAGCTAATTCAAATGTCACAGTCATAAGGCAGCCATTGGAATGAATGTATACTGAACAGTATATGTTTGATTTATGCTCAAGTGTTTGAGTCATTGCTTTTAATGATGAGCCTTTTGTTTTTGTAAACAAGCTCAAAGTATATCAATATTTGGATTTATATATATCAGCCAGTATATCAGTTATTGTCTTTCAAATATAAAGAACAATCAGTTATCAAACTCTGCCCACATTTTCATATTGGTGCATCCATAATTTGATTTCCAAAAGAAAAAACAAAACAATACCTTCTGTCCATCTCTGACTTCTGACTGGGACAGTGTTCATTTCACGAGTGGAAGGATTGACCTCACGGAGAGTCTACAAAACATCAAATCAGACATGAAACACTGGTCTAAACATGTGAACAGCCTAGGTCTCACACGCGTGTTTGCTGCGTGTGTTCCTTCTCTTACAGCACAACTCTCACTTACCTAACTTACAGTAAGAGCCGCTCAATCATCCCTGCCTGATGCCAGCTGGGTCTGACGGCTTCTCTGAACATATAAAATAAAGCATTACATACAGAAACACTTCACCTAAAAACATAATGTATGGAATATATAAGAGGGATAGTGTACAGTCAGCCAGTAATACAGAATAAACATGGACAGGATAATCATGCATAACTACCCATCAATAAATATTTGCACATTAAATATTGATTTGAGATAATATACAAGATTACAAAATAGTTTCATAATAATTTCAAGGTAATGTTAATGGATTTTATGCATCACATTACATGCGTGTTCATTATAGTATGTCATGTTGTGTGTTTTACATCGGTTTTATGAGGACACTGGTTTATGAGGACATCATAAGAACACGCTCATGATGTTTGACTGGACTGAAGAATCTCAGTGTGTTGTATTAGTTTGACAGAAGTCTGGTCTATGAGGACACCGGTTTATAAGGACATCATAAGCACATGCTCCTGATGTTTGACTTTGACTAAGTGTGTTGTGTTAATTTGACAGAAGTCTGATCTATGAGGACACTGGTTTTACCGGGACACTGGTAACTAGATCCATTAGGATGGCTCCCTGAGTTCCAGTATTGTATGTATGAGTGTGATACGAGACCTTAGGTCTGTGCTAGTTGTACAGTAATGGCGCTTTTCCAGTACACAGTACCAGCCCGGCTCGGCTCGACTCGACTCGACTTTGTTTGGTTTTCCACTGTGTAAAAGTTGTACCTGTACCTGCTTCCAGGTACTTTTTACGCATTCACCTCCAAGCGAGGTTCTGAGCGAGCTGAGGTGAGCTGAGGCGATACTAAAATGTGAGGTGAAAACACAGCAGACTGCTGATTGGTCAGAGAGAATCGTCACTGTTCGCGTCATCATTGCATATAACCGTGCCATTTTTAAATAGTTTGTCCAGAGATTGCGTATTATTTACTATTATGGCAACTCTGAAGAATATGCCTTGGTCAAACGAGGAGGTGCAGACTTTCCTTTGTTTGGTTGCGAAGAGGATCCAGTGAGAGAAAATTACATCATGGCAGTTTCTGCGCGCGCTCTATGACGACCAGGTACTATTGTGGAGGTACTATCTGCAATGGAAAACGGAGTGAAATGCGAGCCGAGCTGAGCCGAGCCGAGGCGAGTCGAACTGGTACTGGTAATGGAAAAGCGCCATAAGTGATCATGACACCACACATTTTTCCCTGGCCTCAATTTGAGACCGGCTTTTATTTGTTCGTGCTGACCACGCCTCCAGCCACTATCAGAGGCCCCGTGTTTAATTGAATACAGGCTTTTATTTGAGGAATTACAGTACTTCATTATCGTCTTTTGTGATTTGATAAGGGCACTAAGCCATATCGTGCTTTTGAATTTAGTTTGTTTCAGAGAAGCGTATGGCACAAAATACAAAGACAATTTATGTTATTACACAACGCAGCTGGAGACGGATTTGACTCAAGTCACTCAAACCACTTCAGGAGGTGGTCTAAGGGGACTTCCAGATCAAACTGGACATGTGTAAATGCATACGGTTGATGAAACCACATATGTAAACTTTATTCCTCACAAAATGTCAAATAAGAAATAAGTGAGAGCATGTTTTAGGCTAATATGTCATGTTAAAGTCAGATATGACAGCGGTCAACACAGTCATCTTTAAATGTAGTGAAAATAAATGATTTTACCAGTGCTGATGCTACTCTCTCCTGTTGATCTGAAATTAGCTGATGATAAATCAAATGCTGCTCATAGCAGTAGCTTTGGATGATGTGAACACTGTTAAATCAGCGTATAGCGTGCAAATTAAAGATCGGCTTTATATCCATTTTGCAAAGACTCATTTATGTGGCCAAGTGTAATGGAATCGTTCTGATAAATCAGAAGACAATGACCAGGTGTAAACAGGCCTAAAGATGATGAGTTCTTCCTAGACTAGCATTTTCTAAAATGATGCAATGCTCTTTGTATTACCATCTCAACACAGTCTTGATCATCCAATGATGATTGGTCCTCCTCAGGGCTCACCTGAAAAAGGTAAAGAAAGAAGATATAAACATACAGACAAAGGATTCAGAGATGATCCAAATGAAGCAGCACAGATACTAGACTCCATTAACACAGATTAACCACTGTCAACTCTCAACTGAACATCAAATACTTGAGCAAAAGAAGACTGATGATGCCAAGACACATTCAGGTTTGGTGGTACATTTCAAACCACTCAGTATTCATTTTGATCAAATTAATGAGATTAATAGTGATTTAAGATTTAAAACAGGGTGACATAAGTCCCGTATATAGTAATAAATGTATGGTCATAACCAATCAGGTATGCATAATATCGGACACCATATCGGAATTGAAAATAAAAGCTCATTTTTAATTTTACCGTTGCCCATCTGATAATGAACATGAGACCGTATAATAATAATGGATTATTTCCTTCAGCTTCAGATGTGCGATGTTCATCTGTGAAATCAGTGCGGTGTTACAGGGAGAGTTTGCTTGGGTAGTCGCATTTTGTGGAATTGTAAGTTGTAATATTTTTGAATTGCGTGTGTATATCTGATTTATCTGAGATAGTATGAGTTTCTGAACGCTGCAGTAAAGTTCTTCACTGTAGGCCAACCGGTGATCATCTCTTCCGCACACGCTACCATATGACTATAATGTACATAACATTATAATGAGGAAACTATTGTAATATGACGTTGTGAATTCTTTGGTTGCCGTGTTTCAGCGCACTGTTGTGGGAAGAGCACGCACAACAGGAGTTCCACATTTCCACAAACACAGTCAAGTTCACTGGTGCACTTGCATCAGTTTGTGCTGATATACGACGTGATAGTAAAGTTAAATAGTATAAACATTAGATTTCTCTCAAATAGGATGCATTTCGTTCGTTAAATAACATTCAAGCAAAGCACTTCATTGCATCCACAACAGTTTCTCTTTGGAACTTAGTTCAAGTTCATCTATGCATGATTTTGTGCAAGTATTAGTTGAAATTTTGTGTTTATTTTCTATAAATATGTAATTTATCATATATAGGTTGAGTTCCATTGAGCTAAAGCTCTTAACAAAGCGCTTGGGTTTATGTGTGTTCATTCAGCTCTTTAGCGTGCAGCTCAAACACCATGTTATCTGAAACCCTCATATTAAAGATGCTTAATATTACTATCATATAAAAATGTTGATATGTTTTCAAAAACATTGATGCATTATTCATCAGAACTAGTACTTTTATTGTTCTTGTATTATTTTCATCAACAATATGGTTTGAGTAATATAATTCTCTTATTGTCCATTTCATTTGATTTACCCATGCTACATGCATTATGATTCTTTATATGTAGCCTCAGTAATGTTGCCCATGACTTGTTTGCATTTTTATTTGATTTATAATTATACATTTGTAAGGCAGTAGATGTTTTGGGTAAAACCTTACAATTCATTTGTTATTGCATTAACTAACATGAACTAACAGAGAGCCAAACTTGTGTTAATGTGAGTAATAAAATATGAGTTCATGTTCGTTCACAGTGCACTAAATCAACAGATACAGCACTGGATCCTAAACATGCTGAGATTAACCTAAACTAAGATGAATATCTCCTATAGAAGTATTGTTCATCATGTTAACTAACACTAACAACATCAAACCTTATTGTAAAGTGTTGCCATTTATTATAAAGAAAGCTAATTCAAATGTCACAGTCATAAGGCAGCCATTGGAATGAATGTATACTGAACAGTATATGTTTGATTTATGCTCAAGTGTTTGAGTCATGGCTTTTAATGATGAGCCTTTTGTTTTTGTAAACAAGCTCAAAGTATATCAATATTTGGATTTATATATATCAGCCAGTATATCAGTTATTGTCTTTCAAATATAAAGAACAATCAGTTATCAAACTCTGCCCACATTTTCATATTGGTGCATCCATAATTTGATTTCCAAAAGAAAAAACAAAACAATACCTTCTGTCCATCTCTGACTTCTGACTGGGACAGTGTTCATTTCACGAGTGGAAGGATTGACCTCACGGAGAGTCTACAAAACATCAAATCAGACATGAAACACTGGTCTAAACATGTGAACAGCCTAGGTCTCACACGCGTGTTTGCTGCGTGTGTTCCTTCTCTTACAGCACAACTCTCACTTACCTAACTTACAGTAAGAGCCGCTCAATCATCCCTGCCTGATGCCAGCTGGGTCTGACGGCTTCTCTGAACATATAAAATAAAGCATTACATACAGAAACACTTCACCTAAAAACATAATGTATGGAATATATAAGAGGGATAGTGTACAGTCAGCCAGTAATACAGAATAAACATGGACAGGATAATCATGCATAACTACCCATCAATAAATATTTGCACATTAAATATTGATTTGAGATAATATACAAGATTACAAAATAGTTTCATAATAATTTCAAGGTAATGTTAATGGATTTTATGCATCACATTACATGCGTGTTCATTATAGTATGTCATGTTGTGTGTTTTACACCGGTTTTATGAGGACACTGGTTTATGAGGACATCATAAGAACACATTCATGATGTTTGACTGGACTGAAGAATCTCAGTGTGTTGTATTAGTTTGACAGAAGTCTGGTCTATGAGGACACCGGTTTATAAGGACATCATAAGCACATGCTCCTGATGTTTGACTTTGACTAAGTGTGTTGTGTTAATTTGACAGAAGTCTGATCTATGAGGACACTGGTTTTACCGGGACACTGGTAACTAGATCCATTAGGATGGCTCCCTGAGTTCCAGTATTGTATGTATGAGTGTGACTTCTCTTTACGTTCTGATGACGTTCCCGCCCAGTTGGTCACATGTCTTAGCGATCTCTATTGAAAGCGAGTAATGCGTGAGGGAAAAAATTAAGTTCACGGAGTTTCAGTGACATTATTACATTAATAATCTTATTACATAGAATCATACAACGACTATACATAATGTTGAATATAATATAAAAATGCATAGGAGAATATTTGCTGGATCTGATAATAATGCACAAATAATAAAATTATTATTTTAATCATAATACAAAATAATATATATATATATATATATTAGCAAAAAACACAACAACTTTATTTTGGCTTAAAATATTGAGATATCGAATCGTGACACGAGTGTATCGTTACGGCCCTACTGATAACTGTGGCGATCTGTTTCTGAGGAACACTTAAATCTATACTTTAAGGAAGAACTCAATTATTACATGAACTTCTTGGATACCTTTAGAGTTGCTGTTTCTTGTTGGTTTAATCTGATTATTCTCAGTTAAAATCTGAAAAGAAGAAGAGCGAATAAAAATCAAAACAAAATAAAGACAAATAAATACTCATTTTAGTATTACTTATTAAAAGCCAATTTCAACCAAGACTGACATTTTTTTTGACCAACTTATTCAATGATTATATTTATACTATCAAGCATAAATTTTTTTTAGACTTTGGTATTAGCCTAAATGAGCTGTGAATTATGGGTTATCAGTTTAGATCCTAATATTCCATATATGAGCACCACAGTGTCTCTGTAAAACCAGTGTTCTCATAGACCAGACTTCTGCCAAACTAACACAACACACTGAGATTCATCAGTCCAACATCAGGAACATGTGCTTATGATGTCCTCATAGAGCCGGTGTAAAGCTACACACAGCCTGGCTGACATACACACATGCAATGTGATGTGAAGCATTAAAGTTTTGTAGCTTTAAACAGGATTAATTATATTTGATGTATACAGTAAAGACTATGCAGTGTTATTTTACAGTTGATTACTCAATTTCTGGTCCTAAATGCTGTTAAACTTACTTGGAAAACATGAGGCAGTGTTTATTTAATATTTTTGTTAATTTTTATATCTATGCTCGCAATGTATTATTATTATTAATAAACAAAATTACAGCAATCATTCTAGAATGATTCATTCTTCCAAATATAGCTATTTAAGTCATCTGGTTAAATTGTTTTTCATAGTGCATTATATATTGAGAAAAGAAAAGAAGATAAAACAAATAATATATATATATATATATATATATATATATATATATATATATATTTTGCAATATCAGTTTTATTGTGCAGCTCTAATAATCTGGGTAACATTTAACCTTTAATATTACCTTTAATAATAATACAATAAGAAAAAATCATCACATAAATAACAATGTACCAGACACAGCTTTATTAACAGATTTATTGATATTAGGAATATGTTAAGGATAACTATTCATTCACACATTTAATTCACAATTGATGAATTATAGACAATAGTGACAGTATTAAAATGCTGATTAAGGCTGACAGTTGTATTGGTATTCAGAGTGTATTTTATTATAGCCAGGAGTAATAAGAGCACATCTTTGTTTCTTAATGTCTTTAAAGCAAGCAGAACTGTAGTAATATTTACCAGTAGCATGTCAGGATATACTGTACTGGCGTTATGGAGCCATGATAACGCATTATTATGATAATGACTGTTGTATCTGATCAGAAATGGTAGCAGTAACAACTATAGCGCGATCTTAAACGAGTTTAAATGACGAGCCTCGCTGATTCTCTGTAAACAGATCGAGCTACTGAGCTAGCGCCGTTAGCATCGCGCTAGCTGCTTTCTAACTGTAAACGAGCGCGATGAGCTTACAGGACATGCACAAACAAGCCAAACAGACCCACCAGCTATTAGAGAAGCATTATAACATGAATAAACAGCATTATAACTTACCTTTCAAATAACAGTTGCCTTCATTAGGTCCATAGGTGTCTTCTCCGGTCCAAACAGGAAATAACTACACCTCACTTACTACACCTCACCTCACTTATCATAATATAAATGCGATTTTATCATATTTTTAATTCACAAATAATAAATTATCTGCAAAAATACTTAAATAATGAGTATTTTGCATTAAGTTGCTTATTATACAGACTTATGCTCATGCTGTGGCTGAATGAAGCTCCGCCCACCGGCGCCATCTTGTTTTCGCGATCTCCCGCCTACCGGTAGCGATCTGTCCAATCAGAAGCCTGGAAACTTACACTTGTGTGTATTATGCAAATATTTTATGACGCAGGTGTTATACCGGGACCTGGCTCCAGGGGCACACTCAAATCAGGAATACACTGTGTATAGTATAATTTCAGGTTTTTGTGGTATATTAGGACATTGCGCCAAAATTGGAGAGAGTGCTTCTAGGACTTAGTAGATGACATCTACACTGTCGGAATTACAAGGACATGGTCCCTGTCCTCATAAACCCAAATGTCCCCGTAATGCTGGTGCGTATTCAGGTCAAAAGTCCTCATAAACCACAAAAACAAACACACACACACACACACACACACACACACACACACACACACACACACACACACACACACACACACACACACATATATATGTGTATATATGTGTATATATGTGTATATATATGTGTATATATATGTGTATATATATGTGTGTGTGTGTGTGTGTGTGTGTGGCATTGATTCAACAAGGTGCTGAAAGCATTCTTTAGAAATGTTGGCCCATATTGATAGGATAGCATCTTGTAGTTGATGGAGATTTGTTGGATGCACATCCAGGGCATGAAGCTCCCGTTCCATTGTAACGATTATGACTATGAGTCTAATATCTCAGGGAATAATTAACTCAAAAGGGATATAATATTCATGAGTTTATGAATATAATTTGCTGGTCGTTCATTACGTTATTTTCATTTTCCGATAAGGAAAATGTTTAATCAAGTACAAGTAACCTTTACGGAATTGCTTGAAATTATCTTACTACGTTTGTCCTGCAAATTAGTTATAGACTTTCAAATCAATTATCAATAAGGGATTACTGCTTTACGAGCGCATAAGAAACATTAACTTTACTGATCAGGACAAATTAATATTTCATATGTTCGTACAGTTTGTCTTACTACCATAGTAGATAGCTTTAGGTAACGTTTAAAATCGTAAGTTTCATTGACTTCGTGTATGTGGAGGAATAACAGATTCCATTCAAAAGTACCTTTTTGAAGTTTAGTAGACACAGACTAAAGATAACACTACAATTCACACAGAAAGTACATACTAAATATGCATAAAGAGAGTAGAAATATAGACAGTAAACGAAAGTAATATGGTACCTAAACGAAAAGAAAATAGAACAAAAATAAAGAGAGAGAGAGAAGTTAACAGCGTTCACTTCAGTTCGCTACACAGAGCCCTCAAGGAGTTAAACTCGTCCCAAAATGGGAATAACACGACCTTTCAGCAGCAGTTTGGATTGTAGAAATAAGAATACTTGCTTTGGTTTTGGCTTCTCACATGTGTGCATGTATTCTGAGTTCAAATGTCCCGCGTGTCCGGTGGTTCTTTTCGAGGTCGGTTGGGTGTGGCTCTTGGTTTGCGGAGAAGAAGTTCGGCCGGATTCGGGTCTCTTAGAAAATGCTGTTTCCTCCTCTCTGAAGAATGCCCTCGGGGCTGGGAAGCAGGTGGCGGATTGCAATGCAATGCAATAGCAAAAGGCAAAGGAATGAGGGTCACATTGGTACTTGTAGATCAGGTAGAGCGACGCCCATTTCCTGGATGGTCCAATCGATCTGAGCGTTTTTGGCGCTCAACAAAGTTCTTTGTTCGGCTGAGTTCCTCCTCCTGGCTACTATCCGGGGAAGACATGCTCATGCATTTTTCCTTACAAAGCTGGTATTTTTGTAATAATGCATGTCCTTTAAGTTATTTTACAAGATTCGGTACAATCACATTTTTCTGATTACAAGGGTACCATGGACCACTGGTCTGAGAGGTGGAAACACACAAATCCAGGTTTTCCACTGTCTATTGTCGTACACAGCTTGAGTTAACATTCATATAATCCTCCTAATTATTACAGACACATATAAAAACACTTCAAGCAGAAAAGTATACATTTAATACGTTTTTGAGGTGGCTTTTAATCATATATTCCTCTGATACTAGTGGAACTCTATGTGTGTGTGTGTGCCTAGGTGTTTGTGAGATGTCCGATATCAGGCATGGCCATTTGGGGCAATAAAAGTCACATCACGTAGAGCTGGTGAGTTATCTCTCCAGGGCGATCAAAGAGGCTGATCGTTCCTTTCAGACATTGTGGCGCCCTTTCGGCCGTCAATTGTATTGGTATGTTGATAGCGCAACATGGCATGGGATAAGTATGATCTGATAACGCGCCTCACGAGAGGCGCGAGCCATCTGGCCGTTTGCCAGATGAACAGACCGTCATTGTGGCTACACCATCACATCCCAAAGATGCTCTATTGGGTTGAGATCTGGTGACTGTGGGGGCCATTTTAGTACAGTGAATTCATTTTCATGTTCAAGAAACCAATTTGAAATGATTCAAGCTTTGTGACATGGTGCATTATCCTGCTGGAAGTAGCCATCAGAGGATGGGTACATGGTGGTCATAAAGGGATGGACATGGTCAGAAACAATGCTCAGGTAGGCCGTGGAATTTAATCGAAGACCAATTGGCACTAAGGAGCCTAAAGTGTGCCAAGAAAACATCCCCCACACCATTACACCACCACCAGCAGCCTGCACAGTGGTAACAAGGCATGATGGATCCATGTTCTCATTCTGTTTATGCCAAATTCTGACTCTACCATCTGAATGTCTCAACAGAAATCGAGACTCGTCAGACCAGACAACATTTTTCCAGTCTTCAACTGTCCAATTTTGGTGAGCTTGTTCAAATTGCAGCCTCTTTTTCCTATTTGTAGTGGAGATGAGTGGTACCCGGTGGGTCTTCTGCTGTTGTAGCCCATCCGCCTCAAGGTTGTGTGTGTTGTGGCTTCACAAATGCTTTGCTGTATACCTCAGTTGTAACGATTTCAGTCAAAGTTGCTCTCCTATCAGCTTAAATCAGTCGGCCCATTCTCCTCTGACCTCTAGCATCAACAAGGCATTTTCGCCCACATGACTGCCACATACTGGATGTTTTTTCCTTTTCACACCATTCTTTGTAAACCCTAGAAATGGTTGTGCATGAAAATCCCAGTAACTGAGCAGATTGTGAAATACTCAGACCGGCCCGTCTGGCACCAACAACCATGCCACGATCAAAATGACTTAAATCACCTTTCTTTCAAATTATGACATTCAGTTTGGAGTTCAGGAGATAGTCTTGACCAGGACCACACCCCTAAATGCATTAAAGCAACTGGCCTATAGGCCTCTGTGGCGTGGCCTGAGCTTTCGTCCTGGCATTTTTTTTTTTACCTTACATTACTTTTACTTTTATACTTTAAGTAGTTTTGAACTTTTACTTGAGTAAAAAGCTTGAGCTGATACTTTAACTTCCACATAAGTCTTTTTAAACCCTAGTATCTATACTTCTACCTGAGTAATGAATGTGAATTCTTTTGACACCTCTGTTTGCTTCTGAAAAAAAAGAAAAAAAAAGTTCTTTTTGGCGAGTCATCCTCTGGTCAGCCTGAAACTGCAAATGGGTTTGAAAATTGCTGATGTGTGCTCTGCTTTCTTGTGTAACAGTAGATAATAACGTGTGAAGTGCATTGTCATAGCCAGCCCGCACCCCCATTTTTGTGAATGACAATATGCATTGCTGTGACAACTTGCCCTGGTCTCCCCTCCTCGTTTTCAATATTGGTTTTCTACCACAAGAGGGCCCTATTAGATTAGTATTTCCTAGCATTCTGGCTCTATCATCTCACTTCACTCTGAATTTATGTCTGTCTGGATTATGGCCATTGTTACTATGTGATAAGGTTACATCACTGTCATCATTAGTATGGGAGACAGACAATAATGTCATGCTGCCTGTAACTGATAGATGAGATCTGAGAAGGGAGGATGGGGGGTGGACATTTTGAGACAGTAAGGTAGATATTTCGGACAGTTGTAAGGCACATGGAGACAAGCATGGATATAATCAGAGCTTTTCGAATTTAACTTTTTCACAATGTCATGTCATTTTTTGTTTGCTTGCTATGTCTGTGCAACGTTGTCTCACAAATATATATATATAAGTCTGTTTCATTTTAGTTTGAATTGCTAGCAAAGGGGTGACTTAAGACATATCCATATAAAAGATATTTGGATAAAAACAAACCTTTCTTCCACTGTTTGTGTCTGGCAGAAGCATTATATGACTGCTGCTGGGGGAGAGTCTAATCTATGAGGTATGTTCACACAGCCACAGCTGGGACCACAAACCATTTCTGGTGTGCAATGGGGGCACAGCAGTCTTATCTTTAACGGGTCCCTTGGAGAAACATTCTGTTTAGACCTACAGACCTAGAATAACCTACCTCTCTCCAGCCCCCCAAAATTATTTTACTACAAACTAGATAATATCACCTCTGACCCCCTTCCATTCCTCTGGATGCCCTCTTTGAGAAATTTAAAAATGCCCTGTAATTCTATCAGAATTTAGATTATAGATTTATCTCTTATCAACATAAACTGACCCTCATGTCTTTTCAATTTCATTTGGCAAATTGGTCTTATGTGAGCACACTATTTTTTCTTGTATCATCAGGGGGCTACACAGATGAAGAAAAAGAGATTAATAAATGCAAAAAGTGCTTAACATATTTCTGTAGAAAACATTCTGATTGAGTCTGTGTTCAGCAAGGGAATGCACGGATTTCTGTTTCAGTGAAATATCTAATAAAGGACCAGCTGAAATCCCTATATTTAATATAACAGGGTATTATGGATAGTATATTACAGGAATGTGTCATTGGCTTTCTTTGAATTTCCTACTTTTACATTTATGTAACTGTTCAATATCAATATGCCTAATCTCAGCCTTAGTATGCTTTTGTACCTTTTTCCCCTTACACAAGCACAGATGGGTTGAATTGTGTACCCACCTGCTATTTGGCAAGAACATAAGCGGCACATACAGGCTTAACGTTATCAACAGTCTGCAAGGCCATGAGAAAATCTAACTCCCAAATGCTATTTGCTTTATTAAACTCTTCCACATTCGCATTAAATCTGACTATTACGCAGTCCATTTCATTTACTCTAGATGAGAACAATCGGAATCAAAAACAGTGGTGATAGTTGGTGCCATATGTGAGTAGTTATATAGTAAAATTCTCATAACAGCTGTCTAAATGTTTCTGTTTATAAAAAGCTTCAGTTTTAATGAATCATATGAATGACGGAACTGACAACCACTCACAGCTTGGCCAAAATAGTTTCAGAACAAGTTAAGAGAAACATGATAAAACCAGTGCTTGAGCTGAAGTTCCTGAGAGGCACAGCGGGTCTCAGAGTTCAGACTATTATTGCCTGATGCACAATAATGCACCTAAAACATGGCCAAAAAACATTTACAACAGTCACATACTGTATTTCAGCCAAAGACATAGCCTTACCTGGACACTGTAAACAATTCCACATTGAGCATTCTGAGGGATCCTTGAGAGGTAAGAGATCTGAATGTGGAATATCTGAAACATACTGCAAACTTGTGAGGCTCGCTCAGTGCTCGGTAGTTCCGAATTTTTGGATGTGATGTGTCAGTTCATAGCAAATGAATAGGACATCTTATCTGTCATCTACTCAATTTACTGGACTTCGGCTAAACAGAAACTAAAAATGGTATTACTGTTTATAGGAAATGTTATTTATTTGCCTTCAGATTAAAGGTTGCACCCAAAATCGCACATTTCCCTACTACATAGGCAAAAAACACCAGTGTTGGGGAAAGTTACTTTTAAAAGTAATGCAATACAATATTGTGTTAGGGTCCTTGCAGAGTCGCTGCAAGATTTGTGGTAGCTTGATGTAAACAAAGCATGGCGGACCGTACGGGGCTTATGCTCACTTACAATCATTTCTATCGCCAAAGGTGCTTACTCCTCGCTTATTTGAGGGAAACGGAGGAGAAAAACGGCGCTTAAGGCAAGATAAGTTGTTATACCTTTTGTCACAGCTCTTGGCTTCTTAATAATGGCAGAGTCTCGAACGGGTGCAATTGTTTTTATTCATCTGGTTTCAGCATAAGCACCGTGAAAACTATAAGTAAACACACAAATAGCTGGTTAATAAACCTTTGGCATTACAAAATGTACAGATAAATCTTCACCCACATTGCAGTGCATAATCATGCATTTGTACAAATGTAATCTACATTAAATGCCCTTTAAAGCTACTTGAAAACAATCATTTACTCAGCTATCACATATGCAACTAACTTACAAGATCCACAACAAAAACAAATTCAATAAAGTCAATGTAAACATTTTACACCTTTTAGACTCTTATATATGAAGTCAAATAATACACACCTCGCTCCGCTCACCAAGGGTGCATACTTACTGGCTGCTTTCCTGAGTTATCCGCTAACTTGATGATCTCTGAACTAAAACAGCACACAAAAAGTGTGGACATGAGACAAAGTACCTTCACAGAACAATGAGAAAAGGAAATACAACTACTTAATGCTACAGAGTGAACAGCACCAGGATTCCATCACCTGAGTAAACTTACATTTCACTGAGGTTGAGAAGAGAAAATCTGGCATGGGAAATGATGAGAAACTGTTAATTAGCTATACAGGTTCCAGGGCTCACAGACTCAAACCCAGTCACATGAATGACCTGACTATGAATGAATTACTTCTAGTGGCCCCTACTGGCCACTTACACCTTTTATTTTACATGAGTTGTATATTTGGAAATGTGTTTGGTGTACGACTTTCATAAAAAACGCATCCGTAGGGGCAGCCATTGTGGTTTTGCATGCTATGTGACGTCAGAGTGCGTAACTGGGAGTACTAGTACGAGTTCACGGGTGGGAAGTCTAGGGTTTGACTGCCATGCCAGTGCACTCTCACAGGTAGAACTGGGTTACGGATTGCCTGGAACGCGGCATAAGTTTCTGAGGCATTGTATAAACGTGATTGACACAACATCAGGTCATATTCATTTTTTAGTGTGCAGAAATTTCGGACGAAAATTTGCAAGGACACTTTACTATCCCTACTTACTACTAGAGTAGTTGTGTGCAACACAACTGACACTGGTAAGTCACATTATAAACATGACGAATGAAGTACACCTGGATTAAGTTCCATACTAAATGTGACCCATGCTGGCAAAATGAGTTGCAATGAGAATTATTTTTTTTCATGATACCATAATTGTTTGATTAACATTGATTAACAGACAGCTTTTATACTACTGTACCACACGGATCTAAAATAATGTAACACATCAGATGTGTTCCCCAACAGTTAACCAAATAGCCATAACAGACAATGTTTGCGTGAATGCTCATCAAGACAGATATTTTGAAATACTGTAATTCTGTGTATATGTGTATATCGAGATTGCACGTGTCGGATCTGTCAGTCAGCGTTAGTAAGATCGTTTTAATGGACAAAGGAAAGGTACTCCTCTCCGAAAACGTATGAATAAAGATGTTTATTGCTATTTGGGGCATTGGGATTGCTAGACAAGAGCTTTATGAACTCATTTTTTTCCGACTTCTTTTGCCAGCATGGGTCACATATACATCCATACTATATAGAACATACTGTTTTAATGGTCGCAAATTAATAACTTATTCAAAAATGGTACTTACTCAGAGAGTATGCAATTTTGGATGTAACTTCTTTCATTCTTTTTGTTGCACTGACAAATATAGTAGTCAACTTGGACTTAAACTGAAGTCTAGTGGTTTAGGTTTAGAATTATACAACACTCTATAATGCTCTAAGCTGTCTCTGTAGTCTAACTCTGATCTAAAGAGCTAGTACAGAAAAGAGGTGTAATGAGATCCATCAGCATGACATGCAACTTCCTTCACTTGGACAGGTGAACTGACATGTACTGGCCCACTGTAACCCCATGCTTTTCTTACAGTGTTAGAAGGTACCACAGAGATGGTAATAGAGCTAGAGGATAGTGGGGTGGTTTAAAAAGACCCAGTAGGATGTGTTGCCAGGGGAACAGACTGCCTTGAGTTGCACTGAGTAAGATAAGGCAATGCAACATCGGGGCAAGACAAAGTCCTTGGCCTCCGTTGATGTTTGGCTGATTGTGTTGAGGAGGCCAGCTGAATTCTAATTGTAGAGCAAAATGCAACAGGAATAAACAACAAACTGACAATATATTTTTTTTGTGCTTGTTTTTTTTTGCCTCAACTATGAACACTTTAGGACTCCAGTATAATTTGTAATACATTAATTTAATACTTTTAATTAAACATTTAAATATACATGCATTTCATACGTGTGCATTGTGCACAACACTTTGTAAATACAAAAATGACATGTATTTACAAATAATAGCATAAATACATTTTATTTATTTTTTTATGCAAAGAGTGATAGGAAGCACATCCAATCGAGAGTAATTGAAATTGCTGTCATAGGCCTTTTTGTGCTCAGCTGCTTGTTTCCAGAATGCTTAGCCTAGTTATAGATCCGTGCAGGTGCTTAATTTTTCACTGCTCTTTTGGGAGAACAAACAAACACAGAAGCGTGTGCTCCTGCATTACTCATGCTAATTGCTTTACATAAATCACTGTGGGGAAACTGACAGTAATCAACAAAAGACAAAATATGTGCTTTGGCGACCCAGCTTTCCTTTCCCCATTTCATCGAGTTTTATGCCACATATCTATGCCATCTACTCAGCTAAAGTCTTAAAGGAGCATTTTTCCTCTATTAAGTCATGAATTTCCATGATTTCTTGCACTAGGAAATAAGAAGTAAAGGGCAAAGGCTGCCAAGACCATTTCCATAAACGTAATTACTGAGAGGGAGAGCGGGAGGCCAAACCTCTGCCCTTTAACCACCTTCAAACAGAATCACACACATACTTATATAAACAGAGAGAGAGAGAGAGAGAGAGAGAGAGAGAGAGAGAGAGAGAGAGAGAGAATTCGTTATCATTCTAATGCTTCATTTATCCCCCATGATTCTAGGCAAAGATTCCACCAAGAAGCTACAAGCGCCAAAACATAGACACACAGACAGACAAAGAAATGCTGCACCTGAAATTAAAATCACACAGCTTCAGTGACCCCATCATCTGTGGAATTTGCACATGCAATTCATTGGTCAGGTCTCTGCCCTATAAATACAGATAATGGCTCTGCACACCATAAATTAAAGGCAAAAATGAAAAGCTCTCTTTGGACTAGCCAAGCAATTGGAAAACCATAATATTTTTACTTGGAAATTTTATTTATCTTTTTATAAATTAATACATGAACTGCTAAAGCAATGACTCTGATGGGTTGCAATAGGACAGTATAGGAAAAACAACAACAATGCATTAATTAGAAAACTACATGTATATTAAAATTAGTGCTGTCAAAACGATTAATCGTGATTAATTGCGTCCAAAATAAAAGTTTGTGTTTACACAATATATGTTTGTGTACTGTGTACAATTATATATATATATATATATATATATATATATATATATATATATATATATATATATATATATATATATATATATATATATAAATACACACTCATGCATGTATATATTTAATTTAAAAACAAAGTATATTTATATTAGGGCTGTCAATCGAAAAAAAATGTTATCGTGATTAATCGCAATCTTGTTGTGTGATTAATCATGATTAATCGCACACTTATCGTAAAATTAAGCATGCAGCATTTATCTCATTAAACACAATCATTGTGTCATCATTTCATCATCAATCAGAAAACTTTATATTCTGCAATCTTCAAGGATCATGACTCCCAAAGGAAACCAACCAAATATAAGGAGTCCAAATAATTATATTATATAATACATTTATACACACCTAAGCACCATGACATTTTTTTTTTTACATAAAAAAAAACGTTACAGAATTCACAGTGTATTCTATGTGTACAGAGCACATAGTAGCTCTAGTAACAACAAGATTGGTTCATTTTAGATGAGAAGATGCCATACCGAACAGCACCACGCGGAGACGCCAAATAAACTCCTAAATCAACCACTTTGACTACGATTACTAATCACAACAACGTACACATAACAAATCAAACATCCTGAGTGTTTGTGTGTGAAAACAACGCAAATGGGTTTATAAATGCAGCATGCGATCAGTGATCGAGAGCGTGCACATACACGGTTTGCAATCACAGAATACGTCAGAGCCTGTGCTTTAAAGCAAAGCACGCACTGGAATGAATAATTCACCAAAAACACAATGCGAGTGTCTATTCTCTCTGATATGTCTGATGTAATCAGCCTGGCCTAGATTACATTAGCTCTGTTTTGGACTGTTTGAATGAATTCGATTACTAGATCACGGAACACTTTCCCAGAGTTTAACGGCTTAAAACGACCTGATCACAGAGAAGCAGAATCGGGTTAAAGAGTTAGAATGGAAATGACCTCCTACCAGGGTGACAAGTGCTTGTAGATGCTCAGTGTGATTGTGATAAACTCCCGACTAAGATCATCTAACTGCATGACAAAAAGTATGTTAATGACGCAGCTTCACGTACTTCTGTAATTTATTTGCGTTAATTGCGTAAAATTATTTTCACACGTTAAGGAGTTTAAATTAATCGCATGCGGTAACGTATTAAGCTTGACAGCCCTAATTTATGTATAAAATATTTATATTTATATATAATATAAATTATATAAATATGTGTATATATAGTATACATGCAAATATCTCTTAATGAATGAGTGTGTATTTATATATACATAACAATTATAAACAGTACACACATATATATTGTGTAAACACAAACTTTTATTTTGGATGCAGTTAATCGCGATTAATCGATTTGACAGCACTGATTAAAATAGAAGAGAAAAAGCCTTACTTATATTTTTTGTTAACATCAATGGCTGTGTGTGTCCAATCATTCATGATTCCTTTTAAAGGTGCAGTGTGTGTATTTTAGCGGCATCTAGTGGTGAGGTTGTGAGTTGCAATCGCCCACCGCTCAGCCCTCCCTTTCGAAGCACATAGAGAAGCTACAGGAGCTGACACAGGACAAAAATTTTGTCATCAGAGAGAGCAGAGAGTGACTAGTGCTCTGTAGAGAAGTTTGTCCGTTTAGGGCTACTGTAGAAACATGACAGCGCAAAATTACGATTTCACTGTAAGGGGACCTGCGGTGTATGTAGATAGAAATGGCTCATTCTAAGGTAATAAAAACATAACGGGTTATTATGTAAGCTCTTCATAATGAAAACATAGGTATGTATATTATGTATTATATTACATTTCTGTCAATAGATCCTGATACATACTACACACTGCACCTTTAATATAACCAATGATTTATTTATTTCAGCACAGTTGTAAATGAGGATCATTCTCGTGCATAAACAGTTAATTGTGTTCGAATATGCAAAGATGTCAACATGACACTCTGTGGGATTGACATCATTTGCAAAACTCAGCAGGGCTGAGGTTCATTTGAACTCCGCATCAACTCACCTATAGCACAAACATTTCTGGCATGGAGAAATCTATAATTGAATCAGAGCTGCATGGTTAAAGTCCAGTGTCAATGACATGTAAAATACTTCATAATGACTCACCCTTTTTGAGTTCAGATGAGAGAGCAATGCAGTGTTTATTCTGAAGCTACTCAGGTACTTGAAAGGGAATTCATTTCCAATTTAATTTTATGAATCTGTATAGCATAACAAAATGCACAAAGATCTCAAATCAGTGACATCTGGCATCCTTAACCCCCTTTTGATGTTCAGCTGATGAAAAGAATTAGCGGACATCACAGGAGGCATCTCAAATCGAGTTGCCAGCATGCAAACAGAGGTTATGTCAGACTTTTTGATCATATAACGCAACATACAGATGAATGGGTTGTCAATTAAATCGAAGACTTCTTTTGAATGCTTGTGAACACAGAACTTTACCTAAAACATAAGAGAGGATTTGTATTGTATTTAGTTGCAGGCAGCAGATTTCAGAAGAACTCTAATGTCTTGAGGAATTTCAACAGGAAGTAAGTCTAGGTTTACCAATTCATGAATTTTTCATCTTCTCTCATTCTAATGTAATTTAACACAAACAAAAGGAGAGTGTGTGCTTTTGGGTTGGATTATTCAAACTAAATTTTGATAGTTTTCCAAATTTTGATATTTATTTCACAACTTACGTCTTATCTCCCTCGTACCCCAGAGGTGGGCTCATCAAAATACAGAGAATGCAAAACAAATTTTACGCTCAGAGCACTTCACCACCCCACACAAAAGACTGCACAAACATATTGGCAGAAGATTGATTTGTTTATATACTTCTAATGTGTGCATTTTTAAACAATGTGTTATGCTTTGAGTTTTTAGGACAGTCGGTTACACTTAATTCAGTAACACTTCAGAATACTGTTCCTCCATTAATGAATAACTACACAGGAACAAATGAATAATGCATTATTAAAATTCTAGTAACTAATATTACCTAAAGAGAAACAGCTACATGTTCTCACTGCCAACTCGTCACATATTGACGCTTGGTCAGGTTGGTCACATGGTCATTTTTCAACGCACAGGGTACCCCTTTAACCCCATTTTACGACGTGCAGGGTACTCCAGTGATTTCAGTTGTTTGTCCAAACCATTTAATTCTTTGCATTTGTAAAAGCAGACATTTTTACAAAATCTTTCAGAAATAATTACTAATTATTTGGATGAGTATTCTAAAAACCCAATAACTCTCTAATGAATGAAGTCATTGTAAGCTTTTAAGGGTTTTTGTAAAGTTTTGCATAGTAATGACGCAAGTTACTACATCCTTCTAAAGTAATTACTAATTATTTGGACCAGTATTCTAAAGTGAATATTGTGGTAACCCACTAGTAATTACTCAAGTATTACCAAATTTGTCAGAAGCCATTACTATCCAAAAACCTTAAAAGATTACAATGACTTCAGTCATTACTAGAGAGCTATCAAGTACTTCACTTTAGAATACTCACCAAAATAATTAGTAATTCTAAGTATTGGTAATTCTTGAGTCATTAATGGTGGGTTACTATGACCTTCACTTTAGAATTAACTATACACTATGCATTATTCATTATTTGTTAATTATGAATCTATATATAGTAGTTCTTAGCAGTCCTCTGGGAAGTGTGAAAACAATAGTAGTCATTGATTAACTAATAGTGCTTACTAATTCATTAATTAAAGTTTCTTGTTGGTTAATAGTAGTTAGCCTACTAGAGTGTTAAAGGGTTAGTTCACCCAAAAATGAAAATTCTGTCACTAATTACTTACCCTCATGTCGTTTGACACCTGTAAGACCTTTGTTCATCTTCGTAACACAAATGAAGATATTTTGTTAAAATCCGATGGCTCAGAAAGGCCTCCATTGACATCAATGTCAATTCCTCTCTCAGTACCCATAAAAAGTACTAAAGACGTTGTTACAAAGTTCATCTCACTACAGTGGTTCTACAATAATTTTATGAAGCAACGATAATAGTTTTTGTGCGCAAAAAAAACCCTAAATAGCAACTTATAGTGAAGGGCTGATTTCAAAACAGCGATATGAATCAGTGTATCGAATCAGCAGTTCACTCACCAACATCACGTGATTTCAGCAGTTTGGCGGTTTGACACGCAATCCGAATCATGAATCAATGCGCTGATTCATAGCGCTTTGTATCTTAAATAAATTGTTATTTAGTTTTTTTTGCACACAAAAACTATTCTCGTTGCGTCATTAAATTATTGTAGAACCACTGTAGTGAGATGGACTTTGTAACGACGTCTTTAGTGCCTTTTATGGGTCTTGAGAGAGGAATTGACATTGCTCCCAATGGAGGCCTTTCTGAGGCATCAGATTTCAACTGCAATATCTTCATTTGTGTTCTGAAGATGAACAAACGTCTTATGGTTGTCGAACGACATGAGGGTAAGTAATTGATGACAGAATTTTCATTTTTGGGTGAACTAACCCTTTAATAATGCATTACTTATTTGTACCTGTGTAGTTATTAATTAATGAACAGTATTCTAAAGTGTTAACCTTAATGTAATAATCTAATTTAGACTAACTATAAGTAACTATGCAACTCTCATTAGAGTATTTAGAGTATAGGGTTAGGTGTTAGGGTTCAGGTTAACATGATATAAGTAGAATAAGTTGACATGTAGATGCAAAGTTACTTATAGTCAGTAGAATGTCTTTTGGGGGAATATCAAAATAAATTGTTTGCAGACATTAAGAAGACAAACTCTTCATAATGAATCTCTTCTTCATCTCTTCTTTATCTATCACAAAGTCTGGGAGTAACTAAGAGGGAGGTCTAGGGGTGGGCCGTAGGGATGAATGATTATAAGGAATACCACTGGTGTGCAAAAGAAGTACACTTACACACTTGACGTGATTTGTGAGTCAGCTGCGAAGAACCTGTGCAGCTCACGTGTAAAAAAACCCTGAGCAGGTGTTGTAAAAGACCAATGCAGCTGGGATTTGCTTGTGAAGCAAACAGCTCAGCTGGGGATTGGACTTCTGAACAAAAATCTTTCCGACATGAACACTGCCAAGCATTAATCTATGCAAATAATACCTGGTCCATGCTTTCTTTTTTTGTGCTGCTTTTCAACTGTTATAAGTATATTTGCACTGTAAAATCTTGGAACATGAACATAGTGAAGCCGTGTCTCATGAGGTCTTTCAACTGTTTAAATTATTCACTTATAGTTAGTAGTGATGGAAAGCTAATTTTTGATGTCACTGTTACAAGAATAATCTGCATGTATAACAAGCGATGACAAGACAACAGATGGCACACACAATGCTTAAATATCTTGTCAGATGTTTACAGGCTTGATTGAAGCAGTTTTGATGTGATGTAGGGATTCCAGTGAAAATAACCAAAAATAGATTTTGAAATGAGCAGACAGCGGCATCACATGTTTATTAAGCTGGCTGAAGATAAAAGCATAGTTTCACATTAAAGGTACAAATATGACTTCATTTGGGTGTGATTACTACTGCATGCATGCAAGTTGTATATTAGCCAAATGAGCAAACTAAGGGTGTGTTCATGCTTGGCATGTTTGGTTCGATTAAAACGAATCCTGCTGAGACTGCTCTGTTAGTGGGGTTCATTTGAATAAGTGACCGCTGAAAAAATGGATCTCGGCCTGCTTCCAGACGAAATCTGGTGCAGTTTGAATTATATATGTATTCAACATGAACCAAATACATGTAAACAACCCAAAAACAGGAAGATGAGAGCCTAAAAAGTACAGAATGCTTATGCATACCTTTTTTGTTTTCTCATCATACTCATGATGTTGCCCATCACAGTTCGGTACAGGCATTAGAAACGCGTCTTCTCACAGAAAATTGTTTGTGTGTGTAATGGAGGGATTCCTGCCGCGGTTTTGACTACTTTATACATTTTATTACCTCTTTATGAGTTCTCAGCTGCAATACCATCATATGCAAGCTATGCACATACAAAGAGCGCATTTAGACCAGCACACAGCGTTTGGCAAGTTCTGTCTCAAAATAGGTAATACGTCATAAGAGCCAACCAATCAGGATGTGAACGTATCCCTTTACCCTTAGGTTCGGTGTTAAAAATGCCAATTGGAACACAAAGTGGACGAGGACTACATTTGTATTTATTTTTTGGTTCGGACCAAACAAACCAAGCAAACAGAATTAGAAGTGTGAACACACCCTAAGAAACACATATCTTTAGCCAGCAGCCATATCACCCAGTAGCCCAAGACTGGTTTCCCACTAAAGCTAAGCAGAGCTGAGCCTTGTCAGTACCTGGATAGGAGACCAACTGGGAAAACTAGGTAGCTGCTGGTAGAGGTGTTAGTGAGGCCAGCAGGGGGTGCTCACCCTGGGGTCTGTGTGGGTCCTAACGCCCCAGTATAGTGATGGGGACACTATACTGTCAAAGAGCACCGTCCTTCGATTGAGACGTTAAACAGAGGTCCTGACTCTATGTGGTCATTGCAAATCCCATGATGTCCTTCGATAAAGAGTAGGGGCGTAACCCCGGCATCCTGGCCAAATTTGCCCATTGGCCCCTGTCCATCATGGCCTCCTAATCATCCCCATATATATATGATTGGCTTCATCACTCTGTCTTCTCTCAACCAATCAGCTGGTGTGTGGTGGGCGTTCTGGCGCAATATGGCTGTCGTCGCATCATCCAGGTGGATGCTGCACATTTGTGGTGGTTGAGGAGATTCCCCCTTTCTATATGTAAAGCGCTTCAAGTGCCTAGAAAAGCTCTATATAAATGTAACTAATTATTATTATTTATTACATATCTTATCTGTATCTCATGTCTGTGGGATAGTCTACAAGTAAAGGATAATGTGCAACTCAATTAGCCAGTCAAAACATAAATGCATATGTGGGCATTAGAATTGATTTGTATTTAAATGATGTAACAATTTTACCAGTAGCCTATATTATCTCAAAGCTTTCACTAAGAAAAACAAACATTGTACTACAATGCACAAAAACTGTTGGCCTAGCAACAATACAAATACTGCAACAAAGTTACAATAACAAATACAAGTCTTCTGAGGTCATCTTCAGTACATCTGATAAATGAGACAAGATGGCACCAGTTTCATTTGAAACAAGAGAGCGAGCATGTGTTATAAGACACGAAAGCAGCATCACTTAGTGAATGGAAGATCAAATCATTTTACTGGATAGTTTAATTTAATGTACAGTAGCTCACAAAAGTACCTCACATTTTTGTAAATATTTTATTATATCTATTCATGGGACAACACCGAAGACATGACACTTTGAAATGCAAAGTAGTGAGTGTACAGCTTGTATAACAGTGTAAATTTGCTGTCCCCTCAAAGTAATTTAACACACAGCCATTAATGTCTAAACCGCTGGCAACAAAAGTGCGTAAACCCCTAAGTGAAAATGTCCAAATTGGGCCCGAAGTGTCAAGATTTTTTGTGGCCAACATTATTTTCCAGCACTGCCTTAAACCTCTTGGGCATGGAGTTCACCAGAGCTTTACAGGTTGCCACTGGAGTCCTCTTCCACTCATCAATTATTACATCACAGAGCTGGTGGATGTTAGAGACCTTGTGCTCCCCCACCTTCCGTTTCAGGATGCCCCACAAATGCAATAGGGTTTAGGTCTGGAGACCTTGCTTGGCCAGTCCATCACCTTTACCCTCAGCTTTTTTAGCAAGACAGTGGTCGTCTTGGAGTTGTGTTTGGGGTCATTATCATGTTGGAATACTGCCCTGCGGCCCAGTTTCTGAAAGGAGGGGATCATGCTCTGCTTCAGTATGTCACAGTACATGTTGGCATTCATGGTTCCCTCAATGAACTCCCCAGTTCCAGCAGCACTCATGCAGCCCCAGGCCATGACACTCCCACCACCATGCTTGACTGTAGGCAAGACACACTTGTCTTTGTACTCCTCACCTGGTTGCCGCCACACCATCTAAACTAAGTTTATCTTGGTCTTCTCAGACCTAAGGACATGATAATCCATGCCCTTAGTCTGCTTGTCTTCAGCATACTGTTTGCTGGCTTTTTTTGTGCATCAGGCTTCCTTCTGGGACGACAGCCATGCAGACCAATTTAATGCAGTGTGCGGCGTATGGTCTGAGCACTTGACAGGCTGACCCCCCACTCCTTTAACCTCTGCAACAATGCTGGCGGCAATTATTTGTCTATTTTTCAAAGCAAACCTCTGGATATGAAGCTGAGCATGTGCACTCAACTTCTTTGGTTTATATGGCGAGGCCCGCTCTGAGTGGAACCTGTTAAATGGCTGTATGATCTTGGCAGCTCAGTTTCAGGGTGTTGGCAATCTTCTTATAGCCTAGGCCATCTTTATGTAGAGCAACAATTCTGAGAGAGTGTGAGTTTAATGACAACAAACTTAGCATACCTGCTCCCTATTCACACCTGAGACCTGGTAACACTAACAAGTCACATAACACCAGGGAGGGAAAATGTCTAATTGGGCCCGATTTGGACATTTTCACTTAGGGGTGTACTCACTTTTGTTGCCATCGGTTTAGACAGTAATGGCTGTGTGTTGAGTTATTTTGAGGGGACAGCAAATTTACACTGTTATACGAGCTGTACACTCAGTACTTTACTTTGTAGCAAAGTGTAATTTCTTCAGTGCTGTCCCATGAAAAGATATAATAAAATATTTACAAAAATGTGAGGGGTGTACTCACTTTTGTGAGATACTGTAAATGCTAGCGAGTATAAAAAGTCTACACACACTTTGTGTTGGTGTAAAAAGTCTACACCAAGTCAACATAAACGTTTTTTTTTATGTAAAAAAAAAAAAAGGCAGAGCCTGTTATGGTTATGTTTGGTTTTATGGGCTCTTCTTCAGGGACGTGCAGAGAGTTCTTCAGAGGCAGGGGCTCAAATGTAAAAAAGGGGCAACATCTAAAAAAAAAAAAATACTAAAAAGAAAACATATATATATATGTGTGTGTGTGTGTGTGTGTGTGTGTGTGTGTGTGGCTATGCGCGTGTGGAAATGTTTAGATACTACATTTTAACTTTTATTTTTGCAAGAAGTCTCTTATTCTCATTAAGCCTAAACGATAGCCTAATATTGTGAGATGTTATTACATGTTCTTTTTAACATTTTATTAATCAAAGAATCTTTCATCTTGAGTATCACAGCAGGTTATAAAAAATATTAAGCAGCACAACTGTTTCCAACATTGAAGTCAAATCTATGATTTGTGAAGGGTCATGTGACCCTGAAGACTGGAGTAATGATGATAAATTCAGCTTTGATCACAGGTATACATATACTTTCAATTTTAAAGTATATTAAAATAGAAAACCATTAGCCTATTATAAAAACATTTCACATTTTTGCTGTTTTTGATCAAATAAATGCAGGCTTGATGAGCATAAGAGACTTCTTTCATAATGCTGCAAAATTATCAAAAATGGTAATATAATAAAGTCCTTTCACGCCACCATTTCACATAATTGGCCTGTAGGTGCCGACTTGGCTTCATTAGCTTTGATAGTTTCATCAAATAGTAAACGTGTATCATTATACATAAATACAAGTGAGTTTAACACTACTTACATTAATGCAACTTTTAATGCTGCGTGGTTTTGTGCAATGCTTTGTTTGTTGTCGGGAACATCAGGACGATTGTCAGGATGATCCATTTCGTCAGGAAATCGTTCCACAAAAGTTAGTTCGTCTGTCCATGTCATTTTCAACCGATTTATGAATTAGAACAGAAAATTACCGCTCCACTTCACATTGTCCAATGGAATCTGAACTTTGCCAGATCACGAATGGTTGGTGTTTATGACAAACGGCCCGGGCATTGACGATTTATGTAAAATTTAAAAATATCTAAAATATAGATTTTTGATTAAATCAACACATTAGCGTTAATTACTGATGAAACAATGTTTTGGTTTGTTTGGGGGATGCTTTTCTCCCGTAAAGCCACGGACACTCTCTGAAAGAACCATATATGGCTCGAGAGCCGTTTCCGAACAGACTGAGGAAAATCAGCCAGTAAAACACATGCAACCCATAGCAACGGGTTATGGCAACGCCTCAGACCGACTGATATGAAAAAATAAACAGGTTTCCGACTTTTGACACGTTGTCCTTTTTTATTGACCACAAAAATTATCATTGATATTTGTCTGAGAGGGGCACTTTTGATTAATTTTGATAAAGGGCAGGGGCTCGAGCACCCAAAGCCCCCCCCTCTGCACGTGCCTGCTCTTCTTTCCTTGGTTTCTGATTACATCCTTGTTTGTTTCTATATAGTTACGTATTTTCCCCGGATCTCATTGTATTTATATCCCTGCTTGGTTATTTCCTTTGTCAGTTATTTAGCTTAAGTTAAGTGTGTTTTGTACTATTGATTCTCCTCAGTGTTCAATAATTTGTTTGTTATTTCTTCATCAGTGTTTGGATCACATAATTTATACATGTGTCAAAGCCCAGAACTAAATCCATTTTACTTGGATTTTTTAATATTAATGGAAGTGTGTAGACTTTTCATACTCACTGTATTTCCAATGGCCAATTCTTCAAACACATCCACATCCACATTCACATTCACAATCTTTGAATACATTCTGAATTATGAAATCATATCGGTTTCAGTTACCCAGATGAGATCTGGTCTATACAGTGTTATATCAGAAAATATCAGTTCAATGTATCAATTGAGCAATCATAATAAAGTATTCCAGCTATGTAATAAGGGAAAAATAAACAACCCTGAGCATAAACGTTTACCTGTAAATGCCAATTTCAAGGAAGCCTTTGGCATATTAGCCAATGAAAATGTCTAGAGAAACTAGGCTGAATCTGTAAACACTAACGTATGCATCCACATATTTACATAGACGATTGGGGCTCCCTAAAGTAATTGAGTTAGTTTTTTCCACAGGCAACCCTGATTTGAATAACCAACACCAAACTCGCTGCATACTGAATGGGTAATGCAGTGTTCTCATTTATAAGAAAACACAAAGTTGATTTTTTTGTGCTTTTCTTTAGGGAATGTGGGGGAGAGCTGAATGAGTGTGCTGAATAGAATGATTATTTTCTTAATTAACTTTTTGTTATGACAGGAGCTGGATTGGGAGCTCCATATCTAAATCATCTCATTTACATCCGCCTCTTCACTCATTAACATACAAAAAAGATTCCCGTTTCGATGAGAAAGTTTAGATTCCACGCTCACCACAATGCCATCACCGTCTGATTGACCTGATAGGCGGGAATCCCCTGAGTCCCTGCAAGCACAAAGGCAAGCATCCGACGCAGCTGGCTTCTCACAAGTTTGATTTCAATAAAAAAACTAAAACAAACATCTGTTTCAAAGAAAAACAAAATTATTTGTTTTATTGCATGGTGTAAGTTTAACACAATTTTATTCTGATCTGATTTTAAGTATTATTCTCATTATTTTAACAGCCTAAGGATCTCTTTTACTTTATCCTTCAGACATCATCAGACATTCAAAATTAATTCAAAAATCAAAGAGAATATTATAAATGATGACAACTGGGCAAAAGCATAGTCGTTTTGATGTACTGTGAATAGTGCTGTTCACCATCATGGATGAATACATAAATCTTCGGCATTACAATTGAGTCAACACACATGTAAATATATTTAAAAGAATAACACAAAATACATATTATGCACTGTATGCAGTTTCAGATGCAAATATGCACAATAATACAAATAAACAAGAACAAAAATGTGTTCTTTTGCCAACTTTCCCAAGTTATGAAAGCAATATTTTGGTATGTCCAGTTTTTAAAATGTTTTAAAAATGTTTTATCTTGTTTATACTGAACAAACGCTAGGAGAACATTCCATTTATCAGAACGTCACTTTTGAATGTTCTATGAATGTTCTGAGAGTAACATTTGAAAAGTGTTAGATGAACATTCAACTAAAGCATTTATGAAAAAAAAAATGTCATGAACAATAAATAGATATATAGATGTTTTGTGCTAATGTTTTGAGAACATTATTAAAGGCCAGAACGTTCTATTAACGTTACTGGAAGAATGTTTGTTCAAAACTTTGAGAGAACCTTGTCCGAACGCTCTGAGAATGTTCCCTGTTATACTTGTATTCAGCTTTAAAAACATGCAACACAAATCTATAATTTTTGTGTAAATTTTCTTCATTAAGTGGAAGTGCACGCTTTTGTGTGTTGAATTCTTACCACAGTGTGGAGCTCTCTCTCTATCTAGCTGATTGTTCTCTTTTGCCAATAAGTAGGAAAGAGGCTCAGATGGATGTTCCTCATTTAAAAACACAGCTGGATTGCAGTCGCCCCCTGGACCACTGCTCTGAGACCAGAGTCTTTCACTCACAGCTGCTGAAAGACCTCTAAAATATTACAAGGCTAACCTTGAAATTCAGGTGCATGGGATTTTGTCTTTAACAGCACGGGAATAAAAATATTGAACTAACCCTACAGTGTTGCAACTTTCAGCCCATTTACAGAACACTCACAAGCATTTCGTCCTGAAACAAAGGACTGAAGCGTTAACCACCGTGTTCTTCATGGTTGCAGCTCCTTGGTTATTAAGCATATTTGCATATTTTAGTGCTCCCGTGTTAGCTCTGTGGTCTAAAAGATACAATGATGTAAACAAAACCCGTTGGCTTCAGGATATCCTCCTCAACCATCCACAGAGGCTTTTGTTCATGTAATCCTCTTTGCTCTCAGCAGTTATAAAACTAGGGAACTCAATCAGGTCTCATTGCGACTAGCATGTGTAGGTCTAGAACAAAGGAGGAACTCTAAAAAGGAACTGTTCTTTATATCATCATTTCAAGTTTACCTAATAATCAAAAATTATCATCCCATTTGTATTTGCCCTGAAATAATTAAAATTAATGTTAATTATTTATACTAATGAAGCACCCTCATCCATTACAAGGAGATATCTCAGTTCCAATTGCACTCTCAACATGTTTTGTTTTCATATATTTATATTTTTTTTCAAGCTTATTAAATTCTCTGGTGTAAATGTAATTGTTCTTCAGGGCTTCAATTTTGCTAGTACTTACTCATTATTTAAAAATAGAAGTCCCTCTTCAACCTAGGTAATAAAACATGCTTCATATTCCATTAATAATGATACATGGTCTGAAATATGGTCATATTTATTTTTAGGGTGGTCTGATGCACATAACATATTGTTCTGGCAAATCCAATTTGTTACTATAAGTCTGTACATTCTGAACTCCCTGAAAATCACCTTACTCAACCGCATGAAGACCGAGGTAGTTTCCAGTAACTTTACATGACTGGATATACCTGCACTACCAGAACACATCTGCCTTAAATCTGCCTATACAAATAATGCCTGGTTTACAGTATTACTCATTTGTTTCCTAATGGCAGACAGTCTCACGCAAAATGAAACTATATGCACGCTAGTGTATGACACCATCACAGGAGAGACACTGCAGTTATGCTTGTGACGGTTTGACTTGCCGGCCATGATCTTCTCTGATATTTCAGCTAGTTTAACAAGACGGGCATACAAATAAATTTTAAATAATTCCCAGCCCAGTTTCAGTTAAATTTAAGTTTGTTTAAATGAAAAGAAACAAGTTTATACAACTCAAAACAACGAAAGTTCAGATTACTTAAAATGTGTCAGTTTTGTGAACTCAAAAGAAAAAAGAAAGTTCTAAATACTCATAAGTTAATCTGATTGAATTAATTTGTTTAATTTGAGTTGGCTCTACTCAAACCAATTAATAATTTTGAGCATTAGCACTTAAAGTGAAATGTAGCAGTATAATCAGATTTTTGATATTGGTCATTTAATGAATGCATATGCACAGTTAGAAATCATTTATTAAAATATTAGATATAACTCGACATAGAAGCAATTACAATAAATACAATTCATATGCAAGACTTGAAAAAGAAGCTTTAAGCATCTTAGGCAATAGAAAACATTGTATAATGTAGATGCATCACAGATTGCCAAAAAAAAGCACAGAATACGAACATCTTGATCCACAAATTGAGAATGGATAGGACCCTCTGAGGTCTGAGGGAGTTTTTGGGCCTTGGGCCTTGATTTTTACAGTTGCTTGTAAACATATTAATGGCTAAAGTCTCTTTCGGCATGGGCTACATTCAAAGTTGAGGATGACTCACAGATTTTGCAAAGAACACTTCTTTGTTTTTTTCATTTGTAATTCCACAGTGTTGGACTGATCAAGATAAGGAGAAGATTTCACTTTGAAGACTTGCAGCTCTGATGTTAAAACACAGGGATCAAATTATAGCAATTCATTTGCATTTTATACAGGGGTCTTTGATCAGAGTATAAGTTCACCAACAATCAGTCAGCCACTTAATTTCTGACCATGTGTAAGCAACTCTTTCAGTAAGACAAACTGTATTAGTGCCTACTGTAGATAATGAGTGTGTGTTGTCAGTGTGCTGTTAAATCCATGTGCTTTTATAAATGAATGATAGTTTGGAGGACAGACTGTCACTTTTAAAAAAAAACAGTCATCAACATATAATCTAGTCTGCACAAAACATTGTTGGCTATTTTCATTGTACAATTAACAATTGTACATCTCCAGGTCTCCAGGTAAAATTCCTATCTTACTTGTTGCCTCCTACCACACTTTTTAAGTGCTTCCTTTTGGCAAATAGTTTAGGTCAATTAGGGAAAAACACCAGCTGTGTAGCTGATCTGGTCCAGAGCCTGTTCTCTTTTCTCAGTTTCATGCATGTGCAATGATTTTTGCTTGTTTTTACAGCATCCCAACTTCAATCCTAAACATAACTTTACCCATTACAACTTTCATAAACAAAGAAATGTCATAAACATTAATTTCTCTGCAGTGACAAAAACTCAACCAGTTTCCAGTGTTTAAAAGGTTTACGGCTGAGAAAGAATGAAGGGGAGACTAAAGAGAATATCCATGTTAGTATAGGCAACAATTTCAGTGACAATGATTGCAAAGAATGATCCCAAGATATCATCTAGAGAGATCATATGCCGTCTGATGGGAATGGTTACTTATTATTTTAATAAATTGGACTTTTGCCCACAGAGTGTTGATGGATTAGTAGCTCTCAACGACAGTAGCAAGTTTCTTTTGCTCACAATGACTTCCTTCAAATAGAGGCCTCTGGCAAGTATGCAAATTCACTTGTCAAAGTCAATCACTTGTTACAGCATCAACATCCTTTAGCATTCAAAAGTATCAACTAAGAAAACTAAGATATCAATATTTATGATAAAAATATTTGACTTTTTTAGGTAGGTTTTATCACAATGTTAAATAACATAGGTAGTTACCTAGTCATGCAGTCAATCAATATTGTTCTTATTCTTTACACTGAACAGATTAATTATATAATGATTATTAACAAAACAAAAAGAAAGCTCTTTTAACATTGAACCAGTATAGAGAGTGACATTGTACAAACAAAGATCATTCAAAGTCTCACATCATTAGCCTAGGAATATAAAGAATTCAAAAAGGAAATAAACCAACTGTTTGGATTTGTTTTTGAGGAAGAGGCAGTGGCAACACTGGTTAGTCAGGTGTTGTAGACAAGATGCTTTAGGGTTATGTCATTGTACAACCCACGGCACATGACAGACTTTAAAGATCCATTGAGTAGCTTATCTAATCAGTCTGTAAATTCTTCATGATTCCTATTCAATCATCATTCAGAGTTCTTCAGGAAGTGGAGTGGCTGTTTTCCCCCTACACATTACTTCGTTGATATCTGTTTACATGAGAGATGCCAACAGTTTTACAAAAACGTATTTACAGCAATTTCCTATTGTCTTAAAGGGATAGTTCACCCAAAAATGAAAATTGTCCCATAGTCCCCTTTCGAGGGAATTCGCACTGCGTCGTCGTGACGACACATTGGGGAACGCCCTCGGCGTAGCCCGTCTGAAGCATGAATGAAATCAGTCCAATCCTGATTGGTGTTGCATCATGACGTAGTATGTGAAGGCATACCCAAAAGCTACAAATGGACGCCGGCACAAAGCACAGATAGCTTTTTCGCTCTTCAGCGAGGCACTCTTTGTATGAATTGTTTGTGTATTTGGTGTTGTTTGTCCAAGAGGAGGGTTTTGTGAAGTCGGCAGGCTCGCGAGCCCCGTGTCCCGCGTCTGTTGAGGCAGCGCGGCGGCATAGATCAGGGGGCTCGCAGATGGACTTGTCAGCGGGTCTTGAGACTGCTGAGGCACTTTATCAGTCCCCGTTTGACAGTTCAGATGTTCTCCTTCCCCGTGTGGAAGCCCGTGCTGCGGCTTCTTCCCTCGGGGTGGAGAACCCAATGCTCGGGCAGTCCGATTCTGAGTAATCAGACACGCTCAGCATCGAGGCGTGTGACGTTTCAGCACACACATGCCACTTCATTCATAAAATAAGCTCGCTCTGCTGGGTGCAAGCCGATGTTCTACTTCCCCGTACGGAAGCCCGTGTTGCGGCTTCCTCCCTCGGGGTGGAGAAAGAGATGCTTGAGCTGTCTGATTCCAATAAATCAGACGTGCTCAGCATCGAGATAGTGAGGTAGTACAACTACTTCATTAGGCATTACAGGGCTCGTTCTCGCGTTGCCGAGGCAGCGCGTAGATTACGGGTCTGTAATAGAGTGAACACACGGTGATAATGTGGGTGCTGGCGGTGTTCATTGTGAAACATATCGACGCGTACAGACGGCGCTTTTCGGGTGTTTCAGCCTCGCACCTGTGGACTTTCATCTTGAGGGATGAAAGCCAAATATGTTGTGAATGGGTCGAATCTCGCGTTTGCAGAGACAGCGTGTAGATGACGAGTCCGTACACATATTAAAACAGTATCGTCTGGTGATTATGGCTATATTTAATTCTGAGGAATTAAAGGTGAATAAAATCTGACTTTGAGAAGTTAGATATGCTATTCAGCCTATCATTCAGACTATGTTCACTTGATGGGTGATTATGGTGTCATTTAATTCTGAGGAATTAAATGGGATAGTATCTGACTTTGAGGAGTTAGATTTTATCAGCAAATCATCCAAACCGTGTTTCACTTGCCTATATATTCATCTAAAAGAGGGAGAAGATATGCATGAGCAGTCTCCTGAGGGTGCTGCTTTTGTGCATTGTGAGGTTGCTCCTCCACGGAGCCCTCTGGGAATTGGTGTTGTTCTCGCTGCATCATGCGCTGCGGGACACATCAGTTTCCAAGAACTCGCAGTGTCCGCCCGAAGTCGTTGCGGCCCTCTTGAGTTGCTCCCTTAGATGAGGCCGTGGCTGGCCAGCCCCCTCTCCCGGGAAGGAGCGATCGAGGTCGCCTCCTCCGTGGAGCTTTCTGGAAGTCGATGCTGCGTTCCACCGTCCACAACGCTCGGGCCACATCGATTTCCAGCGAACACATGCTGCTCCAGCTGCCTCTAGAAGGACCTTCAGCTGGGCAACAAACGTGTTCGCACACCGAGAATCCTTCTTAACTATCCCTGCCGGTTTACCGCTTCAGGGGGCCGGGAAGGAGGCTCGGTGGGTACCAGAGACCAGCCTTGAGAGGCTGGTTCCCCTTGTAGAATATCTCGGCGCATGGTTATGCTTCCCGAATATATCTGCTTGGGCCCTGTGTACCGTGGGCAAAGGGTACAGACTGCAGTTCAGCGTTCCACCACCGAGATTCGTCAGTGTGGTCTGAATGGTGGTGTGCCCAGCCCAGTGGCAGGTTATGGAACAGCAAGTGTGCTCCCTGTTGGTATACAGGGAGTCCGGCTTTTTAGCTGCTACTTGGTTGTTCCCAAGAAGGATGGGGGTTGCGATGGGGGTGGCCGACCCGAGTATGGTTCTCTGACACCTTAGCGCTCCTAGACGGCCATCCATGGCAGATTCCTCTGAGGAGGGATCTGCTGACTCAGGCAGGGGGAAAACATTTTCCACCCCAGACCGGAGCTGTGGAACCTCTGGGTCTGGCCCTTGAGGGGGCCCGGTACCTAGAGGATGGCTTGTCAGCGGGTGTCGTCGAGACCATACTCAGCTCCAGGGCTCCTTCTACGATGAAACTGACCCATAGGGTGGTCTTTCTCCTCGCCATCACTTCTCTTAGGAGAGTGGGGGATCTCCAGGCTTTGGTGGTATCACCAACCTGCCCGGAGTTTACCCCTGGTGGGGGGAAAGCCATCTTATACCCCAGGCCGGGCTATGCGCCCAAGGGCTGTCCAGTGGGGTGCGGTCGGTGATTCTTCAGGCATTCCATCCTCCACCTCATGTGACGGATATCTGGAGAAGTCTGCGCAGTGGAGGAAGCCAGACCGGGGAGACTAGCGAGGCGGCGGGTTGGGCCACCCCACACACATTCGTAAGGTGGTACAGTCTGGATCTCCCTGCGACGCCTGGCGCTAGGGTGCTCGCGTCCTAAGTGTGCCTGGATCCCAGCTTCACACTAGGACGAGCGTGATTCGGAGCGCGAGAGCGTTCCCCAATGTGTCGTCACGACGACGCAGTGTCTCGTTCCCTTCTCAGGGAACAAGGGTTATAGTCATAACCCGAGACGTTTTCTCACCCTCAAGCCATCCTAGCCCAGGTGTATATGATATTCTCATTTGAAAAAATAAATAAATCAAGGTATATAAAAAAATGTCCTAGCTAATCCAAGCTTTATAATGGCAGTGAATGGCAGCCCAAAATTTGAAGCGCAAAAAAGTGCATCCGATAACTTCGGATTGTATTCGTCTGAAAGAAGAAAGTCATATACACCTATGATGGCTTGAGGGTGAGTACACCATGGGGTCATTTTCATTTTTGGGTGAACCATCCCTTCAATAGTAGTTTCACACTGGACACTTATCAATTGTATTTTACTGTTAGAGTAGGCTAATGTTGTATTTTTTCACCCTGACTGATTATATATAACTAAAGGTTGCCATCCCAACTGCGAGGAGGGATTCAATAATAGATTTGAAACTTGATAGCATGCATACTCACACATCTGCCATGCTTCTTATGTTGTTCATGCTGGGGTGTCTAGATTCAATATCCTCATCCTCAGGAACCTAAGAATAAATCAATGCTGTCTCACAACCACTTCTTACTTATTTGTACGAAGTGGCTAATTCGCATGAATTCGTACAAACTCACTTATATGAATTCATATGATTTGTCTATACTGCAGTGATGGGAAGATTTAGGGGCGGGGTTTGAGTTTAGGTAATTTGCATGATATCATGCGAATTGACCAACTCATCAAATACGTTCTATTTAGCAAAAATCATACCAATTTATACAAATTAGCCACCTCGTAAAATACGTACGAATTGCCATGAGTATGGCTTGAAAGAAACACCAACAATTCTATTTTTCCCCTGGACTCTTTTGACAGAGAAAACCACAAATGAATCAGTTCTGTTTTACTTGATATCGTGTAGTTAAAATTACAAAGACACTTTTTTACCTCCCAATAAACATCATCATCAAAGCAGTTGCCGTCTGCCGGGTCTCCCCAGATTGGCAGCTTTAGTATCCCACCTGGAATATTAAACAGCATACAAATGTCAGCTCTAATGCATATTAATATCTAAAAACACTTAGTTTACTGATTACATTTATCTGCACTCACCAACCAAAGCTCCACCTGCAATGCCAAATGCTATAGCTACACAGAGACCTGCTGCCTGGTAACCACCCTGAATGCTGACTGTCCTGTTAGTAACGGCATCCTTGAAATCGAAAGTGTTAATCAACCTGAACAGAAAACGAGGCATTAAGGAGTCACGCGATACTTTGCTTTCATTTTCTTGTCTGTGGCAGTGCAAACAGAAGCCAACTGTGACTCTGAGTATGAGTAAAAAAAATAAAATAAAACCTGAATCTTTGGGATAATGATAAACTTTCCTGATAATGTCTGACTAATACAAACGTACCCTTCTTTTCCATAAACTGCTTCACTGGCGGAAGCTGCAGTGATAGCTCCAACGATACCACCTATAACTCCAGGCATTCCATGCAGGTTATGTATACCACAAGTGTCTTGTATTTTCAGAGTTTTTTCCATAAAAGGCTGATAAAAAAAAAAAAAAAAAAAAATATATATATATATATATATATATATATATATATAAACATTAGGTGTCTATAGTTTAGACATTAGATGTGCATTATACAGTAAATAGAAACATTCAAAACCATCCACAGCAAAACTCACAGTCAGAAACAGATATCCAAGTGTGGAAACAATTCCTGTACAGAATCCCACTATCAGAGAGCCGTAAGGTGTAATCATGAACTCTGAAGCTGTTCCCATCGCAACACCACCAGCCAAGGTAGCATTCTGAATATGGACCTAAAAATGTCCAAAAAATGTAAAGGTTTTTCTTTTGAACAAAAAAATAAAGATCAGCTCAGATCTCAGACAGTCAGCAGAGATTCGGTTACCATGTCAAGCTTTCCATGTTTCTGTGAGAGACTTGAAATGGCAAAGGTAGTGAGAACTGATGAAGCCAGTGCGAGGTAGGTATTTATAACAGCTCTGTGCTGCCCATCTCCATGATCTGCAATAGCAGAATTAAAACTGGGCCAGAACATCCAAAGAAAGAGAGTACCTGAATAAATGGAGGATTACGAAAATTAGGAACAGTTCCCAACATGTTGATAGCAAAAATTGGGTACAACAAGCCAAGGCCCCTTTGGGGTAATAGGCCTATTTGATTTGATTTTCTTCCAAAACACTAAGTTAGCAACAAATAGGATAGCACTTTTCCTCATTGCCAAAAGAGTGGACATTTCATCATTTTTAAAATGTTGCATATGTAATTCGACAGATCAAGTCATAAATCAATTTTTTCTTGATTTCTTTTTTTTCCAGTAACTTACAAATGTGAATGTGAATGGGGGTTTATCATATCAAATAGTAAACTTTAAAAATGCTGGGTTGTTTCAACCCTTGTTTGGGTCACATATGAACAAACCCAACTATTGGTTTAAATTAAACAGTTTAAACATAGCTAAATTTAAAACAACATTTGGGTTCGTCCATATCATCCAAGCATTTTTTAGAGTGTAGGCTAGTTAAAGGGATAATTCACCCAAAAATGAAAATTCTGTCATCATTTACTCTGAAGTTGTTTCAAACCTGTATGAATTTCTTCTGGTAAACACAAAAGAAGATATTTTAAAGAATATGGGTAACCAAACAGTTGATGGGTCCCATTGACTAACATAGTATTTAAAAATGAATACTTTGTAAGGTAGTGTGTGGAACAACTTGAAGGTGAGTAAATTATGACAGAATTTTCTGATCTATCCTTTTAAAGGGGTCATGACCTGTGAATTCAAAATTTCCTTGATCTTCTGACAATCGTTATACTATAAAAATATCCTGTAAGTTTTAAAACTCAAAACGTCCTTGTTATTCCAAAAACAGCTTTTATTGAAACCAAGGCCAGAAAATGACAGGATGTGAAAAGTATGGAATTATGATGTCATAGTGCTGCGAAAGACCGCCTTTGCCAAAAAAGAACAATGTCTACGTCTACATCACTGCATCTTTGGTGCTGGCCATTGGCGCGCTAGTGAATAGTGACATGAGAATGAGAAAAGATTGACACAGGAGAAATAATAATAATGAATAATAATAATTTGTTACATTTATATAGCACTTTTCTGGGTACTCAAAATGTTTTACAAATAGAAGGATGGAATCCCTTCAACCACCAATATCAACTTCCATTGGATTACAACAATCAACATCACATTGTTTCTCATAGTAGCATGAAAATAAAATGCTATTTAAATTGTGATTAAACAAGAAAAAGTAAGCGACCAAAGCAATCGGTGATGCTGTACGAGTTTATCTGGACACTTGACAAAACTCCTGTTATGTAATCAGTGATGCTGTTACACTGCTGCACAATGAAGCTCTTACTGTATTTACATCATGTTTGTATCGTTATTTATGGTGAAAACATTCATGAGTGCAGCAATCACGTTGCAATGATGAGATCATGGCATTCACGTGATCAACAGATTGTCTGTGTCTCAATGCTCATCACTGAAACCTTTCATGTGATGTAAATATCTAAATTTAAAGCTATAATCAACATTTTTCATGATTTGTTTTGACAGCTGTAATAGTAAAAATGTAGAAAAAGTATTCGAGAGGGTTCCACATGTAATACTTATTTCATATACAAGATGTCAGCCAATCACAGCAGTGGGCGTTTACACTGACGTCTCACAGCAGACACGCCCACTTCAAACAGAGCATTCAAATTATATAGGGCTAAAATCAGGATAGAAAATAGCCTTTAATTTCTAAATTGTGACATTATTTGATGTCAAAATCATATTAACATTATAAGTGCACTCATGAAACATATTATAAATAATAATAAAAAAAATCCAGTTCATGACCCCCATAAGAGGTTTTGAAATGGGAAAATATGATTAAACTTAAAATGGCACCATTTGCTTAAGTGGTTATTTTGAATTATATGTACTTAAATGTAAAATACCTTGAAAAATCAACTGCTCTTCCAAGTGGCCTTTGTTATTTCCAGCTTGATTAATACAACAAGGGAAGGCTGAGAAGGGTGTTCTTTCACTACTCACCAATCATCGCAAACACATCAGAGTGGTATACGGATCCTTGTAAATGTTTGCTTTGAGATAGCATTGGTCGATATAAGATCCAAGATATGGTCAATCCATAATATGCTCCAAAAGTGTGGATGACCATGGAGCCACCAGCATCTTTCACCTATGCATGAATGAAGCCATCAAAAATGATAAATTCCAACTCTGATGTTATTCATTGGGAGTATATAGGTGGATTCAAACTTACATGAAGGAGTTCTAAAATGATATACTCCTCAACTGCAAACAGGGTGACCCCAAACAGAGTAAGAACCATCAGCTGCACTGGACTGACTTTTCCAAGACAAGCGCCATATGCAATGAGACAACCGGCCACACAGAAATCTGCATTGATGAGGCTGATTAAAAAAAAAAAATCAAAGACAGTTAAATTCTTTAGTTACAGATTGAAGATGCATATATTAAGCATTGCTTCAAAAATGGAACAGTGAATCATATGTAATGTTCTGTATCGTCTAGATAGCATGTCAGTCATGTGATGAAGGCAAACATATCAATAATGTCAATTGATTACAATAATCAATTACTTCTCAATCCCAATTTTTATTTTCCAGTCAGCACTGTCAAGGTAATGAAACCAGCCTTGCATCAGCAGAGCCCATTGAATTCCAAAAGCTGCGATGAGAAAATTGAAGCCAACTCCACCAAAACTATAGCGCTTAAGAAAGGTCATGAGGTATCCAAAACCAACAAAGATCATCACATGCACATCCTGAAAACCTGAGGAAACGAGGAATGTTAGTGTGCGAATGTACATGATTATGAGGAGATAAGATGCAGTAAATTGTAGCGAAACATGCTGGTGATATGTTACTTACTTGGATATCTATAGTAAAAGTCATTCTCTAAATTTGTGGAAATATTTTTTCTTCTTCTGTGTTCAATCCAATGGGTGTCAGACTCCTCATTATAACGAACGAACACACCAAACAGGATGATCATAGCAATCTGCCAGACAAAGCAGACTGCTGGAAGGCTGATTCGAACATTGGTGTTTTTAGTCATTTTAAGTCTGGCAGATTGTCCAGAAGAGAGGTTCTGGAGGCGACAATGAAATTCCTTTCAATAGGAAAATATGACACACCTTTTGTCATAAAGGTTTTATAGTGAAGTCTGAAGGTGTGTCATGACATCACCAATTAGCCACTCCTACAAAGACATACAAAGACACAAAACACACATACTAATAATGACAAAAAGTTGAGGAAAAGGAAGAATGGTATCTGTGATCCTGTGAAATGGTTTCATGTGAATTAAATTGGCAAACACACTGTAAAGAATTTCAAACATTACAAACATATACATATATTTTTGCAGACTTAATACAATATGTTTTCTTAACTAAGCCCAAGCCAGAATATTAGTTAAATTTATATATTTTTGCTCTTTCAACATTTTATTAATTGGCTTTTTTAAAATTGTTGACTGGACTAATAAACATAAATACATATGGTAAAAGTAGCCAAGTATCTACACAAAAATAAGATATTTTAATATGTAAAACAGAAAACATGGGTAGATTAAAGGTGCACTATGTAGTATTTTTGCAGTAAAATATCCAAAAACCACTATTCCAGTTTTATATATTTTGTTCAGTTGAGTACTTACAATATCCCAAATGTTTCCAACTATTTGTAAATTGTGAGAAAATTGCTATTTTAACCAAGGAGGTTAATAATCACATCCATCAACATGATTTCTGCCTGAGTCCTGTCCTGATTCTTTTCCACCGGCTGTGATGTGAAGACCGCATGTCCCAAGATGCTGCGATCAAACTTGGCGTCATCAAATACGCGTTTGTTTTGAACAGGCGCCCGCTAGCGGACGTAAAAGTTGCATCGTGCACCTTTAATATTAATATTATATGAAAACAACATTTATCAAATGTGTTCTAAATGTGTTCTTGATGTTTCGTTAATCATAGTTTCCATATTATGAGGAGTGGATGGATCCTACAACATAGGCCTAGTTTTTAAAAAATCTTGAATTTAATTTGTCTTTGTTTTTATATATATATATATATATATATATAAAATCAATAATATAAATATAATCTTTTATCTTCCCCCTCCCCTCTTTTGTTATTTTTGTTTTGTTAAAAACTGCCAAAAGCTCTGTTTACTTGTTCATGCAGTTTCCCTGTAGCATGTGAGTTACATGCTTACATGAAATTGTTGTCACTGTTGCTCAGATAAAAAGTGTCAAAGATTTTAACCCCACATTTGCGTCAAGCATGTGCAGTATGTGCAACATTTATATATTGTGGTATGTGCAATATTCAGTTACTGTCAAATGTTCCCACAACAACATGCTAGCATGTCAAGCCATCACCATCACCATCTCTTCTCACTTTGAGTGACTAGACTTTTCTTATGTCAAAAAAACAAACAAACAAAAAAAAAAAACATTAATATATAGGAAATTAAGACTCATCAATTCAAAACAACAGCTACAAAATCTAAAGTAATATGAAGGGTTTTGAGGGTTTATTATTATTAAAAAAATGTATTAGCTCTCATGTATCTGGTTTTCCCAGTTAATAACTGCTTACATTTTTAGTGACAAAAATGCATTTGTAACAGAAAAATCTTATCTGGTTGACTAAATGACTTATCTGATTGTAAACAATGTTTCCCCTGCAGGTTTACAAAAAGAGAACAGACCATGCATGTCAATTCCTGATATAATATTTTATCAGCTAAAGGCAATACTGTATGTCAATATATGGAGGAGATGCACAAGCAAAACAATCTCTGATACTGAATCAATCTGTTTTTTTTTTTCTACTCAGAGAAAGTTAATAATTTATTATAGTATATTGTTTTTTTTTTCCATAAAAATTGCTAGAGTTTAATTATTTACTAAAGGCATATTCCTTGCTTTCCCGAAATTTGCTATTGGCTTATATTACATGGATGCTAAATGTATGGACTCCACAAAAGTGGACAGATTAGTAACTTTCTCAAAATACCTGTATTTCAGTAAATTTTTCAGAAAATAAATGTTATTTCATTTGTTATCTACTAACTAATCCATGCATCAGAGGTTTAAATAAAGACGTTAATAAATCGTTGCTGTTGAGTAACAGTCAAGGTGAGGCTTTGCGAGACTTGCAAGTGAACCATCCTTGAAGGTATGGACACCCAAGTGAGGCGCACCCATATACACCTAGTCTGCTAACACATGTGCACATGTGACACCTGCAGTTTCATTCACCTGTGGGATTTTCTGTTGAATCACCAGTAGGCAACAGCGCATACAGTGACTGAATAACACTGATTGGCAGAAAACATTTCTACTGACAGTAAGTTCACATAGATTTACTTACATTTACACTTATATACTTTAATATTTAGAAGTAATTCTGCAATAATTCTGGAAATTTCCTTCATCCCTATGCAATGCACAAAGACTACTGTGGAAACAAAGACCCTGTCAAAATCATTTAGATTTTTGGTGCTGCCATTGACTTTTCAGTTATTAGTTAGTTATATATAATTTGGAATGGTGTGGTCTTAGGGTGTCTGATTATATATAATATTTTTTTTTTGCTGTTGCATTCCAGTAATTCTTAAGAGCAAGATATGTAACAGACACCCTAAGACCACACCATTCCAACCATTTTTGTTGAACATCATACATTTTTTCATAACCTTATTGAAGGATAGAAGTTTTTTCTGTTTATTCAACTTGACTGCTTTGTCAATCATAAATGCCAGCTTTGTAGTAATGATAGATTTGCAAAAAGATAGTAGATTACTGACTCTGCCTTCATCTTTCCGATTGTTATATTTATATATTGTTTATATTTTTCCACAGGGAAACATACAACAACAGTAAACAGGAACAGGTGCTAACAAGTGCCAGGAAGGACAAATGTTAAAATAGTTTATACTATCCATCCACTCTCTTCCATGTCTTCTAAAGCCATGTGCTATCTAGGGAGAAAACAAAATGAATTAACTAAAAATGTTGTCTGTCATACATATATTCATTCAATCCTTTGTTGTTTTGAGAACCAATGAACTGTGTGATTCTTTCAGTTTCTTTGACTTTTAGTTGTAATGCGCCCATAAAATGAATACATGTATCAGAAACATAAGTATGAGGGTCTACCTCTAAAGCTTACCCTTAGTGGGGCATAAAACAGTTACAAACTACCATGAAAGTGTGTTGGCCATAACTTTTGCAGAGTTTGTTTTATGAGATGAATTGTGCATATACCATTAAAAACTATGAATTATGCATACTGCAACAAACCCTAAACCAAACTTAATCCTAACCCTGGAGTAAGTATGTAGTTAATTAATATTACTTGTTACTTAAATGTATAATTACAGTGTAACAAAGACACTTTAAATGTGTGACCAAATTTTGTTAGAATATTCCAAATCTCATTGGTCAGAAATTAGTTATGCATTTTGATGAGTATAACTAGTTTTCTTGTTTCTATGCTAAAAGTACACTAAAAAAAAAAATAACTTGCACTGTTTTTAGTTGCACACAAATCATCCTTGTTCATATGACTTAAGAAAACTCATGTAACAAAATTAACTTAAGTTTAATGAGTTGTTTCTACTAAAAATGAGTATTGTCAGCTTTACTTAGCAAGTGTTTGTTCGGTCAACTTAACAATGCTGAGTGAAACGAACAAACTGGCCAGCAGTTCCCAGCATGCTTTGATTAAAGTGTTATTTTTTGTGTTTTTAGTAAAGGAAAATATGTTGTTAGTTCATGTTAGTGTTTATTGTTCAGTTATGTTAGACATTTAGAGGAGTTCCTGTAATTATGGTTACCATTATGCAGAAGAGTGGTGCCTGTGTTTAGGCTGTGTGCACTCATATACACATTATTGGATGGACGTCCTGCCCTTAATTAAGTTATTTTTTAATTTTGTTTATAAATATTCACTTGTAGAAGTAGTTCATTTAATAAGGTAAATTAAATCGATAAATGTGTTCTCCTAACATAATAATTTTTTTATAAATGTAACATAATGTTATTAAGTAAACTGCACATATAAATATTATGTAACATTTACAAATTCAAATGGTTTGTATTTACTTAAAAAAAATTGACATTCTTTTGTTCATATAATTAAATTTTTATTTGTAAAACTTACTCAATATACGTAGTTGTGTGGGACCACTTGACGCTGCTTTTTAAAGTAAATTCAACAAATATTATTTTTTGAATGTAAAAATATCAACTCAGACTCATACAAAGTCACAATGATTTGTATGAAATGACAGAAATCGTAATAAACCATACAAGATGGGTCATACAACATATAACACATGACGCATGAAGCCCTCCAACTATAATAAACCATGATTTTAATAATAAAAAAATAAAAAAAGTGTCCATAAAATCCCATGTGTCCATAAAATCCAGTTTGTAGGATATAATACAATTCTCATTCAAGTTGACATGAAATACTTTACACCAGACTAGACTCTTACTGGTTACAGAAAAAACAACAACAAAAAAAACATGCAAAAGCATGCATCTCACCCCAGGTCATGTCAAAGAACATTATAAAACTTGGAACCACAAGAAGCCACTCCCAAAACCAAAGGAGTGGAACTTTCCGGGACTATTACAAAACAAATGTGCAGTATGGGCTGTGCAATTCATTCAGAAAGGAAGGCCCAGTGCATCTTCACTCAAGGAGCATATAGAAAGCTTCTAGAAAGCATACACTGGAGCTTCTTGCATTTATTTATAAAGTTGGTTTAAAGTGGATATAATGTATGAAAGTTCAACTGCACTTTCTTTCTTTTTGGAACCTAAAAGAAGATATTTGGGAGAATATTCATATTTTGTCTTTACAATGAAAGTCAGTGGAGTCCAAACCAAGAGTTGACCTCATTGGAATATTAGGAACATATTTGTAAATCTATTGTGCTGTTGAGAGTCTTATCCTGGTAACAACACAGTTGTTGATCGCCCATCACCCATCAGTTTTTATCCCCTTACCTGGCTGTGTTCTGATGCTTTCTCAACCACATTAACCTGACAACATTGAGAAATTTTGTCTGCACCTAATGGCAGTGTTGAGAGCTATATTTTTCGTCTGCATTCTCTGCCCAAACCAGTCCCAAAAAACTTGCAAATTGTCAGACGACAACAACAAATGAAATCAAGTGAGTAGCAGTTTATGTAACAGCTATTTGCATTGGCAAACAGCAATTGTAGGGATTAAGTACATTCAAAGGGTATCATGCACAGGGCTCAAAAAGAAACGTGTTTTGGGATTAAGTACTCAAAAAAATTAGAGGCTATCATGTTGAACTGTCTTTTTCTAAATTGTACTCTGTCATGGTTCCAAAAGAAACCTGTCCTCATTAACAATGCAACTTTGACAAGTTAACTACACAAAAGGATTGTTTGGATTTTGCATTCAAGTAGGCGCATCATCTGGCAACACAGGTTTGTCAGGTACTACAAAAAACTTGATGTTGAGTGCACATTTTCAGGGAGGGTATGGACTTTTTTCAAGGTTGGTGGGGTTGGGCTGCAAGCTTGCCAGTTTATCAGCTATTAAGTTCCTGTCCGCTGATTTGGACAAGATTGTCGGCTTGTAAGTCTTGATTTTTAGATCCGTTACAAGGAGGAATCCAGGAGTGAAATCTGTGAGGCTGCGAGATGTACTTCAGGGCTTTAAGATACCTGGCAGCATCTGTAAAAACAGGTTGGATACCAGGGCAGTTCCTATAGAGCAAATAGGGATGTTAAAACAGAACGACGTACTGCTTTTGAATTCAAGCACCTGACCAGAAACCACTCTTTCATTCAATACATTCTAAAATACAATCAATAATGTCATGAATGAGATGAGAGGAGCTAAAAATGGTACTATATTGTGCATTCAGATAATCCAGTTTGGGTGTGTTTCACTGCTAAACCTACAACATATTGTTATTTTAAACTCATCTTTATGTTTACCCGTGACTTAAGTTTCTGTGTTGCGCAAGTAAACACGCTTCTGTAGAATGTTATATAATTATGTTACCTATAGCAACATCACTGTAGACTGGTTTCTCTTTCAGTAACCACATCAGTGCACAGTAGAAGTTATTGCCTTTTTTCTACATTGTTGTTAAAGAGGTCAAATAATACATTTTCCCTGCCAAGATCCCCTAAAAACTAAAACAAATATTCATTACTATTTTACATTATTATAAATAAATGGACCGTTTTTTCCTACTATGCTGTCAAATGCTTTGGTCTAATAAATTTGCTCTGCCCTATCCTCCTCTTTAATACCTTATCATGAATGAGCCAGGCAGGGTCATGAACACAAAATAGGGTATCACTAACACATAAATGTGGGTCGGTATAGCCTGAGTTAAAACCAAGGATTTTCGAACAAGCTGCTTGTTTTTTATTTATATAAATCTTCTTTTTTGGGATTTGGAAAGAGTTCTGAAAGTTGCAGTATGCTTCCGTTATACAATGAGCTCTTTTATCACAGAAGATCAAGGGAAATTTGATTTATTTCACAATATGACTTCTTTAACATTATTAAACAAAATTTAAATATATTTATATGCGGTAGATCATAAAATTGTAAACCCTGTATGTGAGAAGGATATTAGTATAAGCTAACGTGACAGTATAAGTTGATAAGATGAAAATGAACCATATGAAGATCTTGGAGCGAGTACAAAAGGTTATTTTATTAACATGCACAATGCAACTTCAGGTATGGTTTAGTCAATAAAGCACATTTATAAATGTTAAGCATGTGATACGACGTCTCTTTTTCTATTTCGGTAAAGTTTACTACATTTTTTCTTATGCTTTGTGCCGTAACATCTTTACTAGTACGCAACAAAAACACATTATAAATCCCAAGAATACATGAATATAGTTACATAATTAACTATTGTAGTATTTCAAATGGTACGTAAGCTAATGACCTTGCCAACAAATTAGAATCTTTTAATATCTATTTAGAATGCTTTTTATAAAGAGATAAAAACAATTTTACAGATACACTACTATCTAGTATGGTAATCTAGAGGCATTAGTTTCCATTAACTGGAGAGCTAATGAAACTCTATATAAACAAAACACTTAACCCCAGGTTGCTTCGAGGTCGTCCCTGTATTAAGTGCTGGTAAAATAACCAAATAACATGGGTACCATGGCAGCATTTATTTAATGAGAATGTTTCTTTCCATGCTTTCCAACTTCCTGCTTCTATTCTACAAAAGGCCCCTGGATAAAAAGTAGGACACGTAAGGTACAAATTGATAGACTGTAATCCAAGCATTTATAAAGAAAATCATTTTTGAATAAACATCAAAGGCATAAAATCACCGGGGGCCTCATTTATAATCGTTGCGTATGCACAACACAGGCCCAGGAGAATACATCACTTTCAACATATAAGATTTATAAAAACACACTTGGTGGGAAAATTTGTGCATCTCTACGCAAACTCTGACCCATGCATACGAACATTTTGGGGACAGAGCTGAGGGACTAACGGCAGATGAAGGAAAATACTTTAATTTGGAGTCCTATAGCATATTTTCACAATAACAGCTTAAAGGGTTACTTCAGCGATTTAGCATATGGCTTTGTATCAGTAGAAACGTGGGAGTATATTCGAATGATCGTGCTTCTCCCCCTCATATCCCCCTGAGACGAGAGATTTATGTATTTTATTTCTGGAAAAAATCCTCAGATGACACAAATATCGTCATTTTGCGTCATCTAAGGATTTTTTGGCTAGAAACTGAAGACTACAGCCAGCAGTGGGCGCTATTTCCACATGTTTTTAACCCGTCCATGGGGAGTGGGATCGCACTCTCAGCGCTCGGCTCGGGTATTTGTATAAATGGAGCGGTGCCAAGCAAAGTGAGTGTATTCCTATGAAAGTTAAGCTTCCAAAGGCATGAACTGAAAACATGCCAGACTGAACACGCGCTGTGAATGTATGCCGTGCCCGCGCTTACCTCCACTCTAGTGATGAATGTAATCTGACTCCTGCTGCGTTTGTGCCGTGACTCTCGTTTGAATCGGCTCACTCACATTATATTGAACAGACATATTCAGTTTTTTAATTGTAGTGTCTGTTCTCTAACTGATCTGATTTTATGAAAATGAACACGGTGGGCAAATTATCTAGTAATCCAATAGCGGTGGCCTCGTAGGGCAGCATAGCAAGTGCATTCTGGGAGTTGTTGTCTTTTATCCCCATGAGACAAAAATACATTTTCTGTCTTTTCTCAGTCTAGAAGGCATCAAATTCAAAAATAATTTCACATTTCTACCACATAAATGACCCAGTTTAATTACAAAGCTTAATGCTAAATCACTGAAGTAACCACTTCCTCGTCACTCTTAACCTCATACTCACTCCTGATACAACTCATACTAATCCACAGATCACCTTTCGGCGTAATCTACGCTCTCTCTCTCCCTCTCGTCTATCCACTATGGTTTCATCCTCACTTCCTCCACCTGCTCAGTTCTCAGCTCTGGACACTAACAGTGCTACTGACACTCTTTGCTCCACTCTAACATCTTGTTTAGACAGCTTTTGCCCCCTTTCATCTAGAACAGCCCGCACCACACCCTCTGCCCCCTGGCTGTCTGATGTTCTCCGCGAACATCGCTCTGGACTCAGGGTGGCAGAGAGAAAGTGGCGCAAATCTAAGAACTCTACTGATCTTGCCTTGTAGCAGTCTCTTCTTGTTTCCTTCTCTGCACAAACCTCCTCCATTAGCAGCCAATTCTCCGCACCATAAACTGACATGCATATCTCATCAACCGTCACACACACGCTACCCTCTTTCTCTCTGCTCTCTGAAGCAGAAGTCTCCAAACTCATCCTTTCCAAACACCCCACTACTTGTCCGCTTGATCCTATCCCCACTCACCTGCTTCAGGCCATTACTTCGTCCATTACTCCTGCACTCACCCACATCGTCAACACCTCTCTTCACACCGGGACTTTTCCCACAGCATTTAAGCAGGCTCGGGTAACCCCACTGCTTAAGAAACCCTCTCTGAACCAAGCACTTTTAGAAAACTACCGACCGGTGTCCCTTCTGCCTTTTATTGCTAAGACATTTGAGAGAGTAGTGTTCAACTCTCTATGTTTCTTGCACAGAACAACCTCCTGGACAACAACCAATCTGGATTCAAAAGCGGCCACTCAACTGAGACTGCCCTGCTCTCGGTTACTGAAGCACTGAGACAGGCAAAAGCAGCTTCCAAATCCTCAGTACTCATCCTGCTGGATCTGTCTGCTGTTTTTGACACAGTTAACCACAAAATCCTCCTGTCAACTCTCATGAAGATGGGCATCTCAGGAACTGCTCTCCAGTGGTTAAAGTCTTACCTCTCAGGTAGGTCCTTCAGGGTGTCATCGAGAGGTGAAATGTCTAAGTCACATCATATAGCTACTGGAGTTCCTCAAGGCTCAGTGCTTGCTTCTCCATCTACATGTCATCTCTAGGATCTGTCATCCAGAAACATGGCTTTTCCTATCACTGCTATGCTGATGACACTCAACTCTACTTCTCATTTAAACCAGATGATCCCACAGTTGGGGTTCGGATCGCTGCCTGCCTGACAGACATTTCTGCCTGGATGAAGGAACAACACCTTCAACTCAATTTGGCAAAGACAGAACTCCTAGTGGTCTCAGCCAACCCAGCACTTCAACATATGCTCTCCATTCAGCTCGGTTTATCAACCATAACTCCGTCCGGGACAGCCAGGAACCTTGGAGTTGTGATTGATGATCAGCTAAAATTCACTGACCACATTACTGCAACAACCCGGTCCTGCAGATTTGCGGTATACAACATTAGGAAGATTAGACCCTTCCTATCAGAGCAGGCCACTCAACTCCTGGTCCAAGCTCTTGTACTCTCCAGACTGGACTACTGTAATTCTCTTCAAGCGGGCCTTCCAGCATCCACTGTTAAACCCTTGCAGCTGATCCAGAATGCAGCGACAAGAGTGGTCTTCAACGAGCCGAAGAGAGCACACGCCACGCCTCTCTTCATCAGTCTTCACTGGCTGCCGATAGCCGCGCGAATCAAATTCAAGGCTCTGGTGCTCGCCTGCAAAGCAACCGCAGGCTCTGCACCAGTATACCTAAACTCGCTTGCTCAGACTTACACACCCTCCAGAAGCTTCCGTTCTGCAAGTGAACGACGCCTAGTGGTGCCATCTCAAAGAGGCATGAAATCCCTCACTAGGACCTTTTCTTGGACCGTTCCCACCTAGTGGAATGACCTGCGTGTCTCAGTTCGAGCAGCCGAGTCTGTAGCCATTTTCAAAAAACATCTCAAGACACTTCTTTTCCAGCAGCACCTGACCAATAAAGAATAGCACTTATCACTCTATTCGTTTCTGTTTGTTATTTAATTTAAAAAAAATGAATAAAAAAAACCTGTCCTATGTTTTTTGTGTTTCGTGAGACGTGTTACAGCGCTTGCATATTGTTGCCCTTGACTGGTCTTGGTTGCTTCTATTACTCTCATTTGTAAGTCGCTTTGGATAAAAGCGTCTGCTAAATGACTGAATGACTAAATGAAGTAACCCTTTAAATAAATAAAATAATGATTTAAACTGTTTTACATCTTAACCTGTTAATAGATTATTATTAAAACATAATAGATTATACACGTTTAGATTAAATATGCCATTCTCATTAATGCACTTAAATTATATGAAATCATTATCCAGAAGTTACAACCGTTTTATATTCTAATAAATAGATATATTTGTAGTGGATGCGATGCTTTTGAAAACATTTCCAGTGGCGTGCTGTGTTTTAATGTTTTAATAACAGCTTGGCTTATGATAATAGCAGAATTCATGGTCTGAGAAAAATTTTTTCACACGAATAATGATCAATAATGTGCAATAGCCTATCTGTTTCCATTAAAAATATAAAGCAATTAAATTTGGCCAGTGGAAAAGATTGAAGAAAACTTTTATACTATTTTGATTTACTTATTCAAAAACAAGGCAAGGATAGGCTACTGAATGATTTTAGCAATGTCATGTGAAGGCACATCCTAATCTCATATTTTCCTAATGTCTTTTACCATTAAAATATGGATAATTTTATAAATCTGAAAATTTGTGTGCGTACGCACAAAATGTCTTTGTATGTAAATCAGCAAAGAAGTATGTAATTAATCTTGTAAACAGGTTTTTACGAACAAATTGGGTATTTTGTAAATTTGATTTACTGGGAAATGTAGATCACAAACAGTAAATTAACTCTGAAAATACATAATTGAGCTGTTATTGTTTATTACATGCTAATTAACCCTGATTATCATTTGATGCCCAAAAAGCTCATATCAATTTAAAAAGGATTGCCGAGGTCTTCATAACAATGAGAGAAGAAAGTAAAGGACCTCTCCTTTCTTGATTTCTGTGTGCCCTACATACTAAATCTTGATTTCTTTGTCAGGGGATGAAAGTTTCAGACCTGTAGGTCACTTTGATTCCAGTAATGCTTCCACTGGCTTGCACAGTAGACCATCCATGAATTGAATTGTTATTAAGGCTCGAATGGACCTCAAAGTGTTTAAGTCAGGTTTACTTATGTGACCTAAATCCCAATGCTGGATTTTCTCTGCAAATATGCATAGCTTTTTTTTCTTTTTTTTTATTATACTCTATAGCCACCTTTGCTTACAACTTCCAAATCTGTCATTATAACAAATCTGTAATGAATGCATCCCCCGTGTTCTGAACATTACCGCATATTTTAAAAGTGTGTCACACTCGGAAACAGAAACAATATGGTATCTGAATGCAAATGTTAAAAAGTACAGCAATGTACGTATATATAATACATCAATGCTGAGATATAATGAGTTCTGTTTATCTTGAGGGCAAGGAAACACATGCTTTCCATTGTGATATTGCTCATTTCAGGCTGAGCATTTACATCATCACTCATTCACGACACAGTGTGCACGGAGTGTGTTCTCCCATGGGCTCTGACTGTACTCTACAGTTGAAGTAAAGGTGAGAATGGAAATGTCCAACATTTTAATAGCAGCTCCACAAGCTAATGAGAGACTAAGCTAATGTACTATCTCCAGTGTTTTCACCCTTAGACTACAGTATGAAAATGGAAAGGTTTGTGTTAGCAAATTAAGCTCTCCTGAGTTAATAATCGATCATGTCTCATCGATCTCTCTGTCATCATGTTTGTAGTTGCAAAAAAATATCAGAAAATGTTTGAATGTATTTCACCTATAAGATGTTTAATAATATGCATGACTTGTCCTGTATATTCTTGCTTAGCTAATGGCAAATGCTAATTTTACAGAATTTTTTTTTTGTATCAGTAATGGCCTTTACATTGATTCTAGCCTTCACCCACCACCCTAAAAAAGTTACAAATAAGTAAGAGATAATGTACATCCAGCCGGTTGTTATCGCAGAATAAACCCGACAGAGTGATCAGGACCCCGACGCGAATACACAACCGGATGGATGTACATTATCCCGCTTATTACACGGCTACTTGTCTAAAGTAAATTAGACACAAAATATTATTGTTTATATTGAGTTTAAATATCGTATGAGCTCTTACGCAAAGCTTCTGCAAAGAAAAACTGTTCCAAACTATTGCTGAAGATTTGCTTTTACCATATATGTTGAAATGAATACTGAAAGGGATAGTTCACCCAAAAATTAAAATTAGCCCATGATTTACTCACCCTCAAGCCATCCTAGGTGTATATGACATTCTTCAGTTGTAGCTGTTTTTGAAGTCCATAAAAAATGCAGCTGTCCGTCAAATAACTTGCTCCACACAGCTCCGATGGGTTAATAGAGGCCTTCTGTTTCGAATTGATGTGTTTGTGTAAGAAAAAATTTCCATATTTAAAACTTTATTAAGTAAACCCTTGAAGTCTTCCATTGTAACCCAGGGCGGTTAAGTGTTACAGCCACAAGATGGCGCCACACAGTCAACGAAAACATTAAGTAGAAACGGTCAAGATAACTCTTAGTACCTGGATAAGCGGTGTGTTATTAACTTTGGGGGTTGTTATCTGGGAATAACATACAGCTGGAATGCGCCATTGACCAATCAGAATCAAGTATTCCACAGAGCCGTGTAATAAAATACATTAAAATATTTAACAAAAGGTGTGAAGGAAAAAATATTCATGATAACAATTTTGTTCAATAGCTTATTTACTATGTCAATGATGTCAATCGATGTGAAATTCCGGGTAAGAATTTCCCCCTGCTAAGTCCCTGCTAGAAAGGAAGTGCTTTTTCAATTTACAGGAATTTTCGGGGGGTGGGACTTGGGCGCTGAACATGCTGATGGGTTGAGTTCACACTGCATTTTGATTGGTTGACTCCATGCAGGGTTTTATTTAAACCACCATTTTTGCAGACCAATTTGCCTAATATTCACGGTACTTTAGACTGCAATGGAAACGCAGACAGCAACAGGTCTGGAGGAAAAAATTGTTCCGGGTAATTTCAGTGGAAACGCGGCTTCAGTGGAGACCAGCTCTGCAAAGAACACACACACCATAACCAGTTGTCTGGCCTGGTCAAGGGAAAACAGACTCTCTTAGCTGGAAACTTATCTGGGAATAACCTACAGCTTCATAAGTTTCCGTTATCGTCTACAATGCTGTTATCTCAATTCCTCGACTGTAAGTCGATTCCAAGTTGTCTCATCATTTTGTTTCCACCCTTGTGTGATTATGCCCAGATTACCTGTAAAACAATCATCTTCAAAGACTCAAATGTTGTTAGATATCTATCTCTTCAGTTCTTACCTGAATTGGATTGTGTTCTTTCTGCTTCATTTAATAACAAACTGTCCTCCAAAAAAACTAGGACTCTATAGGTCGTTTTTCAAGCACCTTATTACAACCTATATTTACATTTTAAAGTCATGCGCCCTCTAGCAGGCGTAAAAAATAATGACAGTGTCGTGTTACGTCTTTTTAATGCAATGTGTGGACTTTTTACCATCATTTGTCATATTTTTTAAAATTTACAACTACACCCACCCCATCCATAAACCTACCCAGTGATTTACAGTGCATGCACACTTTATGAGCACGTGTTCCCTGGGATTGAACTCACGACTGCATGATCACATGTTGTTGAATATTGCAATGCTTTACCAATTGAGCTATGCAAAACCTAAAATATTATGCAGATAAAAGGGAAAAATGCTTTAAAATGAAAGTGTCCTGTTATCAATAGGAGCACAACTTTAGAAAATGCTCTTATGGGTCGTATTTCATTAATTAAAACATTGTTGATAGGGGCGCAACTTTGCTCCTATGGGTCGTATTTCATTAATTAAAACATTGTTGATAGGGGCGCAACTTTGCTCCTATGGGTCGTATTTCAAGAAAGTGACAAACGACCTATACAGGCATATTGGTTGGAGGACATGTTGTTTAATAAACTTACCAGTTTGTTATTCCTCTAACTCTGACATCTTTATAGTGTCCAAGCCTTGCCGTGAAAGTTACATGTGTCTAAATCTGCTCCAGTTTGTTAGCACAATGCAAAGGTAATCTTCTGCCATTTATAGGGCTGTTCTAATGTCAACATTTTTCCAGGGCACTAAACTGTTCGCTTTCTATAAATTCCCAGAATGCATCTTTAAAAAAACAAATCATGAAATAAAAAAAGTATTTTTCTTCAGTCTCTTCAGTATTTTTTTAACCTTGCCATTTTTTGCTATAATAAAAGTCAAAATCAGATGACAAGGGAATATTTCAAAACAGCACTGTGCTTTTTAACAGCTCTGAAAATGCAGCCAAAAAATATATTGGTTAGTTGCGTATTATACAGCTTCATTTTAACGAGCGACCTTGTAGTTGTGTCGCAAGTAATTGACTCATCTGTGTCTCAGTGTTTAGTGGATTTAGTGGCCAAATTCATACTGAATCACATCACAGGGGACAAAGGAGTGGAATGAGGTACAGCCCTAGACATCCTGTGGATTCAGTGGTCGTATTTTGTTTTATAAATGTTCTGTCACACTGCTGACAGGCTGGGAAAGATAAAATCAATTTGCCTTCCATACCATGGGGGAATGCAGATGTTGCTCAACTGTCTGACTCTGCCAGAAATGGAAGCAACTTTGTCTCATGCATGAACTTCCTAAATCAATTTACCCACACTGCTACCTCCAGCCAGTATTATTAAAACACACCCAACACAGACTGACATTTTTTTATTTATTTTTCCATATCGACGAGAAAAACCTGAAGAGAGCTGCAGTACCAGGCTAAATGTCGGTTGGCCTACTTCACATACCTACACCGGTGGGTTGTTTATAAAAAAGTATCCAGTAAAAATTTTCTGAGTGTTCTAAAGTGAACAAAATGCAAATATTACAGTGGTGTTAAAATAAATGACTTGAAAAATGTGTCAATACCATTAAAATACTATTTTTTATAGCTGTTTTAGTTATTTAATAATTTGCATAAATTTTCTTTTTGATAAATAGGTTTTATTTTCACTGATTCATATCAATATTTACACTAATAATTTAGTTATCTTTATCATGCTATCCTCTTGATAATTCAAATGTAAGCTTTAACTGTACTTTATGTAGCCACAATGCACTTCATATACAGTGAGTGGCTGGATAAATGGTATATACTACACAGTAATAAGTATAATAACTTGTTACATTCAAATAGCACAAAGTACTTTACACCACTTTACACTTAAACCAGTGTGAAAACATTTCATTCTTCATGCATTCTTTTTTAAAAAAATTTTTTATCAACACTTGAATATGGGTAAGTTTCATTAAAAAACAACTACATTTTGAGCAAAAAGTTTTGTCAAAGACAACATCCAGATCGGATTCAGAATGATGATCAAACACAGATGGAGTAGATCGAGCCCATCCACACCCCTAATACTTGCATAGTCTTGCATAGTGCAATATCATTCAATAACATTAGTTTTGATTTATATGCTGTTTAATGTTGATGATCACATTATTTTACATATGCATATGCTTACATTTGAGATTGCTTGTTTCTGCGACTTCTTCGCCTGTGTTTTGATCAGGAGATTCTGAACTCATTCAGAAGATGTGTAATAGCGCCATGTGTAATGAAAGCCAATAGAACGTTCCATTGCAACACCAGCTCCCATCAGCAGCCCTACGCTTCTGTCATTTTGGAGAGGAAGCGACTCGGCAGTCTACTTGCTTCTTGCTGTAGCTATGGCAATATTGCCTGCTTTGTTTAAAAAAAAAGTGCATTAAAGGGTTACTTCAGCGATTAGCATTAAGGTTTGTATTAGTAGAAACCTGGGAGTATATTAGAATTATCGTACTTTCCCCCCTCATATCCCCCTGCGATGAGAGAATTATGTATTTTATTTCTGGAAAAAATCCTCAGATGACGCACATATCATCATTTTGCGTCATCAGAGGATTTTTTGGCCAGAGGCTAAAGACTACAGCCAGCAGTAGGCGCTATTTACGCATGTTTTCAATATCGCACTCACAGCGCTCGGCTCGGGGAGCTGCGGAGATTCATGTAAACGGAGCGGTGGAGAGCAAAGTGAGTGTTTCAACTTTTCAAATGAATTCCTATGAAAGTAAAGCTTCCAAAGCCATGTACTGAAAATGCGCTGTTAATGCAGCCGCAACCACGAATCCCGCGATTACCTAAGCTCATGTGATGAATGAAATCTGACTCCTGCATTTGTGCCGTGACACTCATTCGGCTCACTCACATTATATCGAACAGACACGTTCAGTTTTTTAATTGTAGTGTCTCTAACTGAACGGATTTTATGAAAATGAACGCGGTGGGCAAGTGACCCAGTAGCCCAGTAGAGTGGCCTAGCAGGGCAGCGAAGCAAGTGCATTCTGGGAGTTGTTGTCTTTTATCCCCATGAGACAAAAATACATTTTCTCTCTTTTCTCAGTCTAGAAGGCAACAAATTCAAAAATAATTTCACATTTCATAAATGACCCCGTTTAAATAAAGATTTATCTTCCCAGCGCTGAAGTACTCCTTTAAAGCTGAAATCCAGCCTGAATGATGACAATACATAATACCATACAATTACTAGACTAGTGATCATCAAACACTTGTAACGGTTTATTTTACAGACTTTGTGTATAAGTCTTTCACTTCTTTTTTTCTCCACAAAACCTTTGCTGTCTAGAAACCATGTCAGTTTGAGTTGAAATTCTTTGAAGTTCAAGTATTAGCATTATAAACACTGACATGCATCAGAAAAATTGGGAATTTTGGTTAATACATATATAACAGGAATATAACAGCTTGCCAGTAAAGTGTTTTTGCAGTATTGTCTTATATTTATGACCATTAAAGCAAGACTATGTAAACAAAATAAATAAATAAAAAACACAGCCATTGGGTCCAAAAGTGGCAATTATGGGATAACAGATATATCAATGCATCATGTTCTGTAAGATCATCACGTTTGTAGTGTGATCCAGAGAAATAAAACATACAAATTTTTTTCTCAAAAAATTAGCATATTGTGACAAAAGTTCATTATTTTCCATAATGTAATGATACAAATTAAACTTTCATATATTTTAGATTCATTGCACACCAACTGAAATATTTCAGGTCTTTTAATGTTTTAATACTGATGATTTTGGCATACAGCTCATGAAAACCAAAAAATCTCAAAAAATTAGCATATCAAGAAAAGGTTCTCTAAACGAGCTATTAAACTAATCATCTGAATCAACTAATTAACTCTAAACACCTGAAAAAGATTCCTGAGGCTTTTAAAAACTCCCAGCCTGGTTCATTACTCAAAACCGCAATCATGGGTTTAAAAATTAGCATATTTCATCTGACCAATAAAAGAAAAGTGTTTTTAATACAAAAAAAGGCAACCTTCAAATAATTATGTTCAGTTATGCACTCAATACTTGGTCGGGAATCCTTTTGCAGAAATGACTGCTTCAATGCGGCGTGGCATGGAGGCAATCAGCCTGTGGCACTGCTGAGGTGTTATGGAGGCCCAGGATGCTTCGATAGCGGCCTTAAGCTCATCCAGAGTGTTGGGTCTTGCGTCTCTCAACTTTCTCTTCACAATATCCCACAGATTCTCTATGGGGTTCAGGTCAGGAGAGTTGGCAGGCCAATTGAGCACAGTAATACCATGGTCAGTAAACCATTTACCAGTGGTTTTGGCACTGTGAGCAGGTGCCCGGTCGTGCTGAAAAACGAAATCTTCATCTCCATAAAGCTTTTCAGCAGATGGAAGCATGAAGTGCTCCAAAATCTCCTGATAGCTAGCTGCATTGATCCTGCCCTTTATAAAACACAGTGGACCAACACCAGCAGCTGACATGGCACCCCAGACCATCACTGACTGTGGGTACTTGAATCTGGACTTCAGGCATTTTGGCATTTCCTTCTCCCCAGTCGTCCTCCAGACTCTGGCACCTTGATTTCCGAATGACATGCCAAATTTTGAACGACAGTGCAATGCTGCTTCTCTGTAACATCCAGAGCCACCATGCACAGGCGTGTACAGGAAATGGGCTACAGGTGCCGCATTCCCCAGGTCAAGCCACTTTTGAACCAGAAACAGCAGAAGCGCCTGACCTGGGCTACATGAGCTGTATGCCAAAATCATCAGTATTAAAACAGTAAAAGACCTGAAATATTTCAGTTGGTGTGCAATGAATCTAAAATATATGAAAGTTTAATTTTTATCATTACATTATGGAAAATAATGAACTTGTATCACAATATGCAAATTTTTTGAGAAGGATGTGTGTATATATATATATATATATATATATATATATATATATATATATATATATATATATACTGTATATCAGCAACACGATCTCATGACAATGCGTATAAATAGTAATGCAGTGTGCAATCTCGTAGAATGTATACGCTAAATGAGTTTTAGGCGTGCATATAGTACGCTTTTGGCGTGCATATGATCACTTTATGGCGTGTATATGACACGCTTTTGGGTAGGGTGAGGGTGGGGTGTGGGTGGTTCGCATATATAATACGCCATAAAGTGCGTATCATATGCACGCCAAAAGCAGCGTACCATATGCACGCCAAAACTCATTTTGGCGTATACATTCCACAAGATTGCACACTGCACTATTGATACGCATTTTCGTGAGATCGGGCTCATATCAGACCTAGTTGAGTAATAATAATGTAAATGTGTAAAGTTGCATGGAAATACTCAATAAAGTAGGCTAAATCTATTCTCAAATGTGTACTTAATGGTTAGATTCCACAACTGATAACATAAAACATATATAAGACAATACAACATTTACTGTAGTTTTTATAAAATTTATAAAAGACTTAATTTGAGAAATCTTCTGAGAAAATTATGAAAGGCAAGATGTTTTGCAGTGGATTGCTGAACATTGTGTTCTTTTACTCCACTTTGACATCTCTTTTGTTGTTATTCTGTCTGTTTTTGTGTATCTGTGCTATTGGCATTTTCACTCCAAAATGGCGGCCACACTAAATAGCGCCACATAGTGGCTACCAAAAAAGCAACAGAGTTTCGCTCCTATACTGAATTTGGACATCCCTGCAGTATAGTGTCCCCATAACTTTACTGGGCCGATAGGAACCCCACAGAATGAGCACCCCCTCACTAGCACCTCTTCCAGCAGCTACCTAGTTTTCCAGGTCTCCCATTCACTGAACAGGCGAGAGCTGAAGAGTGATGGCTGCTGGCTGAACTAGTTCTTATTGGACCTGGTTCTCATGACAATAACCCCTCTATTTGACAAACAGTTTAAGATTTGTGCCCATGGCCCATAGATTTTGTCCTGCTGCAACAGATGCCCTAACTCAAGCAAATGAAGCAAACAGCCAGACAGACAGGCTCCAGGCTTTACACTCGTCCAAATATTCTTTGTACAAATGTTCCATTCACTCATATTACCTCAATTGTGAAGCATAACCTTGTTTCCACAATAGTGGCTTTATTATTGATATGCCTGAGCAATTGCTTTTTGGAAAGCATGAAAAATACTAACTGATATTTACAAATATTTTATGTAAAGAGTTATTTGTTATACCATCACCATAAATCAAGATCATAAAGGAGTCTGTTTACCTAAAGATAATTATATCTTCTCTCATTTTTCAGATTTCCAAAAGGAGTTGTTTATGTTTGGCTTGTGGTCTAATATATTTTTAAACAGTATACTGTATATACATACATTTAATATGTATGCACATCAAATAGATATATACACATAAGCTGTAAATCTCTAGTGAGCTGAACTGAAAGGTACCAGAAAAATCAATGTCAAGCTCCAACAATTTAGCACAGCACAGAGTGATTGAAATGCTTTGATTATCTTGCCACTGCGCCTTTCTCTATTAGTTTAGACTATTCCCATGTCCCACAAAAAGGAAACAAATTGTTGCCTGTATGTTTTTAATATATTCTCAATTCAAATATGTGCGGTTATAAACTCCAGTAAAGAAATCCAATTTTTTTTTTTTATTGTAACATAAAATGACAGTGACTGATGATATGGCTGGTACACCTAATTCTCGAGCTTAGCTAGATACGTATTCTTTACAACCTTCATGTGCCCTTTACACCAATCAAAGAATTCTATTTCTTTTACCGTGGCAAATTGCAGCCAAGACTTCAGTCCCACAGTGAACAGAGCTAATGCTGAATGTCTGTCTCATACTCCTCGAAGACAGTTGTTTCCTCTGTATTAAAGCCTAATGCACAAGGAAAAACTCAGTTTGACAGCAGGAAAGATGGGGATTAAATATAGGTACAATCCAGAAGCTCTATTGTGCTTTCCAAACAAAAACTTCCAGTGACAAACAACAGTGGACACGTAATGGCACAGACAAATCCTGACTACTGCATAATTACACTGTTTTGTTGTCAAGAATATGGGAAGATTTGAACAAAAAAAAAGTATTTTAAGACGCAAAAATGTCACAATAGCCCCATTTAAGAACACTGTCACTGGTTAAGTCATGCGACATTACAGGCTCATACATACAGTCATCCTACTGCATTTTTTGTTTTGTTTTTTTGTTTTGTCATGCAAGGCAGGCCTGTAATCTGTAAGTCTACAAGAATTTATTTTCACCTGAAGCTAAATTGGTTTGTCTATAATAATCATACAGAGTTCTGTGAAAACAGATTTAAAACTGTGTCTGTTTAAGGAGAAAAGGGTCTTAAAAGTCTGTATATGTAGAATAACAAGGTTATTGTAATCATCAAAAGGACGATCAAAGTGAAGTGAAATCAATCTCTTAATAAACAGTAACAATACTTCCCAAAAAGTAAACTAAAACATCTTTTGCTCAAAAGGGATGATGACACACCTATGTTCGCCTCTGACATCTCTGTTGTGCAGGCAGGTTGTTGCTGTCAGGCCCAATGCTCGTGTTTGTTAGACTGGAAAAGCTCAAACTGCGAAATTGATTATTTAGATTTACTTCTGTTGCTCAATGGGACTGGGAAATGAGCCAAATAGCAATCAGAGGTGCATCATAGATCATGTGAACGGCACAGTTACACATTCCAGTTTAGCGATAAGAAAAGTACAAAGATTTGGCTAAGGGCCATTACATTTCTTAAGTTCAAATTTTGGCATCAACACCCAAAATTGAGGTAAAAACATGCAGGTATATGTATATGAAACTGTTTTTACGTACTCAGATGATCTGCAGACCTTCATCCGTTTTATAACAGAATATTTATCCTGTCCTTTTAAGTTTTTTTTTATTTTTATTTAAATTATAATTTAAATTTGTATTCATTATTGGAAACAAAGTAAAAAAAAAGCTATGGAAAGACATCTGACATCTGAAACTTCCACCACAAATGAAATACAGTAGGTAGATAAATCAGATATTATGGATGAAAATGATATTTTGATCTCTTTTAGTACTCAGATCTTATTTTTGAGGAATAATAAATTGCTACAAGGTGTAAGAGGTGTCAGCTCCACAAGAACTCATCTGTTACCCTGTTAATATGTTGTTGACACTGAAGACACTCCAACTTCACCGATGTGAAAGGTAAAATGTGAGTAAGGCCTGTAGATAGACTAAGTGTCCCTAAAAGTAATAGTTTGGGATAGCAGGGTGATAAGTCAGTTAGCCTTAGGCGTGCTGATGCACGGCCCAGCAACACCATTTATCAAGTCTGACTGCACCTGGAGGCCATTGGAGACGGGTTGGAACTCTCTTAGGGAGGCAGTGGTTGACGAGTGAAATCACTGCTCATATACATTCTGAGTCTTATTAGTCCTGAGGATCGAAGTGACAACATTAAGGTCTGCTAAATAGAAGCCTGGATAGTAAAAACATTTGCAATGCATTCTGGTTTTAATGCCAAAGCTTAAAATTGCAATAGCCATGTAGTGCACAACACAATGGCATCATGTAAGCAAACAAATCTTGACAAATATTTAGGAGATTAAACATTTCTGAAAATGTTGTATTTTCCATACACACTTGCACACATGCTGAAACATTAGTTCACCCAAAAGTCAGGTCATTCCAAACCCGTAAGACTTTCGTTCATCTTTCTTTCATTATCATCTGAGAGATTTCTGTCCCTTCATTGACAGTTCACACAACTACCACTTTGACAAAGTTCATAAAGAGATCATAAAAGTAGTCCATATGAATTGAGTGGTTTAGTCCAAATTTTTTGAAGAGAGACAATCACTTTATATGATGAACAGATTTAATTGTATTCACATATAAGTATTGATCAGCAAATATAAACAGAAGAGCAACTGGACATCCTCAAGAACAAGCCACATTGGACCACAACCAGACTGAATGAAATATGATGTGTTACACACGAGAAAGAACCTCACTGGTTCTTGCGGAAGCTCAAACGTGATGCGTAACACATGAGAATGAACCTTATTGGTTCTTGCGGAAGCTCAAACATAATGCGTAACACGCAAGAATGAACCTCATTGGTTCTCGTAGAAGTGTGTGAAACACACAAGAATTAATATTTTGTGCATGCACATTTCATAAAGAGATTGTAAAATTAGTCAATATGAATTGAGTGGTGCACTGTATAGGGAAAGGTCACCATAGAAATACATGTAGATACGATTTTGTGGGAAAAAGTCTAAGAAAAAAGCACATTTACGTGCAGAAATTTTCTTACTGCTTTTTCCTCCTCTTTATCCGTTGTAATGACCCTTCTAAGAGCTCTAAGGTTTCTGGTACAACCCCCCACCCCCCCAAAAAAAATTTATTTCAAAGCTGTTAAAATGTCAAACTACAATTCAAGGATCTCATTCGAATTCCCATAATTAAGCTGCCGGACATTTAATGAAGGGCTATGCAGAGGACCATCTAGTCAGAGGAAGGCATTTGGGCAAGCTGTCATTGTGATGAGAAACTTTTGCTGCCATTGCATGCTGGTTATAATTTCCAGTAGACTGTCAAATAGAATTTAAAAGGAAATGATAAGATTTCTTGTATCAACAAATTCATGCTTTTATTTACTAACGTAATGATTTTTCCACCTAAAAATAAAATTAAATAAAATTAAATCAAACCTAAAGTTTGAAATAATAGTAACACTTTACAATAAGGTCCCATTAGTTACAAAACATTTATTACAATATTTATTAATCTTCGTTAATATTTATTACTGTTCGTTGTTAGTCCATGTTTGCTGAGGTCCATTAAATAATATGATAACACTTTATAATGTTACAATAGTTAACTAACAATTAAAAATACTTCTAAAGCATTTATAAATTCTAGTTAATCCTAAATGTAACATATTAATACATTATCAAAAGTTGTATCTTACATTAGTTATGGACCTGTGCTAACATGAACTAGCAAGGAAAAATACTGTTATACATTTTCTCATTGTTAGTTAATATTATTTAATGCATGAATAGATGTAACTTTTGATTTTAATGTATTAATAATAATAATAATTTGTTACATTTATATAGAGCTTTTATTGGCACTCAAAGCACTTTACATATAGAGGGGAATCTCCTCAACCACCACTGATGTGCAGCATCCACCTGATGATGCGACGGCAGCCATTTTGCGACAGAAAGCCCACCACACACCAGCTGATTGGTGGAGAGGAGACAGAGTGATGAAGCCAATCGTATATATATGGGGATGATTAGGAGGCCATGATGGACAGAGGCCAATGGGCAAATTTGGCCAGGTTACACCCCTACTCTTTATCGAAGGACATCCTGGGATTTTTAATGACCACAGAGAGTCAGGACCTCGCTTTAATGTCTCATCCGAAGGACGGTGCTCTTTGACAGTATAGTGTCCCCATCACTATACTGGGGCGTTAGGACCCACACAGACTACAGGGTGAGCACCTCACTAACACCTCTACCAGCAGCTACCTATTATTAAATTATTAGTAAATTAGTATTAGTAAATGTTGTAATTAACATTAAGATTTATAAATGCTTTAGAAGTGCTTTTCATGTTGTTAACTGATGGGAACTTATTGTAAAGTGTTACTAAATTAACATAATGTCTGATGCAATGTTATGCTCTCACATATTACAGTAGTCACATGGTAGTGCACAAACACAGCAAGAAAAATAATATTCTGTCATATTGACTTCTCGGGGAGAAGAAACCAAGCTGGCAATGTAATAGTGCCCTCATATTCCCTAAATGTCTCTGTTATGAAGAAATGTTATGGTTACGCCCTTGAGGTCCTAAGATTCATTTCTGAGATATTGGAAAACACATGTCACACATGTGCCTCCTTTTATTGGCTCTGTGCCTACAAAGACGCCTCAATGCTTTTATCGATTTCTTATATAATGTGTGCAGCATTATAACTTCAAATCCACCTCTAAGTTTCCAAAAAAGACTTCACATCATTGCAAACACTACAAGGGACACTCTGTTGACTAATTATCACCCAATTCCCTTGTGAACAAATGAATTCATTTACTTTTGAAGTGATATTTAATCTTGAACATTTAGTTTGTTTCGAGAGATTATGTAAGTGACATTTACTGTTACATACGTTCCAGTTATACATCTCTCATTTCTGCACAGTCTAGGTTTGAAGCGCACCAGATGGCTTCCTAGCGAGGCCAATAATTTGCCTCCCCCACTTGAAGGTTCTCACATTGATTTATATGGTCTATATCACATTTTAAATCTCTCCTCTGCAGCTGATTAATGTTTTATAATCACTGTCTTGAGTGAGGGGGAAGCAGCATTAAGAACATTTACACTGATTGCAGCATCTTACAGATGAAGTAGGTTACTAACTTTGTCACCTCTGAAGCTGCGCTTGTAATCAGGAAAACAGCATGTACCTGCACTGCTTAGCTATGGGTGTCTATTAAAACGCAACCTATTCTCACTACCAAGGTGTCAAAATCTGAAGCATGGTCAAGTGCTTTCCGCGTCAAAATGAAGACGCTAAAGGTACCCCTATACGGTGGCCCAGTAGTGCACAACACAACAAATTAAAAAAGCAAACATCAAACAACAGTTCACAACACAACAAAATCAAGTCACAACACAACAGAATCAAGCCACAACACAACGAAAAAGCCACAACACAACAGAAATGCTCCCGAACACTAGGGGGCACTCGCAGTGTGGTAAAGTTAATTTTCCTTGCTATTGTTCTATAGATACGGCAATCTTACAAAGATACAAACACTTAACAATGGTTAAGTGTGTAACCATTGTATATCGACATGAAATATCATTTAAAAATCACCTACATGCATTATAGCTCCATATTTATACTCGTGAGCGCTTTTACCCGCTACCATGGCGCTTGATGCCCAAGGGAATGTCTGCCAATTCCATCATGTAGTTGAAACATATAATTTGTATGAACTCAAATTACTTTTAACATTTAAAAACAGACAAGCTAAAATTCCACAGTTGGTACTGGTAAAATTTTAATTCATACAATTATACGTTTTAACCACTGGGTGGAATTGGCAAACGTTCCCTTGGGCATCATGCACTGTGATAGCGTTCTTGAGTATGAATAATGCATTATAAAGAAATGTTGCCATTCAACCGAGATGAGACTATCAAATTATAGATATTTTAATCGAAGAATGTCTATATTTATTTTTATGATGAGAAATTAAGTTTGTTAATGTTACATTTGGCTAATATTTCATTATAATTGCATCTTCACATCCATAGACACGCTATTACCCTTGGGGGGAAAAAGGAGTACACATATTATTATATTGTATTATAGATTAAATGAAATGAAATTACTGATTTACTGTACTGATTTACTTACGAGCATTTGTTATTGTTAAGCAAAAATAAACGTATGCAATTGTGTATTTAAACATATTTGTAATTAAGTACATTTTAGTACATTTGAAACATATTACATTTAAATGTAATATTGAAATACACTATACTTTACATTATTTGATTGACTATTTTAGACAAAATATAGTGTTTTTTTCCCCACATTAGTAATTTTGTCCTCAGGATGCACAGCAACTGCTGTGATTGTCAGTTATCTGATGTTAGACCAGTTCAGCCAGTGACATTACAGCCAACACCTGCGGACTTGACCCTTAGCCTTCATCTCAGCAAAGCAAACCCCCATTATCACTTCACCCAAAGTCTTGAGAGTGGCTCAGTAATTGCTTATGATATAAGAATTGCTGCCCCCCATGACTTTCTCTAAGGTGCTGTACCACTTTATGTAATTATATTAATAAACATCATTCAAATAGCTGTGGTTCTCAAAACATGCATATTAAGTTGCATTTGTTCACCTTCACATCTGCCATGTTGACTATTTTAAAACTAATTGTCTCTAATAAAGCATAATGTTAACTCATAAGGTATAATGTAAAATACAGATTTTTTTTTCTTATAACAAAATGTATGATAGAGCTAGTTAGACTGTGCCAGTTTGTTCCCTTTCGTTCAGTCACTCCGAGTAACGTCAGTGACTGACGAATGGGGGTTTCGCTTAGAAGCCAATGGCAGTGCCAATGGGCATGCAGAATTTGCATGCGTAACTCAGCCCCACCATGTGGGTATAAAAGGCAGTACGCTGGCCAAGAGCCTCTCTTTACTCCTGCAAGCCTTACTTCTGAAGTCCTCTCTTCAGTCTTCGAGATGAGCGGTTCTCCAGGGTGTTGGTGTGACGGCGCATTCCAGCGATCTCACGTTGCCAGCCTGCTGATCTGTGCAGTGATCTGCAACAGCTGTGTGTGTTTCCCTGGGCGCTTTTCTCTCACAAAAAGAGCTTGAGCGTGGCATGTCTTTTTCAAGACGGTTCGCCCGCACACTTCCGGGTGCGATCGATATCCGTTGCTGTCTATGGGCACTTTCACTGCTCAATGTGTTCGGGCAGTGTTTGTGGATGTGTAATGTTCCCACTGCGTGTATGTGACCATCGCAATGTTGTGGTCAAGACTCAGTGATCTCCGTGAAGAGAGAGAGTCCCCTCTGAGTGCTGGAGTGAAACAGCGGCCAATCTCTGTTCGTTCAGTTCACACTCCAGATAGCAGCGAGATTCAGATCGCCGCATCTCAAGGTGGTCTAGAGTCCTTTGGGGATGATGATTAGGCTGTGCTCCATCTTCGGGTGTGCCAGTGCTGCCTGATCCGACCCAGAGTTGACAGCCATGTTATCTCGGGCAGCCGCGAGCCTCGGGCTGGTGTGGAACTCCGCCCTATCACAAGTGCTCGTGGTTGCATGATTGGTTTTTGGGGACGGCACCTGACAGCTGTTGGGCCCCGCAACCAATGCCTTTCGCCCCCGAGGTACATGAGGAGGTCACGCGGTCCCGGAAGTCCCCGTGCTTCCCGTGACCGCTCGGTCTCCTCCACCTTCTCTGCCCTCGATGGGGCCGCGGCCTAGGGTACACTGGGGCCCCCCTCCACTGTTGAGCACTCTGTTGCGCACTACGGTGTCCACGGAGTGCTTCAACGTGGCGTGGCTATCCTAACCACCCTCCCGAAGCCTCAGGTGCCGTCTACTTCAGTGGCGTGGTCCTGCAGAGCTAAGGGGCAGGCCACCGCCCCTTTGCACATGCACGAGGGTGGAGCCGAACCAGGGCTCTTCAGTGAGCTGCGTGCGCCACTGATCCCACCCTCTGGGCGGTGAAGGTGGCCACACGCTTCCTGGGTCGGGCGATGTCCACAGCTGTGGTCCGGGAGAAACACCTGGCCTTACCTGGTGATGTGGAGGAAGTTGAGTGAGCCCACCTCCTCAACTCGCCCATATCCCAGGCTGGGATATATATATGCGTCCCCCCCCAGTGAGCCTTCTCGCACAGCTATTGTGCAGGATCAGGAAGGACAAGAAGCAGGTCCTTCTGGTAGCCCCGTATTGGCACGGCTGGACCTGGTTCCCCAAACTCTAAATCTTCCTTGCGCTCCGCTCGTGCCCTCTTGGGACCTCTCAGTTGTGTTAGATGCTCTGCAGAGGCCTCCCTTCGAGCCATTGCGGTCAGTGGACCAAGTTCGGTCAAGTACCTGTCTATGAAGACAGCGCTCCTGATCGCTTTGGCCTCCATCAAGAAGGTAGGGGACCTGCAGGCATTTTCAGTTGACGAACCGTGCCTGGAATTCGGGCGGCTTACTCTCACGTGATCCTGAGACCCCGGCCTGGTTACGTGCCCAAGGTTCCCACCACTCCGTTCAGAGACCAGGTGGTGAACCTGCAAGCGCTGCCCTTGGAGGAGGTAGACCCAGCCTTGGCACTGCTCTGTCCAGTATGCGCCCTCTGTGCTTACATAGACAGAACACAGTGTTCAGGACCTCAGACCAGCTCTTTGTCTGTTATGGTGGGAAGCTGAAGGGAAAGGCTCTCTCAAAACAAAGGGTGTCTCACTGGATAGTGGACACCATTGTTTTGGGGTACCAGCAGCAGGGGCGCCCATGCCCCCTTGGCACCCGGAGTGTGGCCCCCTCTTGGGTCAGATCAGGCAGCTCTGCAGATCTTTTATACCCACATGGTGGGGCGGAGTTACGCATGCAAATTCCGCATGCCCATTGCATTGGCACTGCCATTGGGCGTTTTCTAAGATCTCGAAGATGATTGGCTTCTAAGCAAAACCCCCATTCGTCAGTCACTGACGTTACGTCTCCGTTCCCTCCTCAGGGAACGAGGGTTACATACGTAACCGAGACGTTTCCATAGTTGCTGATTTGTTTCACCTGCATTTCATTTACATTTCATGTTTGCACTGTGTAGTTGATAGGAAACTGATTTATACTCCTGGTTTCACAGACAAGGCTTGACTCAAAAAAAAAAAAAAAAAAAAAGTGTAAAAACAACCCAAGTTGGGTTGAAAATGGACAAACCAATTGGGTTGTTTTAACCCAGCGATTGGGTTGTTTTAAGCAAACATTTAACCCAACCTCTGGGTTAAAACAACCCAGTAGCTTGGTTTGTCCATTATCAACCCAAAATTTTCAATTTTTAACCCAGCATTTTTTAGAATGTAATTAAACACACACCTGATCCAGCTAAACAATGTCTTTAGGTTTACTAGAAACTTCCAAGCAGGTAAGTGGTTGGTTGTAGCTAAACTCTGCAGGGTTGTGGCCCTTCAGAAAAGGAGTTTGAGACCACTGCTTTAAATGTACATAAACTTATGATCTGCAATAGTACTGCTAAAGAATGTGCTATTAATTTGGTTTGTTGCAAGAACATCAAAATGTCATTAAAAAGCATGTTTGATCTAAAAGCAAGGTCTCATGTCCAGTTGTAAGGTGGAACAAACTTAGAAATTACAATTAGCTTATACGGCATGCCTTCCTCAATGACCTTCTGTTTCCAATTCACTTTCTAATCAGACTTTTATCTTTTAAATGAGTTTTACTCTTCTCAAGGATCTACCTGAACAATTTTACTCCGTTTCTGGCCGAGCACTCTCACTTTACCACCATTTGTCCTAGTTACAAAGAGCGGCATGGCTCAGGGATTCAGATGGATTTGACTCTCATCAATAACCAAGGCAGCCACTAAACACCATGCCCCTGCAGTGGAGAGGTTAGCCACTTCGCACAGGTGGTACGATCCTGAAAGCATATCGGCTCTGTATGCATCCCCACTTCCTCCACTTTCTAGGTCACTTGCAGAAAGAAATGAGGTGTCAGGGTAATGGATAGATCCCAAACACCAGAGCAAAGTTTGAAAAGCTTGAGGGATTTAACTGTCAACATATTGCCATCTAGCAGCACAAAGATTTTGGCTTGCAATGATAAAAGTGTATTTGGGTTATCCACTGATAAGGTTTTCTAATTTACACACCTTTATACTGCACATTTGCTGCTGATACTTTTTTTTTATTACAGATGTATGTTGAATTTTTGTTATGCCATGATTTAAAAGTTTCCTGGAAGTAGTCGTCATACTGTAGTAGGAGATAACAGTAATTAATTATATGGACAGTTTACCCAAAATTAAACACCTGTCATCATGTTGTTGCTAACTTTTTCTTCTGTGGAACACAAAAGAAGATATGTTGAGCAGTTTGAACTTATGTGCATGCAATAAAAGTCAGTGGTGTCCAAAAAGTCAATGAGGTGGTTGCATTTTTGGTCTAACAATTACACATTAGTTGTGGTTATAAGTTGTTATACTACATTCACATTTTATACATAACATTTAAAAAAAAAACTTATTTTTTATTATTATTTTTCTTCTTAGTTCAACATGTTAACACAGCATTTTTGATGTCATAGTATTAATTAATCTTGACATCCAGCATACTCTATAATAGCTAAAATGGCTTTGCACTCAAATTGATATTGGAATAGTACTCTTCAAAACTGAAACATGTAATTTTCAGATTTTCAAAACATTTACTCTGAAAGGCAATTAGATGTTAGGAGTGTGTACACTCACAGATTTTTATTTATTTATTTTATTTATATATATATATATATATATATATATATATATATATATATATATATATATATATATATATATATATATATATATATATATACACACACACACACACACACACACACACACACACACACACACACACACACACACACACACACACACACACACACACACTGAACTACACAGCCACCCATTTGCAAATGCCAGTCTCAAATTGAGTACTTATAGTAAATTGCTGGACTGGTCCAATCTGGAGCTTTTCTTGCGTTGACAAGATTCATCAGTCTCGCTTGACAGGGCCTTAGGATTAAATAGCAGGCCAACACAAGTGGGAGTATGTGGTGAATATACCTGGCAGTGGCTAAGTTCAGCAATTATGGAAATGAGAGCAGTGCTCCTGTGCGAACTAAACACTGTTTTTAGTGTAACCTCTCATACATACAGACATACATTGCTAAGACAACATAATATTCCAAAGTAATGAGGTTGATGCCTTTGAAAATGAATACACAGTGTTGTCTAAGACATTAAACAGCTATTTACTTATAACAGGTATATTCTCAGTAGCTTTATGCATGAATATTAATCTGTATATGCATGTTAATCTAAAGTTATTCAGTATAGGAAAAGCTATAGATATACATTCTCTCTCCCAATGGTCCATTACTGACGCATATAGGCCTAATTCTATTGCAATGATTGAGCGATGTGGCTTTAAAGAGGCCCAGACAGCCCACTTAAAATGTGTCCATAAACCTGCCACGCTCTCTTGGATCGTCAACATCACCCTGCCAATAGTGATGGATTCCCCTGTCCAAGGCTCTGTCTTAAGATATAGGCCTAGTATATATACAAATCTGGTGCAGCCTTGCTGATCGATAAGCATCTCTTCTTGTTTTCCACTACTCATTTGGCTTTCTAAAGTCAATTTGAATATTTTGTACCAGTCAACCCTGTGGCTAGTCAAAATTAAGATTATTGAGTCTCAAGCCACTGAACTGGAGCAGTTGGTGTACGCACTATTCCTTCATATAATTAAAAACTTTGTTTGTTTTATTTTTAGGCAAATGTGCTAATTGAATTTATATCACTTTGAGTGGTTTCCTCCAGGCCACATTAACATATGTTGACAAGATGGTTGGTTAGAGGGGAGGAAAGATAGTAGTGGATCTTCTTTATTTTACTATGTGCAGTTCAATATCAATCCATTGTGTCTCGAGGATATGGACTATGTTAATAGTATTCATTTCTTGAAACTGCTTTCTTATTAAAAGTATCATGCAACTACCCTGTAACACGATAACAAAACAATACTCCCACACATCCGCCTGAGTGAATCTGAGTGGTGACATAATGACACAACAGTTTCATTTTCTCAGCCCCCAGAGTGTCAGATTGAAAAGGAAGCTGTAGTTTACCTAATTTTTAGAGCTTAACTCTCTATCCTGAAATGTGACCCGGGATGTCTGAGCATTAGGAGACAGAATTAATCAAAACATTTGAACTACTTAAAGGGTTAGTCCTTCCAAAAATGTTGGCATTTGCTCACCCTCATATCCAAACGTGAAAGCATTTCTTTCTTCTGTGGAATGTAAAACATGAAATTATGAGCAATCTCACATTATAGCTCTCTAGCACTCTACCTGTAACACTGTACTGTACCTAAATGATCTCAGCAGATATCTCTAAGTGCTTCTCAGACATTTTGGCCTTGATGCAGCCATCAGTCGACCACAATATCACAGCTTGGCTCAACAACACAAAGACTTGCTAGGTCAGTCAGGAACCTGTGGATAGTGTTTCATGCTAAACTTTACAGACCTTAAATTTAACGAATGACTAGTCTTGCAAATTTGCACTTTTGAACATCAGAAAAATCAGACCTTACTTGCCTGAGTACAGTGCAAAGCTCCTGCAAAGGTTTTGCAAGATTGTAAAGCAATGTAATGTAATATAACATAATATAAAAATATCCTTGTTATAGCACAACATTGAATATCAAGAAGACAAAGATATTCTTAATTTATTAAATAACACTTAAATAAATCACAACATACTACTACTACTACTACTACTACTACTACTACTACTACTACTACTACTACTACTACTAATAATAATAATAATAATAATAATAATAATAATATTAAATAAATAAATAAATAACACCAGCCACATATATTAACGCAGAACACTTATTTATTTTTGTAAGTTGCTTTGGATATAAACATTTGCTGAATAAATCATCCGCTTAAAGTGGCAACCTGGCTCTACCTAGATTGCTATGTTTGTTTTAATATTTCTTTCCAAGCTTTATAATATTGTTAGACCATTGTCTGCGCAGTGCGGAACATAAAAGACTTACTCGTGGACAAAAATACCTTTAATTGCACATTTCTAATGGCTTTGTCCTTGTTCAACAATAGGCAGAAAATATTGAATTTGGCATGCATACAAATTCTACCCTTTTTTACTGCTGCAGGTAATGCTCATTGATCTGTGAAATTATGAGCTACCATTAAAAAGGACTGGTTACCACATAATTCAAGATGGTCTGATCTGCTTTCCTCTAACCTATTCATCTGAAAACGTACAGACTCAGATGCCATTTTCATTAGAATGTACCATAATTACCAATAGGGAGATACAATAGTCTCTTTTCTGTCTATGGAAATTGTTCAATGGCCAGAACTGACTGAAAGAGCAAATTAGTTTATTCTGTTCTCAAGTTGGAACTTTTTAATCTAGATAAGAAAAAGAAAGTTTTATTTTGACTTTATTCAGCGCTTGTACTTTTGAATAGAGTAGCTTTCAGTTGGGGCAGAATCCATTTGTTAGCCTATAAGCACACTTTTCAATACACTGAGATCTTTGTCTTGATACAGTAGCCTGTAATCAATATAGGCTATAAAACTTATTGTAAATCTTATCTTTTTGTAAGTTACCTCGGATAAAATCACCTGCTGAATAAAGCATTCGCTCAAAATGGCAGCCTAATCACACATTTTCATTGAAGATATCGATGATACATTGAGATCTTTGTCAAGACAGCATTTAATCAAAATGTTAATCTGCATATGTACAGTACAAGCAATAAGATTGCCTTTGAACATCTCATCTTCATGATATTCAATTTTTCCGCTATAACAATTGAATATCATGGAGATGAAGATGAGATGTTCAAAGGCAATCTTATTTAATCAATATATCCTATAAAACATTGTAACGAGTATATAATACAGTTATATAAAATGCAACATTCTGTACAATAATGTATGTCTTTTTAATCATATACAGTTTGTGTTTAGATTGTTTAGGTCTTCTGTCCATATGTTTAATCTTATGCAACAAAATATGCTGGCAGACACATCTCTAACACCACAAATGTAAAATGTTGCATTTTCAAGATAAGATGGGAATAATTGCTGAAGTTTTTATTGTCATCATGCGCCTGCAAGTTGAAAAACACTGACGATATTCTGTGAATACTTGTAAACCATAGAGCAAGTGTGTGAGCAAGTGAGACACATCTACTTCTGAAGGAAAAATAAGAACCTGTGTGACATGAAACCTATTCAACTGGAGAAGGAAGTCCTTGCCAAGCGATAAAACTTGACTGTAGCACCACAGTGTATCCCAGTAGTGGAGCTGATAGCATAAGAAGAGGAAAGAAAAAAAGATATGCACAATAACAAGGGGGTGAGGTGAAAGATTTCTGCTTAAAGGTCTTGCCTACCTATTCAACGGTACAATGCCCCCATCCACCCTCTGTTGCTGTCTTCCACCTGTGGAGCGATAAGACTCAGTGATCTATGAAGCACAACAGCAACATAAAAGATCATCCACAACTGTCTGTTCAGGAAACAAACAGCACCTTTTCTGCCCTTTCAAAATAAAACAGAGGTCAGAAGATGTGGCTTTAAGGTCCTTTCTCCACTCTCCTGACTACACACTTGAAGAAGACTCGGACATCGCTTGTCATCATATGTCATTACAACAGCATCATCCTGCTGGCAGATAAATGGAAGTACTTTGTGGAACATTAGATTCTCACAACAGTATCGCAATAAGGGTTCAAGGTTTTTTTTTTTTTAAACAACAGATTCATGAAAAAGATAGGAATGTTCTGGGATAGTTACACAAGTGGTACACCACAAAATCGATCTACACGCATATACATACCAATCAGGCATAACATTATGACCACTTACAGGGGAAGTGAACAACATTCATTATCTCTTCATCATGGCACCTATTAGTGGGCTATATTAGGCAGCAAGAGAACATTTTGTCCTCAAAGTTGATGTGTTAGAAGCAGGACAAATGGGCAAGTGTAAGGATTTGAGCGAATTTGATAAGAACCAAATTGTGATGGTTAGACGACTAGGTCAGAGCATCTGCAAAACGTCTCCGGTTACGACTGTAACCTCAGTTATCTTTCGAACAGGGAATGAGACGCTGCATCGGAAAGACGCTACGGGGGGAAGGCCGTAGCGTCTTTCCGACGCAGCGTCTCGTTCCCTGTTCGAAAGGGAACTGCAGCTCTTGTGGGGTGTTCTCTGTCTTCAGTAGACAGTATCTATCAAAAGTGGTCCAAGGAAGGAACATAAATTAAACTTGGCCAACTAAAAACATTTAGATGTTACCAGTTAGTAGAACATTTTTAATTGGAGACCTGACATTTTTTTGTGAAGGTTGTCATAATGTTATGCCTGATTGGTGTATGATCTAACCATAAAATGCTATTATGCCTATTGTAATAGGTCAATTTATGTTTATATTTTCATACTGCAATATCTTAACTCTAACCCTACCCCTAACCTACCCATCAAAGAAAAATTTCTGCATTTTTACATTTTCAAAATGATCATGAGTATGATTTATAAGCTGTTTTTCTCATGGGAACCAAAAAATGTCCCCACAAAGACAAGGATGTCTGATATTGCCATCTTTGTGGGGACATTTTGTCCCCATAACTTTGGGTTTGTCCATTTAGGGCTACTGTAGAAACATGACTGCGCAAAATGGCGTTTTCACTGTAAGGGGACCCACGGTGTATGTAGATAGAAATGGTTCATTCTAAGGTAAAAACAACATAACGGTACATTATGGAAAGTCATACACGACGGACAATATAGTTATGTATATTATATTGCATTTCTGTCAATAAATCCTCATAAATACACTGCACCTTTAATTGTACCATGATTTTTTTTATTGCATTATTACATACCTTATACATTGTCTAATTTTATTGTTTTGATGTTCAGTTTTTGCATTATTTGTCACCACAGTTAAGCCCTTCATATGACGTCTTATCGATGTTTTAGATTGTTAGATTGTTATAGATCTCAGACTGTCAGGAATGAGTCCATCCCAATATTGACAGTAACTTCTCTCTTGTATCTGGCCAAGACTTGACCACTCTACTAAAGGTCAATCTTTCAAATGCAGTAAAAATAAGTCATGTGGTTTAAAAGAAGAATAAAGGTAGCCATTTAATCCAGCTTCTTTTGTCAAAAAAGTCTATTGGACATTCTGTGATGGTCTGAATGATTGAAAATGTTCACACTTAAAAAAAATACAAATAAAAAAATAAAAAATTATAAAATTATAAAAAAGGTGATACATTCAGTCTGCAACACGGTAACTGTTTTTACCTCAACTTTATATACAATTTAAAAAATAGCTCACAGAGAAATTCAAATTCTGTCAATATCATCATACCCTTATGTTGTTCCAAAGTCAGAACCCACAATTTGTTATTATGGAGTTATTATGCAGAACGTCCTGGACCCTCTTGGAAAGTCAAGCACCAAAAATGACCAAAAACAAACAAACAAACAAACAAACAAACAAACAAACAAACAAACAAACAAACAAACAAACAAAAAACAACATAATACAAGTTTTTAAAATGTAAATGATCAGCATTATTTTCACCGAAAGCCTCCCTCCACCATAGTTCTTGTACTTTTACACTGCAAATACTTAAGTTGCTCCAGGTTTGACAAGTCAGAATGTTTTAACTTGCTTTTAACTTCCTTCAAAGCATTATGTTAACATATGACAAGAGCATACAGCTACTGTTAATATCTTTTGATGCCAAATAGACAAATACATGAATAATTGCTTTACAAAAGTACACCAAAAAAACATTAAAATAATTTTGCATTTATCAAACAGACCTGATTGCAGCATCACAAACATAATTTTAGCCATAAATCATGATGCAATGCTTTCTATTTACAGATTTTAGAGTCTTTGCTCTGTATACTCAGTTTTGAAGTTCAGAAGTAGTTTGATATGACATTGTTCTCACACTAAGTCACTGATCAAAACAAGCTGCGTCTTTTGATGCATTAAGCAATGACTCCTTCATTGAGGGTTTCGTAGCATGTTTGGATGACATAGCCATTTACTGTCCATTTAAATCAGATTAAAGAATTTTATCACTTAAGCATCTTTGTGGATGCTTAGTAGAACTGTTTTGTTTTGCATGTTTCTATATGATGTTGGAGAGACATACAGACCCACAGATCTGAGTAACAATAAGGAGAGATAGTATGGCCAGTGCAGTCTGTGTTGTGGGCCATTTGATAAATGAAAAGCAAGTGAGTAGTGGCAGACTGCCACAATAAATACAAGTACAAATGCCGCTATATGTAGTGGAAGTAGAGCAAATAAATACATCCAAGCACTGATTTTTCTTGGGGTCCATGCAGTTCTATTATGACAGCGATCTTTCTGAAGCATGAGAGAGAGAGAGAGAGAGAGAGAGAGAGAGAGAGAGAGAGAGAGAGAGAGAGAGAGAGAGAGAGAGAGAGAGAGAGAGAGAGAGAGAGAGAGAGAGAGAGAGAGAGAGAGAGAGAGAGAGAGAGAGAGAGAGAGAAAAAAACTAAAAAAGAAAAAAAAAGATATAGAGATTAGATTATATTCCAGTGGTATTGGATGGTAATCATAAGGCATTCTTACTGAATTCAAACAAGCTTTCTAGATTTGAACAATTCATGCGTTCTTTAAATAAATAAAGGCATAACACAAAATGAGATTGCAGAGTGATGCAGGCCAGAAACAACCACTCTTCCAGTCAAGTGCCACAGCCTGCAGATATAGAGCTATATACAAAATGTTTTTCCACATTTTGTTATGTTACAGCCTTATTACAAAATGGGTTAAATGTATTAAAAAAATAAATATATATATATTTTTAAATCACATGCACATAAGTATTCACAGCCTTTGCCATCATACTCAAAACTGAGCTCAGGTGCATCCTCTGATCATCCTTGAGATGTTTCTACAACTTGATGGGAGTCCACCTGTGGTAAATTCAGTTGATTGGACATGATTTGGAAAGGCACATACCTGTCTCTATAAGGTCCTACAGTTAACAGTGTTAACACAAATCAGAGCATAGACCAACTGAAGGTCCCAATGAGCACAGTGGCCTCCATCATCTGTAAATGGAAGACGTTTGGAACCACCAGGACTTTTCCTAAAGCTAGCCGCCCGGCCAAACTGAGCGATCTGGGGAAAAGGGCCTTAGTCATGGAGGTGACCAAGAACTCGATAGTCACTCTGACATAGCTCCAGTTTTTCTCTGTGGAGAGAGGAGAATCTTCCAGAAGAACAACCATCTCTGCAGCACTCCACCAATCAGGCCTGCATGGTAGAGTGACCAGACAACACATGTAAGCCCGTCTGGAGTTTGCCAAAAGGCACCTGAAGGACTCGCATACCATGAGAAACTAAATTCTCTGATCTGATGAAACAAAGATTGAACCCTTTGGCCTGAATGGCAAGTGTCATGTCTGGAGGAAACCAGGCACCACTCATCACCTGACTAATACCATCCCTACAGTGAATCATGGTGGTGGCAGCATCATGCTGTGGGGATGTTTTTCAGTGGCAGGAACTGGGAGACTAGGATTGAGGGAAAGATGAATGCAGCAATGTACAGAGACATCCTTGAAGAAAAACCTGCTCCAGAGTGCTCTGGACCTCAGACTGGGGCGAAGGTTAATCTTCCAACAGGACAACCTCCTCAAACACACAGCCAAGATAACAAAAGTTTGGGCTATGGGACAACTCTGTGGATGTCCTTGAGTGGCCCATCCAGAGCCCAGACTTGAACCTGAATGAACATCTCTGGAGAGATCTGAAAATGGCTGTGCACCGACGCTCACCATCAAACCCGATGGAGCTTGAGAGGTCCGGCAAAGAAGAATGGGAAATACTCCCCAAAAATAGGTGTGCCAAGCTTGTTGCATCATACTCAAAAATATTTGAGGCTGTAATTGGTGCCAAAGGTGCTTCAACAAAGTATTGAGCAAAGGCTGTGAATAAGATGAAAGGGGGGGAGCGAACATACATTTATTCAAGGGGAACGCATGCCAATGTCTTGCAAGCGAATGCATACACATTGCACATTTTTCCTCCCATCTAATTTTTTCCATCACCATGTCCGCTTAGGGTCAGTGTACCATCATGTCATTTTTTCTCTTTCATTAAATGCAATAGAACACATTTACAAGGACGTCCTTACAGTTATTTTCCACACAATTAAAGCATTTAGTGATCATGCATGCCTGACATTTCTTTTGTGATAAAGATAATCATACATGTTTGCAACAACATTTAAACTAAATAATCTACAACATAATTTTCCTTTTTGAGTGAACCATCCCATTAAGATAATAAATAACAAATGGCTGATCATGTTCAATTGCATTAGAGACAACAGTATCATGGGTTTTTCATGGGTTAAAAAGTAGCGATGACATTCTGTAATATATTTGAAAAACATGGATGATTATATTCTGTTTGTACTCATTCACATTGATGCTCATTCAACCAATTATGCTGGAGTTTTTTGTTGCAGATTCCTAAAAAGAATTCTAGTGAGATTGTGAGTCACTGCATTTGAAAGAAAAAAAGTTTAAAAATCTTTCAATGGACTTTAAAAACTTTTAAGGGCCTACAGGAATAATATTTGTGCTTTATAAAATCTAAATTAGGACTCAACCTGTACTTCGCAGATCATGCACAAATGCAGCATCTGTAAGATTTCTAGCCCACTCATAGCGACAGAGTAAATACAAGAAAGCAATGCACACATATTGTAACATTCAATTTGACTTTAATTTGTTTACAAATCACAACAAAGTTGAGGAAAAGCCATAATTACACATTGAAGCAAGCTGAGACATAGTAATGGACAAATTAAATTTGTCTCGGCAGATCTGATATGAATTTAAAATACTTGCTTTATTGTGCACTGCTGACAGAGATGAGGTAGACCCTGAATTCAACTCAATAAGTAGCTAATTAAATTGGTTGACAACAACCATGAAGAGAAATATCCCTCTCCACATGGGATTTAATTAGATTAGTTAATAGGATATGAAGACACTCTCCAGTCTGAGAGTGAGCGCCTGAAAACATGAAAGATGTGTACAGTGTGAGTAAAGTCAAACTGGATAAGGTAACCAATCTTTCATTTAATTACTCTAATGACCCAGCTTCTAATTAGTGCGGATCCTGATGTGTGGTGGGCATATATGGGATGATAATGTAGTCATTACCGCTCAGTAGAGAGAAACCGCACCATAGTTGCCGTGGTAAATTTCCCTCTTAATGCCCTTCACTCGTTCTCTTTCATCCACAGAGCTCCACTCTTCTTGTAAAATTAATATTTGATATCATCTCTGTATACATGTTAAATAATAATGTGACAAATACGGATGGTCATAATCTGGGGTGTGTCTGAAGCTATTGTAAATTATGATTTATTTACAGTAGCTTGGCAAGCTAGTCTTTCAAATAGTGCAACCACAATTTAGCTACTCTTGTACTAAGCTTTAACTGCATTAAACTCCATTAACATTTTACATTAAAGCATTAAATGGTCAGAATTGTTGGAACACTTGTTAAATATGAACAAAGAACCCTGTGAAAATAAATCTGCATTGTTAATCCCTTTGATCTTATATTAATATTTGACCTCCTTTTGCCAAGATCAAAATTCTGAGTCTTCTTCTATAATTCCTGAGTTTGAAGAACACCTGGCAAGAGATCAGAGACCATTCCTCCATACCAAACAGAATCTCTCGAAATCCTTCAAATTCCCAAGTACATGCTGATACACTCTCTTCTTTAGTTTTCTATATGTTTCAGGTCAGGGGACTAGAATGGCCATGGAAAAACCTTAATTTTGTGCTCAGTGACCCATTTTTGATTTTGATGTTTGTTTTTGGATCATTGTCCTGATGGAAGATCCAACCACTGCCTATTATGAGATTTCTAGCAGAGGCATTCGGGTATTGATTTTTCAAAAATCTTTTGGTATTTGGTATTCTGAACAAGGCTTTTTTGAGGATTTTTGACCCCAAGATTCAACTATTTTCAGCAATTCCTCAGCTGTGATCCATGGAGAGTCTTTGGCCACTCAAACATATCCTCCTCACTATGGATTAAGTCAAAACTATTATTGAGACCCTTTACTGTCTGACAAAATAACTCAACAATATTTTGCTGCACATCAGAGCTATATTCTTTGGTTTTACTCATTGTGATGAATGATTAAGGGAATTTGGCCTTTGTGTTACCTCATAATTTATACTCCTGTAAATCAGGAAGCCAAGGCTGGACAATTTCATTCTCATAGTCACCCTGTTGTGCTAAAAATAGTAAATATGAAGTGGAATATACTTCAGAGATATTTTACTCATGACAATGTCTAGTTACCAATATTTGTGGCCATTGTGTATTACAGAAAATAAAATACATAATGTGAATTCAATTTCATAATGTGAATTTCACTCCATCTTTCATTTATTGTATTATTTTATAAAAATGTTGTGAGTCTTTTGAATAAAAGGTCAAAAGGATAAACAGATTTATTTTCACAGCCAATTCTGGCCATGACTGTATATGGCCCGTGCTGGCAAAATGAGTCGAAATTATCAGATTTAATGGGTTTCAATAACATTCCTTCAACCTTCAAAATGATGGATGATTTGTTGGAATCAAAAAAAAAAAAAAAAAAAGACTGAGCTACATCTGTTTGAAGTCGACAGATTCAAGTCAATTTTGAAAAAAAAACAAACAAACAAAAAAAACACCTAACTTTTCAACCTTCATAATATATTTTCAAGACTCTTGCGATGATACATCGACTTACAATAGGTTGAATGACACGTCTGCTATAGCCTGACGGGGTCTGTATGGTTTTTAATTGTACTTTTAAACTTCAAGTTTCGGGTAGTAACCCGAGAAAAAAAGAACTACAAAATTCGACTGCTTTACGGCATATATGTCACTTCCACCATCACCCACACTTCCTTAAAATCGGACGTGCGAGCCCAGCTATCCTTTGTTTGCCGAATGCTATAGTCATGGCTGAGGCAGCACAAAAAAAGAAGAAAGCTAAGGTTTTGTCGGAGGAATGCAAAAAGAGGAAACGAGAAAGTGATCGTATTAAAGGCAGGACGAGGATCAACATTGGGCCAGCGTTTGCCCGTTGGCGTGAGCTGAAGGAGGAGGAGGATTGCCCGACCGATGCTGACTTGGCTGTTATGCACACAAAATCATATTTTAGGATACCTAACATGTCTGTGATATTTGTTTATGCCTCAAGCTATAATGCAAATAGATTTTTTCAAATTTGCAGAATCATCTATAGTAGCTTGATATTATAATATTGATGATATAAGGTTATTACCTACCACTCAAACATAGAATTGAAGTATCATGTAGATACTGTAAAACGGTAACCAATAGACTAGACTACTATAATGACGCTGGCTTGTAAACGTGAGCATCGCGATCATTTGGCATTTGAAAAAAAAAACAAACAAAAAAAACATGCTGAAACATGCCACTGTACCTGGGATGAAGACATTTCACACGTGACGCGACGCAAGCAGAACACCTGCATGTGAACTCCTCCTGCAGTGTTCAGGGCTATCATGGTTGTCATGTCAACAAATGCACCTGCATCCCCTGATGTAGGATGACAGTTTACGACAGTAGTAGACGACAATACTTTTTCCCAACTGTAGGGGTAGCCCGAGAGCAAAAGTTACCTAGTGCTGTTTTAAAATCCCTGGTAATAACACCAAATGTGACACACACCAAGTGATACCACAATTGTTTGATTAACATAAAGGAGACACACAACCTATATTACTGAGACCTATTACTGCACGGATCTAATATAATGTTATCAGATGTTTTTCCCCAACAGTTAACCAAACGTTCACTAAGACATATCAGATCATGTTTTCGTGAATACTCGCCGAGACAGATATTTTAAAATACTGTAATTCTGTGTATACGTATATCAGGATAGCACACTGTCTGAGAGGTGTCAGTCAGTGCAAGAAGCTGTATCAGCCAGCGTGAGTTTGAAAACTCTGGTTCAGACTCATGCCATCAAGAATTCACTATGAGTATTCACAAAGTTGGAATGCTGCGCTTTAAAGGGTTAGTCACCCAAAAATTTAAATTCTTGTCATTAATGAATCGTTCCAAACCCATAAGACCTCCGTTCATCTTCGGAACACAGTTTAAGATAATCTAGATTTAGTCCAAGAGCTTTCTGTCCCTCCATTGAAAGTATATGCACAGTATACTGTCCATGTCCAGAAAGGTATGAAACACATCATCAAAGTAGTCTATGTGACATCAGTGGGTTAGTTAGACTCTTTTGAAGCATCGAAGTGTTAAGATTCAAATCTTTTTATATATATATAGGCCCACCAAAGATTGCCAGTTAAATCTACACAAGGCAAATTATATCTCATGTTTAACCTCTGTAGAGACATCAGAGCCAGTGGCAAACGTCAGAAGGACTAGCCGTGGAAAGGCTGCTCTCTGCGGGTTAACGAGCGCCAAGCGCCCGCTGATCGACTTGATCTCACGAAAATTGCAGATGGAAATGATTTATAAATAAACCACAGATTTTAGCTTTAAGCATACTTTAAAGTACATTCTCACCTGAAAAAGTCTTAAAGGGCACCTATGTAATATCTCAGGTGTCCCCAGAGTGTGCCTGTGAAGTTTCAGATCAAAATTCCTAACAGATCATTTAATATACCATTTTGAAAATGGCAATTTTGGGGTTGAAGAAAAATGAGCTGTTCTGTGCGTGGCTCCTTTAATGCAAATGAGCTGCTGCTCCCCACACAAGAGGGCGGAGCCTACACATCTCCTTCAAAGCTCATTCACAGCAGTGAACTAAGAATGTAAACTGATACCTGTTTGTTTTAATGATCATCTCTATCGCAGACACGTTCATGTGACATTGCAGTTCTTCATCATCATGAAATATTATCATCTGCATGCGTTTCAAAGCCTTATCGCTCTCAGGTCTCAACTTAAACACACACACATGCTCCTGTCACATGCGCACAGAGCTGGATGTCAGCACATCTGTAAGTAGTCTATTAAGCTAGACTAGTTCTCTATCAAATAACAGAAGATAAACAGGAATTCACTCACTGCTCTTGACTGACTGAAGTTTAGTAGCTTTAATAAGAACACATTTCTTACTTGAATGCTGCTGTCAATGCTCTGGCGAGGAGATAAACATGGTGGCTGTGAACAGCTTGAGCTTAGCTATAGCTCTCTGAGGGAGGGGTCTGTGCTAGTATGTGTCCATCAACACTCGTGGGCGGGGCCTTTGCAGTGTGACGTCACAATCTGGAAACGGCTTGTTCTGAGACACTGCTTATGATTTATGCGGATTAAAAAAAGAGTTGGTTGGATTTTTACCATTATAGGGTTGTTGTGTACACACACTGCCAACACACATTTATGTTCAAAAACCTTATAAAAGTGAATTTTGCATAATAGGTGCCCTTTAAAACTAAACTATTTGTGACACATAAACAGTATTTTTAAATTACGTGGAGTTTTTCTCATCCACTATTAATGCTTGTTGGTTGGTGCATGCATCTGATGCATCTCGATGCATCCTCTGTAAAAAGGGTGGATCAAGAACACATCCAGGGATTTGAACTGTAGGCTACTTGGCTAGATGTGAACTTTGAATTGGAACAGTACTTGGGCAGCGACTGATGATGAATCACAATGGCTGAATTTGGATCTGTTCCTCACAAACAGCGAACGAATAAAATGAATGTGTTTTGTGAATTTATGTTTTAGAGTTTGATCGTCAGTTGCTGAATGGCTTTTTTTGTGTGGGTTAAGGCAAACAAACTAAACACTACGAAATGGTTAAATTATTACATAAATGTTATTCATCTTAAGGTTTTACAGTCTTCTTTAACATCATCTAATCATCCGAAATGAGTTTGCAGCAGAAGTCAGAAGCAACTGAAAACGTATTGATGTGACAATTGAATGCAAACGAAGCAAAACTTTATTACCATGATTTCAATATTCATACATAGGAATTGGTACACATTGGTTTACACTATATGTTCACTACACAAAATAATTTACGTTTTAGTGCTGTCAATATGTCAGTGTTTTGTATGTTTTAGTGCTGTCAGTATGTCAGTTTTGTAAATTTTTGTGTGTATGAAAACGTAAGTAAATGTATGTGTGGTAGAATCACACTTTACGTAAAAAACAAAACAAAAAAACACTATTCTCATGAGATCACATTGAAAGTTGTGCTGAGGGGAAGCGGCAGTTGTCAAGAAGTGATCCGAGAAAAATGGCATTATTCATGGACAAAGAAAATGTACAAATAAAGATACTTTTAGATGTTTAATTGCTATTAGGAACGTTGGCATTGGTGGATTTGGGCTTAATGAACTAATTTTTGTGAAAACCTCAAATTTGACCAAAATGTAAATGTTTCCAGTTTTGCCAGTATAGCTCGTGATTAGCCTGCACACATTCTGACTAATTTTGCCAGCATAGTGTTCAATCTTGCTGATAATAAATATTAAATGTCAAAGTGCTTTCAGGCTTGTCTAAAGATTTTTTTTTTCTCAGAATTGAAGCTTTGTTTCTGAAACTGCACACCAAAGCTATGCTTTCTATTTTTAACCTAAGTGTACAAATGAATAGTTTGGTGAGGTCGTTGCAAAAGTGTTGTCACTGTCGAGTGTTTCGACTCGGGAGAGAAAATAGAAATGTCTTGCAGGACCTTGACATGTGACTTCCTGCACAAGTAGGCAGTGTGAAGTGAGCTGAGACTGTCTTAGTCTCTCTAGATGATACTCACATCAGTTCCATTCCAGCAACTTCTGTCTGCAGACTCATTTTGAAGCAGTAAAAGAGGACGAAAAAAAAAAAAACCCTCTCATGTTACGCATGTGACCATGGTTCTCTGAGAAGGGAATGAGACATTGCATCCTCTAGAGGACACTATGGGGAATGCCTCCGACCTGACTGGTGTCTGAAGCATGTATGTAAATGCGACGATTGCATTGGTTGGCGACAGCCAATGAAGTCATTACCAGTGTGACTGTGGGGAGACGTAACAAAGGAGATGTAGCAAGCATCCCAGAAGCATAGAAACGAGACGCAGTGTCTCATTCCCCTTCTCAGGGAACCATGGTTACATGCATAACTGGAAATGTTCCCTTTCAAATGGGAACTTGCAATGCATAGAGGACATTATGGGGAATAAATACCCACTCTGACATGCTGAGGGGAATGCATGCCTTGTGACATAAACACTAAACATTGACTCTACCAAACCGAGGGAGTCAAAATTCCACAAAGCATGCGCCAGCTAACTGTCAGTAACATGGCCACTGCCCAAACTACACATAACTACAACTGAGGAAGATACAGTTCATTGCTCCCTCCCTCGCAGGGCCAAATAGGCTTGGAATCATACTTAAAAAAGAGATTGGGGGAATATGACCAAATTAACCTCTATTAATTCTCTGTAAATGTCTGAAAAGTCAATCTTGATATAATAAGTAAAGCAGGTAATGCTGTTTGTGGAGTTGTTTAATCCTCCTCTGCTGAGACCTTGAGAGATTTATTGTATTTATCTTCAGTTGATATGAGATATTTACACCTCTCTCAAACTAAACAAGCTCCATCTGAGACCCTCACAATCTCAGTTTCCTCGTCGCCTCAGTGACGGCAGGACCCAAGCCACAGGGTACAGATGTTTGTCCCAGTTCCCTCTAGAAGGACAAATGAGAGTGAAAAGCTTGCAGTGTGCACACTCTACCCCCTCAAGGACAGTGCGCGCGTGCTCCTCGCCCAAACAAATCACGCATGAAGCGCTTCTCACTAGACAGTTTCTCGTTATATCTTTAAGTTGCTTATTACACCACAACAAACAGTCCCTGAAGACAAAGAAGAAGATAATGTGGTCCTCAGGTGTCCTTTTATACTCAAAGTCACACCAGTAATGACTTCATAAGCTGCCACTGGCCAATGCAATTGTTGCGTTTAGATATGTACTTCCGGAGGGATCCCCCATAGTGTGCTTTAAGGCTGCAGTGGCTCATTCCCATTCTAATCGTTTTGTTTCTCCTCTCACAAACAGGCAGTAGGAGATGGTCCTTACATATCCCTATGCTTCACAGATCACTGATTCTGAGTGGAGAACAAAATGTTGAACAAGTTAAGCCAAACCTAAAATAATTTCAGCAACAACAAACTAATTGATCATATCATCATCTGAAATTTAAAATGCTAAACAGAAAGTGACCAGGACAAATGGCCACCCATTATTAATAAAAACACAACAACTGACTTTTATACTGTTATTCCACTATAAACAAGGTCTATACGCTTTCAGACACCTTAAACAAAAAGTGACACCCTTATTCAATTAATAATTCTGCTGCAGCTCTCCAAAATCTCCAAAATCCAATATGGCACATATGACATGTAGATGCTGTATTAGTTATTGGTGCTCAAATGTCTGACAGTATTTCCTTTAATATTATCATTAAATAATTATTACAATTTTATTGCAAAAGATACAACAATTAGTTTTTATGTACGTTATGGTACTTTTAAAGTGCCTTTTGTTCTTTTTTGGACCTTGACAGGCTGAGTAAGAGAAAAGATTCCTTGAAAAATTAAATGACGAGACATTGAGTAAATAGGGGAAAACAATTTGAAATCTACAGATCTGTAACAGTTCTTACTTGGCATCTTGCTTGGCTTATTATCATTTGTCCATGATGATTTTGGTGTGTATTGATATTTACATTGTTTTGATAACTACATATTGCTTGACAGAAGCAAAATGAAGTAAAGTAGAAACAAGTTTTGGGTTTGAGATTTATTTTATTGTATTCTCCAAAAGATATGCTGATATGCATTTCACATCTGAAATGTCATTCTTTCCGTAGTTCAGTCCCTTAAAGTAATTTTGTGCTCTTAAAGGACACTTGTCCTCTGATGGCTGCGAGTTCAAGAGGCTTGTGAGTGATTCACCGGTGAAACAGATAATGTGGAAGACTAGTCAATAGTCTCAGGACATAATTTACTCAGATAATTGTAATTCTTATCTTATTATGTCTTAAAATAATACAGCTTGTGCTAAAACAGGCAGTCCTGCTGAATGAATATCATCATGGTTGCATGGTTATTAGCTCAAGAGAATTGCCATATATGGCCTAAAAATATATCAACTATCATTGTGAAAACAGAATAGTAAAGCAATGGAATCAACTGATAGCCTAGAAATCTAGACGCACCCTAGCGGCAGCAAATCTAAGTTGCCGCGAGTGTAGTCTAGCAACTCTCGGTAGACCTGTGAGCTGGAAAAATCAAACTCTGGTCAACTCTTAACATAATGACAGCAGAGTTGCAGAGGTTCCGTGTGCTACTTATAAACAAAGGAGCTGGCGAGCGGCCTTTCGAATCGGCTCTGGAAGACTTGGAGTTAAGCCTTTCTTTGAGAAAAGAACAAAGAACGGCACTGAAGTCATTCTTAAGAAGGGGAGATGCGTTTGGAGTTTTGCCGACCGGATACGGCAAAAGTTTAATCTATCAACTAGCTCCGCTTCAGGTTGCTCTGGTTGGTTGTAGCGCTATCCAAGGGAATTTGAAAGACAACCGTTTATCCCGCCCCTCGGATTGAGTCCTGTCAATGGTGAGTTCCCAGACCCAAAATCTTAATGTGGGTCTGGCTTGTCAGGCTAATCAACTGACACATTTACATTTATTTGTGTCAGGTGATGTTTTAATGATGTTTAGTGATTATGAACAACATATTTAAAAAGTTTTGATGATTCAACATCCTTTAGCAGGTTATTAAACTAAAGCCTTGTTCAGACTGTTAATCCAGTGCTGAAATACGATCATATTTAGCAAGTGTGAACAGCAAAAGAAATGCAATTTTTTACAAATCCATTTTGAGCTACATTCATATGTGGTGTATTTGAAATCCTATTCAAATCACATTTCTGGAAATCAGTTTCAGTGTAACTGAAATTCGTATTTCGCATTTATGTCACTTTTTTACGTCGCGTAAAACGTGAACATGTCAGACGATGTTATAGGAAAAATGCTAAAAGTCGCTGCAGAGCAAGGTTGCGTTGCAAAGGGCTGGTCAAGCAGAAAATTACAATATAATGGAGGCATATTGAACTTTGATACCCACGGAGATGACAGCACAGAATAAAGCAGCACATATCAGCCTCCTGCGTTTCTGCTGCTGCCTCAGTGGACGTAGAAGTCATGTTGTAAATAAGACATAAAAATTGACAACCTCTCCATGTTGTTGCTGTTGTTGTCATTGCCATAGAAACCAGATATTCCAGAAAACAAAAGCGACACAGGACGCACAAATCAGATCCGAACAGTTGAGATACACAGTGTGGACATTCAGTAATTTGGATCAGTTTTTAATTTGATACACAAATAATCGGATTTGAACCAACAGAGTGAACATAGCCTAAAGGTTTTCTCACAACCCTCAGACAGTGAAAGGAAAAGCTCAGTGGCTGAGGGCAAGGCCATGAAATGGTGTTCTTCATGCGGATGTGTTGATATTTAATCATTCCTCCTTCCCACATTCAACGGTAAGATTAGCTCAGTGGTGACAGGGAGGCCTTGTTCAATTTTTGCTTTCATGGCTGTCTGTGCTCACTCTATTTTGAGGCTGGGGGAGTTGAAGCTTGTACCCACCTGACATTAGATTACAAACTAATTCTGCAGTTCAGGCTGAGTGCATTTCAATTTGGGGTCTGCATTATTGATCTGAAAGAACAGAACTAGTTCCCTGACAGAGACCTCTGTCCTATGAGCAGCAAATTATCAAATTGAGTGGCTATTCTTCCCTTGTCTTAATAGCCTTATGAATATATATATATATATATATATATATATATATATATATATATATATATATTATTTCTAAACTATTATTTCTATTAAAAACGCCGTATTTACACAAAATGCAGTGTGACTGTGAACATAGCCTTAGTAGTAGGGAAGTAACTCAGATGCAGGGATTATGAAGAAAAAACTTCCACGTGATTTAATTCCATATTTTTATCGAGTTACGGACCCACTTTATATTATGTGTCCTTAACTACTATGTACTAACATTTTAATTAATAATTTGATACATTGCACTTATTGTGTATATATATGTTTTTACATTGTACTTAAATTTTAAAAAATACCTGCATGTAATTACATCTGTAATTAATTTCTGTAGTTACATTTGTAATTACACAGTTGACACTTCCCTTACACCTAACCCTACCCTTAAACTTACCCATCCCACCACACCTGTCCCTAACCCTACCCGTATCCCACCTCAATATCAGCAAAAGTGTTTTGCAACACAATATGAACACAGTAAGTACATTGTACTTATTTTTTATGTAAGTACATAGTAGTTAAGGCCACCTAATATAAAGTGGGGCCCGAGTTACAATAGCGTAATGGTCCTGTAGGGTCTTGACAAATCAGGGAAGGATAAACAATGATCCAGAAGACCCAATCATGGAGCGAATGTGGGCTGCCACGCTATCCATTTTGGTCTGTCAAGACTGAAACGCAAACCCCAATGTTTAAAATGAAACGGTCTGCAGCATTTCCAAAAGTTTCTCAAAAACTCCAGAGTAGTGTGAACGCTAGCAAAAGCATATGGAGCCACCTGCTCTGTAATAGCTCTCGTGGTTGAAGCCTCGTTTCAAGTCGAACACACCTACTCCACCACATGCACATGACGTCATGAACGACAGTCCTATATTGCTGAACTAATGTGGTTCAATTGCAGAGGCGCAACCATCTTCAGGACTAGCTAGTTAGTTTTGTTTTACAAAAATGCATCATACTATGGTGGTTAAGCAGTGAGTTACGTCTATGTATGGGAAACGCACCCCTGTTTAGTAGTTTAGCAATATTTCAACACCATATGTCAATCAAGTTTGTGTTCCTGTAATTAATTAATGAGCGAAAGAGTGTTACCACATTTATTTGGTGGTGCAGATTATTGCATTTCAAGGTTTTTAAAGTGTAGCAAGTGATCCTTTGTGCTGGCAAGTGCTTCTACACTCATACTCACATGCTATGCATGTTATACAGAAGCATTCTCTGCTCTTTGGGCAGCAGCCATCATTGTGATATTGTAATCCAAATGAGTTGGCAATGCAGTGCTTTTGGACATATTAATATAGTTTAGAATACTGTTTCATTAGAAGCATATTGTGTTAAATGTGCTGTTTCTTCGCCACTAGCGACACCAAATGGAACTGCAATCTGTTCATTTGGCTCACCCAATGGTGTGAGTCTGGGGCCGGACTAGTGTAGGCTACCTGTTCGTCTGAAAAATGGCATACGGTTGGAGTGTTTTAAACTCGTTTGAAGACAATCATTATTTTTGCAATTCTGCTTGTGTTCTGTGCTAGTGGCACAGAAATTACACACTTCATCTTCAAATGACATAACAGGGGAGACCAATTGCTTCATTCTTTGCCTTGTCCATTGAAAGGAAGTTGTTGTTTGATTCTAACACAGGGAAAAGAGGGTCCTCTATTTCCAAGAATTCTGCCAAAAAATGACAACTTGACTCAGTGTATGCCATTTCCATTTAAATAGGAATCAATCTCTCTTTAACGCCTGTGAATGCCTTGGGATGTTTGCCTGGGTGTTGCATGAGGCAAGCAAATTGGTGGGTGACATTTTATGATATTGATGGGTGAAGTGTAAATGTTAGGTTTACGTCAGCCCCAGCCTCTAAAGAGACAAAATAAACAAGTTAGACTGTTTGCTTTACCACACAAGGCCACAATGTAGAACAATTGTGCATTAAGAATGCAGCCAGAACATAGTGTAATTGAGTGAATTGCCACCAGAGCATATTTTCTCTGTATTATATCAGAATAGATGTGTGCTTGTGCTTGTTTTCATCAGTACAGTTTCTGAAAAAAAAAAAAAATCTTCTGACAGAAGTTCATTGCATTCTGTCATGGCAGATGGCGAAGAGCAATTCTACAGTACTATTATGGCCATTTTTCCTGTAAATTGCTTAGAGCATGATTCATGTTAGGATATTTGTATGAGAAATGGAGCAATTGAAATTATTCGAAAGAATATTCAATAAGCAAATGTCAGTCTGCCTCACTAGACTGTCCGCTGAAATATCACCCCTAAAAATTTAACACAGCACTGATATCACTGTTGTAATGAATTATTAAGAGTAGTATAACACAAACCCAGAGTCTGATTTATAAAATGAAGAAGAATGAGAAGAACAATGACATTAAGCTAATGTGTTGAATTCCAGTGAATAATGTTGTCCACAATCAGCTGTAGTCGATGGACAAATGACTTTCACAAGTTCTGCTTCATTATGTCGAGCCCGCTTTTAGATCTCTAAATTAATGAGGCAACATGAGGCAGCTCTGGAAGGGTCCCTACCAACACCAGCTGGGCAATGCAGTTAATATGTTCAGAAACCTGTTCATGACAAAACACTGCTGTTGAAGCAAATGACAGTTTACAAGCTGCTTTTTTTCTTCTTCATTTTGATCGCAATACATTAGGAGCTTGGAAGGTTAAATACTGCATACAATCATACTACTACACAATATTGGTTTAGACTGATTTACGGTGATTTGCAATGGAATTTAAAAGAATATTAGTCTCATATTGTTCAGCACTTCATGACAACAACACTCACACAAGCTATGTTTCAAAATGAATTTATGCAGTTATTGCATTAGTTATCATAATTTTATTAATTTAGGTTAAATGTTAATTTATACATACCCCAATATATGTTTAACATTTAAAGTTAAAATAACACAAATAGTATATTCATAAATTAACATTAACCTTGACTAATAAATGCTTTAGTTTGAGATACCTAATGCATTACGATTCACTTTTTAATATGATGATCAACAGGCAGGTTTGGGTTTTTTAATCGCCTCATTATCCTAGAAAAGGTGACGTATCTCACACAGCCTTATGTCTGTATGCTGAATGACAGATAGCTACTAAGTGTCTTATTAGCCATGCACCTGCTCGCATGCATTCAAAGCGAATGTCTGCATCCTATTAATTATTGGGCCAGAACTTGAACTGATGAGAACATCAATACGTTCACGCAGTTTTTACCATAAATCTGGGGGAGACTAGTCTGATCTATAAATTTCTGTGCAGGGAACAGCTTTATGGCCATTTACATAGAGACAACACATTGATTACAGGGTTGAGGAATTATTGAATACACTGATGAGCTGGTAGAGGGAGGGGGACGCATTAGAGGCCCACGTCTTTGTGTCCATTAGCCTGTAAATCTGCTTTATTCTGGTAGCACACATTTTTCTCCCTCTTCCCTTTCTCTCTACACTCATAACTGCAGAGCGCCACATTTCAACCTTCATAATGGGTATGACGACAATAAAAGTTTCATCAGCTTCCATCATTGTAAATTCAATAGAGAACGTTATTGGTTCATTTTTGTTTTCAATTTCAGTTATGATGCCATTACATTTAAAGGGGCAGAAAACGGAGAGTGTCCTGATCTTGTGCACATGCAGAGAGGCTTGGCAGAAATAGGCACCTCTCCATTCCTCTGAACTGCCATTAAAATCCATTGGTGGTCAAGGAGTGCCTTTTAGCCCCAGCTAATGGAAGGCAGAGTACGGTGGACACCCTTAATGCTTGGAAGTTTTTATAAAAAAGCCAGCTCTTATAAAATGGCTCATAAACCATGTTCTGCTGTGATAAATACACCTGTAAAACACCTCTTTATGGTTAATAACGGCACTTTCCAATAAAGTCACATCTAGCAGAGTCCAACACTATAGGGTGGCTGTTTTAACTACTGCACAGTGCACACTGTGAATCCGCACTCAAGAGTGGCCTATGGAGGCCAACAGTCAAATCCAAACAGAAATACCACTTTAAAAAAATCTGGAATATGCATTAAATAGGTTGCCAAATTTCTTTTAATTTGTCACAGCTTATTTGCTGCCAAGATGGTTCTTATAAAACTTACTTAATGGGTTTGGAAAATTCCAGAACAGATAATGGTGTTTGCCAACAACTTTAACTCAATGGTTTTTCATACAATCAAGGTTTTGCAACAAAAGAGCTCGCAAGAAAACAAATCTCCGCTTTGACTGAAACGTTATTGAAAGCGTACATAATTGCTGAACATGCTGATGCATTGCATCTCTAGCCAAGCAAAAATGACTGATCTTTAAACACAGCTCAATGATGATGCATGCTTTACTTAACAATATCGTAAGATTCATATTGAAGACTTCTTTTTAAAAAGATGTACTTTGGAAAGAACAATCAATGTATGCGACAAAAAGGTCAGCATATTCACCATGGGTGAAATTCATTTCATGGCTGTCAGTAAGAACTCCATTAAATCACAGCTCCTTGTTAATTCTGTTATGCACTGAAATTATTACTCATGGTCCAGCATCCAAAAAAGGAGAGACTTGGGATTTATTGTTATATGTATAATGCTGTGAATCACTGACCAAACAGATCAATGTAAAGTGGACCTGCAGAGTTGCTCTGCACAATTTATATTTATCAGTGCAGATATTTTTTTATCTTGATTAAATGGCAACAAATCAGTTTATGGTTATAACAAATGCTTCCACAGATTTGGAAACCAGGATGCTAGTTGCTAGTGAACATTTACAGAGGCTAATCTACTAGATTTGAGCCACAACAGTTTATAACGACTTCTCCAATGTGTTTTCTTGTTTCTGCTTACAGAATCATAAGGACTATGGAGGATTAAGGGTCAATATTAGTTCTCCTCTGGCAGTGGCCAAGTAAAGCGTGTAAATAAAATGCATCGGGTACTCTATGTTAGTGGCTTGGCTGCGCTTAAAAGCACCATCTAGAGAATGGTTGTTTTGGAACTTGAACAGACTCATTTCTCTAAATTCCCAAACTAGCAGCCAGTAGCTGAATTCATTTATCATTGAGAAACAGTGTTTGACTATTGCTGCTTTTTCACTGTGACACAGCTTTGTTTTTAAGTGTTTTTTAGTCAATACAATGAAAGACGAGTTCCTAAGATAGAATTTATTGGATGAGAGCATTGAAGTTAGTTAAAAAAAAAAAAATCAAACTTATGGTTTTATTTAGGCAGGAAATTAAAGTGGAAAGTGAATATTTATGTGCACTATGCCGACAAGCTTTTTGATGGCAAAATGTTGCAAGGAACACATTACAATCCAATTAAGTATTGTTCTCAAAACATCAGATATTTTATCCCAGACACAACTTGTCATATAAATCCCTCATAGTTTAATCTGAGTCTTAAGGAAACCAAAATGGCTACCCCAGAAATAGCCGAAACTGACCCCCTTCACCTTTCTGTTAGACAAAAATTAAAGGAAAGATTTTAAAAGCAAATAAAGTCTACTTAAAGAAAACTACATATTCTATAAAATAAAAAGACAAAAAGTGGCATCATTTTCTGCTTATCCTGAGCCAAAAAAAAAGAAAAGAAAAGCGCTTAATATTGAAATGACACCCACTGCCTATTGCATGTAAAACAACTATTTGAATGAGGAGAACAAAAACAAAAACATTTGAGGTTTGACAACAAAAGTCATCCAATGTCAAGCTTTAAAAGTACTGGTTATACAGAATAGAGTACTTCAACAATCAATGCAACTCACAAGCAAAAGGTCATAAGCTGCTTGTTCTGATAAAAAAAAAGCCTTTAAGCAAACAGTTTTCCTATTGTCTTCTTTGGCATAACAGACACACTGACTAGCTTGTTATATTTTTTATTTTTTGCCACTTGAATGTAAGTAGGAGTGACCTGCTCCATCTACTGTATATCTTCAGGAATACCGTTTAAATTAGCAAATAAATATTCCTAAACTAAACATATTCAGACTCAAGCAAGAAGGCACGATGGAACTAAAGGCTCTGAACCTTTCATTGACCTTTCATTGATGACTTCAGCTCAGTGGCTAAGTGTAATTACATCCAACAGCTGGAGAAAATACTAGCACCATTGGGCTAATATACACAAAGCAGACATGAAGCCATCTCTTGCATGAGTCCATTCCATCATATGCGAGCCCCTAACTGAATAGAAAAGTGATGACAAGAAGAAATTGATTTTTAACATATCTGCATCTTCTAAAGGGCCAGAACTAGCCGCATCGATTGACCCTGTATCTCTGAAGGTAATGTTAAGCATTGTACGCTTGTCAAGATCCAATCCCTTCACTAACATAAACTCTCGACAAAAGGGGAATGGTAATTACTGACTTGGCAGAATTCAAATCACGCCGTTTAAGCCAGGGTTCCTGCTGATCATTATACTTTGCAGAAAACGCTGACAGCATTAAACATGGACAAAAAGACTTTAGTATAATTTTTCACTGTCTGCCTTTCTGTCTGTCTGTCCAAACAGGTGTAATATAATGAACAGCCCAATGAGTTCATTTGTGTGTTGTCAATGCCCATATACATTTGCATGCCTCTGGGTTTTTGTTGTGTTTCTTTCTCCTCGTAATATGGTAGAGTATCTGGTTAATGAAACAAGCAGAACATGCATAACATATGAAATACTTATTAAAATATATATATACATTTGATGTATTGAAATTATGTATTCCATGAAACTAAAGCTTTGTATAAAGTTGTAAATTCATAATCTGTTACCAACAGCGTTTTTGGACAATAATATCTCATAATTATATTTCACCTATACTGTTTAACTGTTTATATTGTGTGGTGATATTCAGATAATAGGGTAATGCTGATATGAATTTCATATGAATTATTCACATGGGCACAGCAGATAAAGATTATTTGTTTTATCTCAATATTGATTTAATATTCCACAACAGCACTGAGAGTCATATTAAACCAAGCAACTTGTCCTCTCACCTTTTATCTAAATAAAATCTGACTCAGTGATTTTATAACACCCAGAGTTTTTATTATGATAAGGTGGGCCACAAAAAAGTAAGATGAATAGCAGTCAATAGTAAAACCTTTATGTAAAGGCCTATATAATTAAATTAGTATTAAATTATCAATGTCACTTTAATTAAATAACATAAATTAAGAATGAAAAAAGACCCAATCCTTATATTACAACAAACTTCACCAAACCACACAGTTACTGAGAGAATCAAATGTAAACTTCTTAGAAATGTAAAAAATATAAAATCAGCGAGACCTGACACATTGGCTAAAGACACCCGTCTAGTGCATTATAACAGATAAAAAAAAAAATAGAATAAACATAAAACAGATTGATAACAGACTGGAGAAATGCTGTGTTGTGGACTTTAGAAGAGGCTGAGGCTCAATGATAAATAATCATTTGATTAATTAATCAGCATATTATGTGATTAAAAAATCAAGTGACAGCACTAAATTAACTATTACAATTTTTTAATTATTATATTTAATTATTATAATAATCACAATATTTTTCCTAACAAGTAAAGCATGCTACACTACTGAATATTTAACAACACTAAAAATGGTCTAAACTAATTGCGTGTACGATGCTTTCCTTTCAGATCAGCTCCCATAAAATTCCACACAACCTTTTCACTGAATATTGACGCAGACTGTGAGAAACATGAATATGAATGTGGCTGCAGGATTATTCTCAATGCCTGTTCAGTGCCTTAAATTCTATATGTGCATTGTTTGTAATGCTTGCATTGCAAGAGTTGTACACAGATACTGTTGCTTGTAGTCATTCCATATGTTTCTCAGATGTGCCAACATGAATTAAAAGAAAAAATACACAGAGAAAGAGAGACCCTTGGGACCCTACACATCAACCGACAGATTTTTCTAAAACAACTTCAAAAATTGCATTGGAAATCTCAGCGCTCAATATGTAAATATGGAACAGTGTTATTTTATTTGTAGAGATAAAAAGAAAATAAGAAGAAAATACATAATCTCCCACATCTCTCAAATACATGCATGCTCTCTAACACATTTATTTATCTTTCTATGGGAAAATACCACAGGCTACTGTTGTTTGTATATACAGCTAGATACATCATAGATTAATGGGTTTGATAGAGCAAGACTGCATGTAGATTTTAGATTTTGGATTCTACAATACTTGTATAACAATATCATTATTCAAAAATCATAAGCAGCCAGACCCAAAGTTCAGATCTGTTTACTTTCAGATTCAATTTTTTTTTTTTTAACAAAAACAGTACGTAGTTACATCCACAAATGCCAGTTAAAACTGTACTGTGCCAAAAGGAAGCCCTATGTTAACAGTGTCCAGAAGCGCAGTCAACTTCTCTGGGCTCAGAGGCATCTGGGATGGAGCATCACACAGTGGAAACGTGTACTGTGGTCAGATAAATCAGTATTTCAGGTATTTTTGGGGAGGAATGGACGCCATGTGCTCCGGACCAAAGAAGAAAAGGATCATCCAGACTGTTACCAGCAACAAGTCCAAAAGCCAGGGTCTGTCATGGTATGGGGTTGTGTCAGTGCCCTTGGCAAAGGTAACTTGCACTTCTGTGAAGGCACCATTAATGCTGAAAAGTACATAGAGATTTTGGAGCATAATATGCTGCCTTCAAGAAGACGTCTTTCCAGGGACTTCCTTGCATATTTCAACAAGACAATGCAAAACCACATTCTGCACACATTACAAAGTCCTGGCTGCGGAGGAAGAGGGTACGGGTACTTGACTGGCCTGCCTGCAGTCCCGACCTGTCTCCAATAGAGAATGTGTGGCGCATTTTGAAGTGCAAAATGCGACAACGAAGTCTCTGTACTACTTTGCAGGAAGAATGGGACAAAATTACACCTGAAACACTTCATCACTTGGTGTCTTCAGTCCCTAAACGTCTTTTAAGTGTTGTGAAAAGGAATGGCAACATTACAAAGTGGTAAATGCTTTACTGTCCCAACTTTTTTTTAAATGTGTTGCAGGTCTGAATGACAGGAAAGGATGCATATTTACAAATTACATGAATTTGACCAGACAAAACTAAATATGATATATATATATATATATATCATTATGCCCTGTTTGAAAGTATGAATGTGAACAATATTTGAAGACTAGTCCAGACATCGGCACCCACATCCTGCTTACAATACCTCCACTCCACACAGAATTATTCTGTACTATAATTCATTCATTCCTAATAACACCCATGAATTTGGGATTGAGTCCCTGTCAATGTAAATGATGAGCAAAGTCTGAAATAGGGAGAAAAAAAGTCCCTAATAAGATCCATTTTCAACAGGTAATGACTCAGAAAGAGGATGAACATGAAAGAGGGTGTTTTCCTGTATAGTACAAGGAGAAATCTCTTGGGCACAGAATTAGTTGATTAATAGAAGATTGCTGTTCAACCACAAATGCAGAGCTCATAGTTATGCTGTTGTTATCCAGCTGCCATTTATTTTTCAGGTTCATGACATTCAATCACATATGCTCTAATTTTATCTAGTTGTGTATAGGGTAAATAATTCACATTCCAGCAGTATGACTGCTTAACATGAGTTATGCTTACATAAAGCAGTGATATTTAAAATAAACCCTGATAAGAAAATAAAGCAAACAAACAAAACATGTTTGGGAAACTTACCAATGTCATCTTTTCAGAGATTAGCATGGACCCCATCTCTCATCATCAATTTGCCACTATAATGCTGGGCAGCATTTTACTGATCCCATGACAGGAGCTCAACATGACATTTTCACTGAAGCATAATGTAATATGTATCAAATAAACCTGTACAAAAGGTTGATCATCATAAAAGGTGACAAGAACAGTTCTCACAATGATAACAGTACATTATAGAGAAAATATACCCAGTGATATGTTTGTCGACCGACATGGTCTGATACATTGCTCTAGGTACCTAATCACTAAGGAGTACATCGGTTCTGAGATGACCTGCTGCCTCTGCATTTCTTGGCAAATAACCTCTTTCGCTGGATCTGTTACAATCTAACAGGCATTAGGGAGCTTTCACACAGTAAGCAGAGGAAAGGAATGAGATGACCTTGTATTGCCTTGTGGATGTAGCCATGCTTGGCCAGTGTCCTTGACTTTGTCAGATCAAACAGCACAGCAGTAAAGTCCTTAGGGATCTTTCTGGATTAGATTACCTGTCCTGGGATTGCCTGGGATGGGTGTAGACATATGGGCCATGGCTCTCCAGCCAACACAGGTGATTAGTTTTGTTTAGTGGCTTGAAGTAGTGGCAGTTTGGGTAGTAGTAGTGACTTTTTTTTTTTGAGAAACAAATATGTATTCACCTGAGTAAAGCTGCACAGGGAATGATAGCCTTTGGTAACATACTGTATGTGATGTTAGCATATCCTGTGGCTTTGTTCATGGGCAGTGACAGAGTCTAGCTCTTCTCAAAGCATTATGTCTTCATGGCCAGTTAGTCTCAGGGGTAAACTGCAGTGAAAGGGAGATAAAGGGAGATTCTCCATTCACTTCAGTGGACACTGAGTAGGCATTATTGTAAAGACCTCCATGGCTATAGTACTATGTGACTGCAGGGACAGTTCTAAGGTCATTTAATATAAAACATTACAATTTAAAGTGAAATAAATGATGAAATGGTATAGTTTAAAAATAAATATCTCGCTATTTCAGTCTCAGACATGCCCAAACTTTCATTCAAAATGCCTCCACAAGTTCACACTTGTTTGTTCAGCACATCCCACAAATGCTCAATTGGATTGAGATCTGGGGAATTCGGAGACCATGTCAACAACTCAAACTTGTTGTGTTCCTGAAACCATTCATGAACCATTTTTGCTTTGTGGCAGGGCGCATTATCCTGCTGAAAGAGACCACAGCCACCAGGGAATACCGTTTCCATGAAAGGGTGTACATGGTCTGCAACAGTGATTAGGTGGTACGTGTCAAAGTAACATCCACATGGATGGCAGGACCCAAGGGTTCCCAGCAGAACATTGCCCAAAGCATCACACTGCCTCTGTTGGCTTGCCTTCTTCTCATAGTGCATCCCTGGTGTCATGTTTTCCCCAGGTAAGCGACGCACATGTACCCGGCCATCCATATAATGTAAAAAAAAAGTGATTCATCAGACCAGGCAACCTCCTTCCATTTCCCCGTGGTCCAGTTCTGATGCTCACGTGCCAACTGTTGGCTATGCAGCCCCATCCGCAACAAACTGCGATGCACTGTGTATTCTGAGACCTTTCTATCAGAACCAGCATTAACTTCTTGAGCAATTTGAGCTTTAGCTCAGCTGTTTGACCAGACCACACTGGCCAGCCTTGGCTCCCCACGTGCATCAATGAACCATGACCCTTTCGACGGTTCACCACTGTTTCTTCCTTGGACCACTTTTGATAGATACTGACTACTGTAGACAGAGAACATCCCACAAGAGCTGCAGTTTTGGGGATGATCTAACCCGGTCGTCTAGCCATCACAATTCGGCATTTGTCAAACTCGCAAGTCCTTACGCCTGACCATTTTTCCTGCTTTTAACACATCAACTTTGAAGACAAAATGTTCACTTGCTGCCTAATGTATCCCACCCACTAACAGGCACCATGATGAAGAGATAATCAGTGTTATTCATAACATTATGCCTGATCGGGATAGCGTAAAATACATGTATTTGGCATGCTCTCCGAGAAGAAACTTGAGCTTGAAATTTGGCCCGAACCCAGAGCACTTGTGAAAAAAATAATCTGACAACAAGGTCCATGTTGGTAGCCCACCCCTCACTTGTTTAGTTCCTAAATGATTGTGTTTTTTTAACAATTCAACAATTTGAACAATTCACTGACTCACTCATAAATCCTGCCACTTGTTTTGTTCCTGAATAATTCAATGTTTTTGATCAAATTGGTTGAGTGATTTATTTAATTACTCACTCATACAGACAGTAGCTGTGTCTCATTTCGAAGGCTCTGCCCGTCTGTGAGTGTATTTTCCAGCTGCATACGCCGTTGAGGCTGTCTCAAGTCAATTTATTAATGCTTACTTTTCTGAAATGAGACAGCCCCAATGACATATGAGGCCAACAAATGTGACCTCCAGAGGGTGCAGCCTCTAAAATGAGACAGATATTCGCTTGTTTCATTCCTGAATGAATTAGTGTTTATGAACCAATCTTTGCTAAATGAATCAGTGTTTTGAATGAATTGGTTGAGTGAATGAACTAGCAGTGAATTAACGTGTCACCACCTATTGTATAGTGTATCTTTGAAACAACATAAGTCCAAGTGTTATTGAATTTATGACACTGACTGTTATATAATGAAAGAAAATTATAATAAAAATGATTAAACCGTTAAAAAATGTCATGTTCTTTCATGTTGCACTTTAAAAAAGAGTATTTCTTTTTGTGCTGTACGTCTTTGTGTCATTTTGTAAAAAAATAAATAAATTCTGAATTAGTCTCAAATGGCCTTGTTGAAATCCACGCCCTGATAGTGGTAGCCTATATGTTCCAACTGAAGTATCTCACAAAGATTCCATTAGTCGTGTCTTGCAGATGAAGATCAAATGAATATGCCTCATGGTTGGACCCTGATGTTCATTAAACCTATTGTCAGAGAGACCAATTAATCAAAGCATTCCTACAATGTGCCAGACTAGGATAAATGAAGGTATGTGATAAAAACAGTCATTAGCAATCTCTGCTCATTTTTCACTGCACAACGAAGGAGGAGAGTGTCCTTTTCTTTTACGTCCCACAGCTATCACCTGCCCACTTCCTACTTTCTCACCATATTGCATTTAGTTGCTCATTTACAGTCTAGGTAATGAGGTGTCAAAAATTTCCCAATAGAAGGAGCACCCGATATCACTCCTGTCAATGTGCAAATAATTAAGGTGGTAAACTTATGCTTTACAAAGAACAATTCTTTTCAGCTTCAAGGTGCACATTAGCATATGAGTGGTTAAAAAAGTGAATGTGAAATATAATTAGCCTGATCAATGTGAGAATCTTTGTGAGCGTATCTAAAAAAAAAAATTGACACTGGGGTCAATTTGATAGCACAATGGTTGCATTTGCGTCACTTACATCTATGCGTTTAAATATAAGAGTTTAGTTAAATTTAGTTTACTATAAAGAACAGTTCGTCCAAAAATGAAAATTGTATAATGCTCCAAAATTACAAACAAAGCATCATAAAAGTGTGCAATAAATGTAAAGCAATTTAACAGATTTGGCATCATTGTGACATAAACAATATGAGATTTGAGCGATTGGTAAAGGGAAAGATTACAAGTTAATAATGACTTGGGATTGTTTCTCATTCAAAGCTTTCACACAACCTCATAGTCTCAAAAGACTATTTGTATGATATTTTTTGTACTCTTTTTAAAATTTTGAATTCATCCAAGGTCCCTTTTATTTTCATGTAGAAAAAAAATGCCCTGCACATTATTCAGTATTTCTCATTTTCTGCTTCATAAAAAAAAAAAAAAACTAAAATAGAAAAAGAAAAAGTCATACAGGTTTGGAATGACATGAGGGTGAATAAATGATTTTCATTTTCGAGTGAACTATTCCCACTCTTAACTTTTAGGTTCATACATTTAAATAAATGCGGTGGCAGTTTCAGCCTCACATTCCTTGCCATTTTTCTACAACCGAAAAGGTCAACAGAGAATTTCTCCTCATCCAAAGCACAAGGGGTTGTGGGCATTATAAACCCAAAGTCATACAACAGATCCTCACTCCGAAAATCCATTTGATATAGTACGCCATCCAACCACTTTCGGAATGCATAGGACAACACTAATCCAAGTCTTGCACACAATTTAGTATGCATACTGTTGAAATGAAGTATGCAAATTAGGATGCAGCCAACAAGATCTCAGACAGTGTTTAAACAGAGTGATATGTTATCCATCACCAGTCAGAATAGCTTTCGCAGAAGCACCACTGACGTTGACAATTTTAGCCATGGATTTTGTGTCAAATCTGTATGGGGTAGGTACCATGCCAAAGTCAAATAAATAATTTGAATTTTAAATGTAATTTCTACACCTGTAAAGTGAATGAAATGCAAGTTTCATGGTGGTTTCTGTCCTACACCTCGCCTCCCCTTTATATTCTTGCTTTATTTCATAGTAGACGCTGATCGACTGCACCATCCCCCAACAGGATAATGCTTGCAGTTTTTGCTTCAGTTGGGACTTAAAACGTAAAAAGGACAACATCCAACCTGTCAGGCAAGGCAGTTGTAGCCTATTGTACCGAAGCAATTTGCCCCTTATTGCTGAAGGTGTGAGTAGGAGGGAAAAAGAGTGGGATAGGTGAGACAGCTGTGGCAGACTTGTTTGCTTTACATTTTCATCTGCTGTCCCTCTGAAATGCTAAGTGTTAGTCAGAGTGCACATTGCAAAAATCTTGTGTGTTATGCTAACGTCCTTGTAATGTCAGCCAAAAGTTGGAAGACATTTGTAAGAGTGTGAATGCACTACTGTTCAAAAGTTTGGATTTTTAAAAGGTTTTTGAAAGAAGTCACTTATGCACGCTGTGGCGAGATGCAGGCTGGGGCTGAGAGCAATGGGAATTTGCTCCCGTGGCTCTCGGCCCCACCCTGCTTCGTGCCACACCTGCCTCGAGTCTCAGGATAAAAAGAGGAGTGACGACAGTTAAGGACGATAGAGGACCAGGCCTAGGACTTTATGCTGACATTTTTGTTTAGGTGTCTTCGTTTGCACCTATTAAGATGTGTTATGGTTGATTAGATGATTGGCGAGGAAGACACATTCACGTTTACACCTGGTGTTTCAATCCGTCTCTTTTGTCCCAAAAAAATAAGATTGCGCAATTTACATTTGAACATAACTGGAGATGACAGAAAATCATACGAGCTAGAAACACTTCAGTTTCTGCTCTGATAGCCGCAAGAAAACGCCGAACACTGTGACTGTGAGAAACCAGGAATGGTGAGAGAACATTGAGCTTGGTACGTTTTTCTTCTTCAAACCAAACTTGGGTCTCCAGCCGACAAAGTCTGGCAAGCGTGCGCCCCATAATTTTTATGCATTAGGTTAGTAGATGGAGTAGGTGGTCTTTTACAGCTGTTCAAACTCATTTATCCATATGAACCTACAACACCGGTCAAATGCGTTTTCGACTACCTGTGGAAGTGGTCAAAAGAGGACAAGCTCAAAACATTTTAGATCCCGTTTACACCTGTGTTTAGCGTTGTCCACTTGTGATCCAACATGCCGCAGACGTCCCAGAGGGGCTGATGCTTTCATTTTGTTTTGTTGATTATTTAATATTATGTTAAGTAATTGACGTTATATGTTGGCTGCTTCCCACATCCTTCTTCATCATTACCCTCACCAAGGCTGCATTTATTTGATGAAAAATACAGTAAAATGTTATTTATATATATTTTTTAATTTTATATATAAAATAGATATGTAAATATATTTTAAAATGTAATCTATTAATGTGACGGCAAAGCAGCGTTATATGCTCCTTCAGAAATAACTCTAATATGCTGATTTGATGCCCAAACATTTCTTATTATTATCAATGTTGAAAGACAGTTGTGCTGCTTAACATTTTTGTGGAAACCGTGATACTACTTTTTCTAAATTTCTGATGAATAGAGAGATATTAAGAAATAAATGTATTGTATTCAAAATATACATTTTATGTTACAATGTAAAACATTGTCACTGCAGATTATGTAAACGCATCCTTGTTTAATGTTAAAAGTATTCAATTCTCCCCAAAACGTATGTGTGTGTGTGTGGCTTTTTTGAATTTTACTGTACCTATGCAATTTCTTTTCGTATGAAAATATTTAATAAAAGTGTTTATAAGCAAATGTAATGAGCATCAACATTCTGATTTTTAAAAAAAGAAACAAGCTCAAAATCTGATATGCTCAAATGCAGCACTTCAGTTTATAAACATCACGGGAAAAACAGGAGATCACTTTCCTTGATGGATAGGACCTAAACACACCACAAAAGCTTGCTATAAATCATCTTTTGTAATCACATCTAATGTTATGTGCAGAATACTGTGTACACGTTTTAGTCACTAGCTGTTTTCCCCTCATAGTGAATGAGAGTGCCACTTCTGCAAATTAGTAGGAAAAAGTATTTTCTCCATTTCTATAAATGCAATTACCCAACTTGACACTATCTGTCATGTTACGGATAATAGAAAATTAGATTAATTTGTGTCCAGTCCAATATTTGTTGATGCTGTATACCGCAGGATATCATGTCATATTAAAACGAGCAGTGTTTAATGAGCTCTTCACAGTAAGAGTTCCTGCAAGGATCGAAGAATGGATCTTCCCTGGTTCTCAGATGTTAAGAAGGACATTTCTGAAGGCTGCCAGCAGAACATGCTTTGCCACAGAACAATTCAACACAGTTGTACTAAAATGAAAAATCGTCTGTATTATGTTAAATGGGGAAAAACGTGTGCCAGCAATACTTTTGTTTGACCTTAAAAACAATTGTTCTCTTGCTTTATTCTCCAGCGAGGCCAATGATTGTATTTTAAGTTCTAGTTAATGACGGTTGTCGTAAAAGTGAACCCACCGTTCACACATCCAGGTTTCAGAGAGGGCAAGCAATTAAGTCTAGTGCTGCAGTGAGGTTATCATTCATTCCATGACACTATAATGAAGAAGGCAACCTCAAGCTTCTCAGAAGCCGCAGCCACAGAGGGTATAACACAGGAGAAAGCCACTAAACGTATGATTTTATTGGAGAAAAAAAATAAAATAAAAATTCACTGCTAACTTAACTAGACAATTTTATTAGCTGGTCACATGGGGTAAAGTTTATCAAAGTCTTGCTGTTGAGAAGTGATTAAGAGATTAGACACTGAAAGGCGAATCCCAAAAGCTCTCTCATTATCTGGGAATTATTGCAGAGATGACAGAATCACAGGAACATCAGTGGGAGTGCCTTCCGTTATCTAATGTTAAGATTACAGCAATTTAGATCCAATCTCTCTGTGTGTTCCAGATCTTCACCCAGCTGAGAAGGCTGATTAATATAAGAGCAGCTCCACGTCATTGTCTTCTCATTTTGTGAAGCATACGCTCTGAGGAAGCCACAAGGGCTGTGCATTTATAATGCATGGGTATTTCAGTAATGTTATTGTTTATTAGAGGTACCAGAACAAATTATTTAGAGGGTTATTTCTGCGATTAGCATTAAGCTTTGTATCAGTAGAAACCTGGGAGTATATTCAAATGATCGTGCTCCCCCCCCCTCATATCCCCCTTAGACGAGAGATTTATGCACTTTAAAGGGTTACTTCAGCGATTAGCATTAAGCTTTGTATCAGTAGAAACCCGGGAGTAAATTATCGTACTTTCCCCCCTCATATCCCCCTGAGACGAGATAATTATGTATTTTATTTCTGGAAAAAATCCTCAGATGACGCAAATATCGTCATTTTGCGTCATCTGAGGATTTTTTGGCCAGAGGCTAAAGACTACAGCCAGCAGTGGGCGCTATTTCCACATGTTTTCAATATCGCACTCACAGCGCTCAGCTCGGGGAGCTGCGGAGATTCATGTAAACGGAGTGGTGGAGAGCAAAATGAATGTTTCAACTTTTCAAATTAATTCCTATGAAAGTTAAGCTTCCAAAGACATGAACTGAAAATGCACCAGACTGATCACGTGCTGTTAATGCAGCCGCAGCCGCGAATCCCGCGATTACCTCAGCTCATGTGATGAATGTAATCTGACTCATGCTGCGTTTGTGCCGTGGCACTCATTCGGCTCACTCACAGTACAGTATATCGCACAGGCACGTTCAGTTTTTAATTGTAGTGTCTCTAACTGAACGGATTTTATGAAAATGAACGCGATGGGCAAGTGATCCATCCAGTAGCCGTGCCTAGAGTGGCCTAGCAGGGCAGCGAAGCAAGTGCATTCTGGTAGTTGCTGTATAAAAAAATAAAATAAATAAATAAATCTTTTCTCAGTCTAGAAGGCACCAAATTCAAAAATAATTTCACATTTCTACTACATAAATGACCAAGTTTAAATACAGGTCGTTTCCCAGCACTGAAGTACCCCTTTAAGTCTGGAAAAAAGTCCTTGATGACGCATATATCGTCATTTTGCGTCATCGGAGGCTTTTTTGGCCAGAGGCTAGAGACTATAGCCAGTAGTAGGAGCTAGTTCCACATGTTTTCAACCCACCCATAGGGGGTGGGATCTCACTCACAGAATGTGCACGGCCGCTCAGGCATTCATTCGTGGTGCGGAGAAAAGCGAGTGTTTCAACTTTTCAATGAATTCCTATGAAAGTTAAGCTTCCATAGGCATGATCTGAAAACATGCCAGACTAGACATGCATCGTGAATGACTCAGCTCAGCTCTTCGCTCTCGTGATGAATGAATACTGTGACTCCTGCTACGTTTGTGATGTGACTCTCGTTCGGCTCACTCACACTTTATTAAACAGACACTTTCAGTTTTTATTTGTAGTGTCTGTTCTCTAACTGAACTAAATTATTTTATTACTATAAAAATGAAAATGACGGTGGGGGCGGTGCCGTGGTGGGCAAGTGATAACCGGTAGCCGTGGCTTGGGAGTGGCCTCGTCGGGCAGCAAAGCAAGTGCATTCTGGGAGTTGTTGTCTTTCATCCATATGAGCCAAAAATACATTTTCTGGCTTTTCTTACTCTAGAAGGCACCAACTTCTAAAATAATTTCACATTTATACTACATAAATGACCCAATTTAAATACGCATTCATCTTCTCAGCAGTGAAGTACCAATTAACTAAACAACAGACTAGTCATGGTTCTTTCTGATGGCGTGCTTATACTTTTTATCAAGAACATCTGACTCATTTCATAGCATTTATATTCTGACATTTTACAGTGCTTTTCAAATGCCTTTTAAGTATGAATCACATTCATTGTAATGAAAAAAAATAACAAACAACCTTGGATGCACCATTCAACACATTAAAAGTTACTAATAATGCCAATGCACTTAAATACTGGGACCCAATTTATATTAGGTGGCCTTACCTACTATGTACTAACATTTGAATGAATAATTTGATACAATGCACTCGTGTACATACATGTATTTACATTGCACTTACATTTTTAAAAATACCTGCGTGTAATTACATCTGTAATTCATTTCTGTAAGTACATTTATAATTACACTGCTGACCCTTCCCTTACGCCTAACCCAACCCTTAAACTTACCTCTACCATCACACCTGTTCCTTTACCTGTATCCCACCTCAATATAAGCAAAAGTGTTTTGCAATACAATATGAACACAATAAGTACATTGTACTTACTTTTTAATGTAAGTACATAGTAGTTAAGGCCACCTTATATAAAGTGGGACTAAATACTGCAATGAATTTAGGTATGGCATCCGCTGCACTCCAATCCTGAAACATAACTTACTCATCCATTATATACTGTATATTGCATATCATTGTGCAAATAAGAGCATTTGCAATGCTGAAGATCTCACTATGGAAAATTAAAATGGTTATTAAAATGGTTAGTGTCTAGTAATTCATTATTTTTAGTAATTGCATTCTTTGACCTGAAATCCAGTAAATGCCTTTAGTTCTTCAAAGTGTCAAACAAAAGATAAAAGACGTAGTGTTTATAAATATAAAATGTGTCTCTGAAAGAATAATTGTTGTTTGTCTGACACTGGTAATTCATCTATACGCCCCCATCTCATCTGCTGATGAGCAGCACTTTACAGTCAAAGCACCTCGTGATGTTGATTCATCTCTGTCCCAGTGTTAATTAGGGTCATTCTCAACATGCTTTCTTTAAAATGACAAGAAAGAACACACACACACACACACACACACACACACACACACACACACACACACACACACACACACACACACACACACACACACACACACACACACACACACACACACACACACACACACACACACACACACACACTGTTTCACACATTTCACATTGTTTTTGTGAAATGTGGGGACATTCCATAGGCGTAATGCATTTTTACTGTACAAACCGTATTTTCTATCCCCTACACTGCCCCTGCCCCTAAACCTACCCATCACAGGAGACTGCACAGTTTACTTTTTGTGAAAAAACCTCATCCTGTGTGATTTATAAGCATTTTGAAAAGTGAGGACATGGGGAACGCCCTCATATTTCACCCTCTTTTGTAATACCTATGTCATACCCATGTCATTATACACATTTGTGTCCTGATATTTCACAAACATGCCCACACACACACACACACACACACACACACACACACACACACACACACACACACACACACACACACACACACACACACACACACACACATGTTGTGTTTCCATGTTTTATGGGGACATTCCATAGGCGTAATGCATTTTTACTGTACAAACCGTATTTTCTATCCCCTACACTGCCCCTGCCCCTAAACCTACCCATCACAGGAGACATGCTGCATTTTTACTTTTTCAAAAACATCACTTAGTGTGATTTATAAGATGTTTCATGGGGAAAAAAATGTCCCCACAAGGACAACAATTTGGATATTGCCATCTTTGTGGGGACATTTTGTCCCCATACCGTAGGGATTACCAGTCCACACACACACACACACACACACACACACACACACACACACACACACACACACACACACACACACACACACACACACACACACACACACACACACACACACACACACACACACGTTGGTGAACTTGTCATTTCATAGGTGTGTTTTTTTATACAGTACAAACTATATGCAGAAAACCTTCTGCATGTTTACATTTTTAATAAAACATTGTTTAGTATGTTTTTTAAACCATTTTAATTACGAGGACTCAGGAAAGGTACTCAAACCATGTTTACATTGTAATACCAGTGTAATAACAATGTCACTATACAAATTTGTCTTCTCATAACTCATATAAACAAACACACACATGCATATTCTTGAATATATGGTTTACAATTAATTAATTAAGCTATATTATTTCCCTTTACACTAACCCAACCCCTAAACCTACCCATCACAGAACACTTTTGGCATTATTTGAATTTCAGAAAGCATTGTTTAGTATGTTTTTTAAAGCCTTTTGGTTACCGAGGACACTGGATGTTGTAATAGCCATGTCATTATACACATTTCTGTCCTCATATACACTATATTGCTAAAAGATTTGGGACAGCCCTCCAAATCATTGAATTCAGGTGTTCCAATCACTTCCATGGCCACAGGTGTATAAAATCAAGCACTAGACATGCAGACTGCTTCAACAAACATTTGTGATGGAATGGGTCGCTCTCAGGAGCTCAGTGAATTCAAGCGTTGTGCCGTGATAGGTTTCCACCTGTGCAATAAGTCCATTCGTGAAATTTCCTCACTACTAAATATTCCACGATCAACTGTTAGTGGTATTATGATGTTATATTCCCAGACGAGTTGAAGCTGTTATAGCTGTAAAGGGTGGGCCAACTCCATATTAAACCCTACGGATTAAGAATGGGATGTCATTAAAGTTATTGTGCATGTAAAAGCAGGCATGCCACAACTTTTGGCAATATAGTGCACACACACACACACACACACGTTGTGTTTTTGTGAATTGTGGGGACTTTCCATAGGCGTAATGGATTTTATACTGTACAAACTGTACATTCTATCCCCCTACACTGCCCCTGCCCCTAAACAGAAAACATTCAGCTTTTACATATTTAAAAAAACAAAACATCATTTAGTATGTTTATAAATCCATTTACATTGTTGGGACCGCTGGCTGGCAGCTTACAGTTCCAGTTTATGCATTCATATAATAAATACATAAATAAATAGGCTTGCGGTTGAATGTAATTCAGGGAAATGCTGAATGTGATAGATTTAGAGGCTAAATCTCTACAATCAATGTCAATTGCTTTTTTGTTTTCTGTTGCCTCCCAACCGAACGAAAAAACAAAACAAAAAACTATACTGGAATATAGGAATATATACACCACTACCATAAGCAACCACATGAATAAAAATAGCTTCCATTTCAATGCTTCATGCACTGTTGACATAAATGAATTGCTGCCAAAGCATCCAGTGTATTCTTATTAGAATAAATGTTTCAAAAAGGCCTCACAAATTAAATATCCACATAAGTCAAATGAATTAATATGTTGCGCGATTAGCTGATTAAAGAAAAAAGAAATAATGATGTTTCTAGATACATATATTACACCTTATACAGCTCTCATACATGATGTAACCTATGTATTCTCACTTCAAACATTGTAATGAAAGGCTAAAATTAATTGTGGTTCTGGTTTCACTGTCCAGTTTCAGAGAATGGTTGTTAATTTTTTTTTGTTTAAAGAGAGGTCATGTTGTCTGAGCAACATGCAAATGAATCAGCGGTCAGTGAATGTGAATCTAATTGGTGCCTGCTCTCCATTGAATGGAGATGTATGGGGATATAAGATATATTACATCTAGAGATGACTCTCTCTCTCTCTCTCTCTCTCTCTCTCTCTCTCTCTCTCTCTCTCTCTCTCTCTTTCTCTCTCTTCAAACTGTATTTTTCGCTACGAATATTAGAGATATTATATATCTTAAAAACAATCTTATTTGTTTACTTGAAGAGTTCATTTCTGTATTCATATAAAATATAATTCAGGTTTGTGCCTGCCTTATCTCTGTCTTTCATTAAAGACACAGATTAAATCTCGCCCGAAAATTAAATCTGTGAAATATTTTAATTTAATCTAGATTAATTTCACACTTCAATGTCAATACTGGTTATATTATCAGCAGGCACAAGACATTGTTGGATGATAATATTTGATTTTCAATTTGTAGTTTTATTGAGAAATTATGCACATTTATTAGAACATATTATATTATTCAGTGACAAATCCATCAATCATTTTAAAAATAAGACCATTTTGATTAGCTTTGATAAACTCTCAGTTAGAGTGTTGGTGATAATTTGATGTGGGCGTCATGCAGATATGAATAATTCTACAAACACTAATAGGAAAAAAATAAAAATAAATCCAAAACATCTGCTTAAACCTATAACATTTGAAAAAGAATTGCTTCATCACTTCATAGCTTTAAAATTATTATTCCTCATTAATAGTAATCATTGCGCCACAGGTGGGGGTGCGTGCTTTTTGTGATTTGTACACCCAAATGCAATGTTTGTTTTAAAGTCTGGCAGAAAGACGTGCCTGAAAGTGTTGAAGCATCAAACATGTGGCTGTTGTAATTAATCACTGGAGATATTTAGGCGGAGATGATTGAGCAATTATTTTGCTAGCAAATATCATGATCTAGAACATTACACAACGATGTGGTTTCCGACATTTCCGACATACTCCATTTTCACATGGCCATGTTTCATCTCCTTGTAAAAACGGTTAGGTTTTAAGCCTCAATACTTTTCAAACATGGAAAAATACCAGAAGTTTGCTTCAGAATATTACATTCGTTACACATTCGAGTTCAAAGTGAAATTCTCAGGGTATCAAACTGTGGCACGGTCTTAGCCAGTTCCCTTTCAAATCTCTCTGCTCCTTTGCTTCTTCCGAATTACACACCAAAAACAAAACTTGATGAAGAAATGTAGCACTTTACAGCTTTGAACAGGGAAGCTGTAAATCTGGCATTCTTGCCTGCGCAATAAAGCTTCATTTTCGTTTTTCATTTCTTTTGGCCTTTATGAGAGTTGTTTCTCTCTGATTCAGCTCAGTTTCACACAGTTTGACTGGAACTGTGTTTTTATCAAGTACAGACCAGACCAAGTGCATATTTGATCCATCCCTGACTGGGATTTTTTGAAGGAATATTGGATTGTTAAAATACAAAATGTTGGTATAGCTGCCATAGTACACACTTTTCAGTGGTATCATAGCAGCTGGTACCTATACAAATCCCTTCGCTGAGGCCACGTCTGCTGTGTTCTATCAGAGCCCAAAACATTAAGCTCAGAGTCCATGAGTGTAAATATTTTCTGTTACATGAGTTTATTTCATGTTGACATTCTTCTCAGATGAGAGGATGGAAGCTTTGTGCTCTTGAATTAAAGATGATTTCCTCAGTGTTAAAGCAGCATGAAATTGCATGTGTTTGAAAGTGCTTCCCGAGACCTACATTTCTCCAGTCAATTCTCATGTCATTGCCCAAATGGTTCCTAGGGAAGCTGGGGGCTTGGACTTTTTCAATTAGAAACTGTCGCTGGCTGCTGGTTTCTCAGCATTGTAATGGCATGGTAGAGTTATGTACACCAAAGTTATGAAATATTCTCCCTACTCTCTTAAAAATAAAGGTTCTAAAATGGGATTTTTGCAGCAATGCCATTAGAACACATTTTCAATCAATCAATCAATCAATCAATCAATCAATCAATCAATATTCATCCATTTTTATGAACACTTGAAGGTTGGTAAGTTTCCAAAAAAAAAAACCCCACAAAAAAATCAAACAAACATTTCAATCAAAAAGCTGAGAAAGATCGGCATCTATGATATTTCATACATTTTCCAAAGCACTGGTCCAATGTGGCTACAACTTGATTATTAAATTGTTTAATTAAGGTTTATACCATAGACTGTATAAAAAATATGGACGTAGTGATGCACCCATAGGATTCTGCAGAGCAGTTTTGAAGAGTAAAGTCGAGCCGGCCGTTGCCATCTTAGCAACGGGTCATCCTGCGTCACTCCCGGATAACAGAAAATGAGCAAAGAGCTGGGACGATTCTGCTCCCTTCTGGAGGCTGTCCCTAGTGGCCTGTCAATGAACTGCAGTTTAAGTCACAGTATTGGCTTCAAGAGAGACTACGGGAGGTTGCCGCTTGGTTTATACATGCTAGTTTCTATGACAGAGTTCAAGATAAATATTTTCATTATTACTGGAGCTGCCAGTTTCCAAGTTTGAAAAGATTATTAAACAGCAAGCAGAAACTGGCACACTCACTCACTTTTTTTCATTCACTCTTTCAAGTGGACTATATTTGTGAAGTAATAGGGAATAGTGAATAAAGGTATAGGGGGTGATTTCGAACACAACTGGTCTATGCTGATTTTTTTTTTTCTAGCTCATATTTACAAGTTGAACACACCACAATGTCGTAAATATGTTTGGCAAAGCTCTGGATTTTCTTTAAGCCCCGATCTTCACAAGTAATTAGAAACATATAAAAAGCAAAACACAAATTATGCATATTCCTTGTTAGAAGTAGAGTTTAGGAACCTTGCTGTATTTTTGTGTAATTAATTAAGAGAAAGTACACCGCCATCTTACTCCGATGAAAGTGAATGGAACGCACCTGCCATCGTAAACACGGCTTCCCACCGTGTAAATACAAACCTTCCAGGAGGACTTGAACTAACCTTTATTTCAGAATATCTGTATAACAATGAAAACACTTTACTGGCAACTTGTTTTGCTGTATGAATGGGGTAAACTCGGATTAACAAGGGGAGATAACTTTTATCGCTTTGTCACATCACGTCTAGGACAAGGGGTTAGGCCAACAACTCTGTTTACACTACTTGCAGATATTCCCATTTCTGATAAGCTATACGGCAGAACATGCAGAACAATGCAGAGCTTGATTAAATGTTTGACAACTGGCATGAGACTGAAGTAATTTGTATGCTAATTGCATGCTACCTTTCTTGCCTATATTTGCATTTTGAGGGAAACATGCCAAGAGTTTTATTATTAGCATGTTTTATTACTGAGGAAAAGTTTAACGAAATAATGAGCACTGTGTGTTTGCATATTAGAATTTGCCAAAAGACATGCAAATTCAATCCATTTACATCAGCATATCTATATTATTTGCTCAGATAAATTTCCTGACACATGACTCATAGGACCTTGGCTGAAATATCAACCAAGAACTCACTCCAAACTTAAAAAAAAAAAAAATAAATAGTGATGGCCATGTCTCAGCCAGTGCTGCCAATTAGACTGCCATAAAGCAGCTTGACATACAGAGAACGTCAATCCATCACAAGCAAGCCACCCCATATGGGAGCCATCCTCAAGAGAGGCAAGCTGCAATGAGTTGAGGATTATGAAAAATATATTTATAAATAGTAATCTTGCCAAACTAAGCTGTCCTCTGGTGAGATGTGGTGCAAAGACCCAGTGGTATCTGTGGTGCAGCCTTATCCAGATAGCTGGCTAACATGTCTGAGCAAGGCAATTAGCTGCTGCTCTAGAGAATATCATTCTTCTCTAATGATTCTCTTTCTCTCCTTTTTACTGTTATTACCTTACTCACAGATTTTCATAATATAAGAAAATATGGACTTGGGACTTTATATGTACTGTTAAGTTCCAAATCACTTTTTTTAATCAGATTGGCAGTAATACATTTTAGTTAATCATTAAAACTTACAGGCATCATATGGAAAAGGTCCCTGATTTATATTTCCTGCAACTAAATATTGTAGGGAACAGTTTTAGTTAAATCAAAAAGGACAGCCAAGCTATCTGTTGGTCCCCTTGGAATATAAGCCAAGCTCGGTGTCCACTCTATAATCATTTTGTGTAACCAAAGGCATACAAGTCCATTGCAGGTGGACAAAACTGATGACAGTGGGAAATTTTGAAAAACAAGCAGTGCCAAAGTTTACAATAGTGAGTTGCACCTGTCAGTGGATGAGCTATAACAATGTGAAACTGAAACTGTTGTTGGTAATGTTAAGTTCTGCTGGCAGTGCTAAAAAATAACAAACAACTGTGCTAACTTTACACTTTACACAAAAAAAAAACCCAATGTTGGGTCAAATATGGACTAACCCAGCAATTGGGTTGTTTTAACCCAGCAATTGTTTTAATTGTAATGGCAAAGCTACATGTTCAGTGTCTAACGATCCATCAGTAACCATTCTAATGCTGATCTGGTGCAAACAGGTGCCGTTTATTTTTCTTTCTTTCTTTTTTTTTTTAAATCTTTGATGAAAAGACTGGTGCTGTTCAATAATTTCTGACAGAACAATTTCAGGTTACGTTTGTTTATGTATTATTTCAATGAAATGATGCAAACCTTGGTTTTGCCAACAAAAAAAAAAAAAGAACAAAAAAAAAGTTTAAATGGCCCTGAAAAGAAAAATAGTTTTAGATTTAATCTAGTAAGAACATCCGGTACTGCTCCCAAACCAAATCTTACTGAAAACTAATTAAATAAAAAATGTGTGCTTTTTTCCCTAATATTAAACTTTATTTATTTATTTTACTTCATAAATAATCTGCTGAAGTCTTCTTTGAAAAGATCAAACTTAAATCTGTGCTCCAAAGCCTTCAAGATTTACAGCAGTTTAAGTTGAACATTTCCTTTTTTAGGTAGCCTATATGCTCAAAAAGTGGTTAACAGGTAATACATGGGTAATAACTATTTCATAAAAATAATTTAGTACCATAAAATCTCCTAGAAGTACAAAATATAAAAAAAAACGTTATCATATCAATATCATAGTTTAAACAGATATGGCTTTAAAACGCATGCAGATACTATACTTTTATGATGATCTGCAATGTCACGTAAGCGTGATAGAGATGGTAAATGGTAAATGGACTGCATTTATACAGCGCTTTTAACAGATCAATGGCCATCCATAACGCTTTACATATTGCCTCACATTCACCCATTCACTCACTCATTCATACACCGACGGCGGTGTCAGCCATGTGAGATGCCATCCAGCTCGTCGGGAGCAGTTGAGGTTAGGTGTCTTGCTCATGGACACCTCGACACTTGGTCAGGTGGAACCGGGAATCGAACCACAAACCTACCAATCTACATGAACAACTGAGCCACTGCCGCCCAGTGGCCACCCATAGAGATGATAATCACAACCAAACAGATGTTTTCGTTTTTGGCAGGGTATCCGAGACACAAGCTGTAAAGCCTCTGTCCTCTTCTGGGAGAAGCAGCTCATTTGCATTTAAAGATATATGCACGAAAACAGCATGTTTTTCCTTCCACTCAAAAACATGCATTTAAAACTTGGGGTGCTTCTCAATATCCCTCCTCGTTTCCTCGCTCCTCCGTCCTCAATCCTATGACCCGGAAACCGACCGAGCTCAGCATCTTGTGAGACATGTCAATTATCTAATTGCACCGCGAGGAGGCGAGGAGTGAGGAGGCTTCCTGAGGAGTCATGAGCGAGGATACACAGGTGTACCCTTTGCGGAAGTGTTTTATCGACTAAACATGACGCACTTATTAATTCTCCTCCCTTTGCGGTTGATAACTGGGAATAATTTATTGTTAATAATAACTGGTAACATTAAATAAAATATGGACAAATGTGGTATTTTGTGGAGGTTGAAAATATTACAATATCTCTAATGTTCAAGAATCCCGACGTGCAAGCTTAATCCAGCGGTGTAGAGTCATCATTAATTGAAGACACTTTGAAGTGACACTAAAGGGAGGGGGATATCATTTCACTTGATTCAATTCCTCCGTCCTCGCGTCTTTTCCTTGCGTTTTTCCCTCGCATCCTGAAGGGATGGAGATAAGACGCAAGGAAAGGAAGCTAGAAAGGAAACAAGGATTCACAAATAAGTTTTGAGAAGCACCATTGGTGTAATAAATGATCTGTGGGGTACTATGAGCGGAAACTTCACAGACACATTCTGGGACACCTAAGAATTATATTACATCTCGTAAAAAGGGGCATAATAGGTCCCCTTAAAGATGCTCTGTTTAAAATGTAATATATTTTGGTTTGTTGACTTCTAATAATTATTACATATATGTTTTTTTATTAATCCCTTGCTTTTCAGGAACACAGATCTTGTTTAAGAATGAAAAGGCAAAAAAAACTACAATATTTTTTTCTGTATAAAAGATTTACTTGCATCAAAGAAAAGATGCTGCTAGCAAAGCACACCTGTAAAGCCAGTGTCCTTCCACATGGCTTGCAGTGCTATCCAACCAGCTATCCAACTAAATTCTGCAATAATACCTTCGCCACCTATCTGAGCTGCGTAGTTTGGGTCTCATAACTCTTGCCTTTCAAAAAATTTCAGGGTAAAAATGTTCCCTCTACGAGTGACTCAGGAGAGGTTGAATAAGTAATCAGTCAGTGCCAGAAGGACTTGTGAATTCAGCATTAATGAGTTTGCAGCTTGACTGTGCTCACTCAAGAGCAACCGTGCTTTGTGAAACAAAGAGCGGCCTAATTCCTCTGGAATGGCAAATTCTATTATATCAATAAATGTCCTACATGCTGATAGTTGACTCACCTCTACACATGGTAGTCAAACAAACTAGACATGTGTAGCACATTTGTACTATTTATACGACTGCTGCCATGCACAAACTAGAAATCCGAACAACTGCAGAGCTGCTTTTTCATGTTCAATTACAAAAAAATGTGCCAGTATAATTTTGCTCGAATGTATAATCAATTTATTATTTATTTATTTTTGCTTGTCTACTTTCTGTGAGCGAGTTAGACAGCCCTTGAGAAGATGATCTGTAGGGTAATGAATTCAAAGACAAAGTTTTCTCTTTCATTGTCACGAAAATCATGAATAAATTGTATGGTAGACAGCGTTGTGTACTAACACGTTCACGTTTGACGTGGCATATGTCTCCTTTCACCTGAAAGCACAAGTCTAAACATCAATCAAAGTCCTTGCCTATTTTTGTTAAATAAACTTTCTTCTCCCCTTTGTTCTGTTTTCTTCTCTCAGGCAGGTGACAGCGTCTCCAGGAGAACGGCTCAAGGAGGGGATCTGCACGGGGGGGTTCTTAATAATGCAAAGCGGAATTTTTCACTCATTCTTTATTATCCATGTTTTTGAGTAGTACATGTAATGCTAAGCTTTTAGTCTAGAAGAGTATGCTTAAATGCTTTGTAGACCAATATAGTGCCCTATGAATAAACACATTTTATTTTATTTTATTTTAAAAGCAGTTTCCAGCATACATTCTTTTAAACAATATTGTTTAAAAATGATTTCAGATGAAAGAATCTAAAATCTAATCAAGTGATTTCATGACTTTATAAATGTTCTAAAATGTGGAAAATAAAAATGAATAATGAATACAGTATACGTGTGTAATAACTGTAGGCCTGATCACAATTTTGTAGTCATTATTTTATCTTGCCTTTATCTTGATGCCAACATATTTAGAAGATATATTAACAAGATTTGTTAAAGGCAAAATATGTAAAATTCGGCGTTAGAGGTAGTTTAATGACGCAGAGATTGAGCGCTGAATCTTAGGAGTTGTCATCTTCACCTCACAGCCGGTGGAAAAGAGTCGGGATGGGACTCGGGCAGAAATCACGCTCATGGATGAGATTATTAAAGTTAGTGTAGTATATAGCTGAGAAGGGACGAGTGTGCTGGCAGCTGAACGAGGCCGCTGGAGCGATTGCTAATGAGAGACGAGCGTGACGCATGGCTCGACTTTTATTATGCCACAGTCGCTGCTTCCGCTTCTTCTGGTCAAGCGTATGTGGGGTAACACAGCACTGTTTTATCATATTACATACATTTGACTGTGTTAAAAAATTATGTCATAACATTGCGGCTGTGACTGATATTAGAATATAATTTCACGAGTTTGTTTACCCATATACTTAAGCATATTTGGCTTGCTGTCCGCGGTGGAGGGGCTTGAGTTAGCAGCTTCAACTCTTAGATTTACTCCCCAGGGACTAGTGCTAGGAAGAAGAGCACGTTAAGTGGGATGCCTACATTTAAATTGGTGGAGTTGGGGAGGTGGAGGGATGCAAAGACAACTAATGACAGACGGAGGTAGGTGGCTGCTTATATGCTTTGGCAGTTAATTGAAAGATTATTCACTCCTCCCAGACCTGCACTTGTGAACTTCATTAATTGAAAGATTAGATGAGTTCACTCCTCCTGAAATTACGTTGTGAACTTCACATTAATAAATGCTGGATGGCTTGCTCTGCTAAATGGCATGCAATTAATTTAAAAACATATTGTATGATGGAAAAAATGCTGTATTACTATCCAATAATTCGTTTTCTGTCTATAAATGTATCCAAACAGTCATTCTCTTGTCTAACCGGAAATGGAAGGTAAGGCAGGTATGACGTCACTAATAGGTGACACGGTCTGTGTCCTGGTTAAAATTGCTTATTTCTCTGGATTCTTGGAAACATCTGGGATGATGTAAGTACATAAGTACACAACATTTATAACACTGTTCTAGTGGTTTTTCAATATTTTAATCCAAAAATCTTACATTTTTAATTAAAAGTGTGTGCTGATGGGATATTGTTGTCAGTGTTGTGATTTGACTTCATGTTTACTTGCAAATGAATCTAAGGATTGAATAAAAATTCATCATAACTCCTAAATCTGCAAAAAGTCTCTCAATATTTTACAATAATGCCATAGATGAGAACATTTGCCTCTCAAATCTTTTATTAAATAACGGGATGAGAGGACGGATTTTCTTCAGTCTTCAAAGTGTAATTAATTTGTTAATATTGATTTCAAATAAAAAATAAAGCATGTAACAGATGTGTGGCAGTGGAACAAAATAAGTCTTTTGTTCAACACTCTTCATTTTATACTAATGATTTTGCCCTAATGACTTGAGATATTACTGATCATATGCTCTCATTTTTCTGCAGATTGGAGAAAATTGATTATGTCTAAGCTGGACATATTCTGCTGCAGGATAGGTGGCCAACAATGGCAGAAGTTACAACATTCGAAGGCAGGCAGACATTGGACATAACATAGAATGATGATATAAATAATATGATAAAGCATGGACAGCGATTTGTAGCATTGGCTATCATCCATTTACTGTGTGAGCAAATTCTGACTTCCACCTTTTATATGTTTCTAATAGAATTAAGTATATTAGTGGCATACGGACTCCAATGAAATGATATGAGATATTCCAGTTCAAAGCCCTGCTGATTGATGCAGTCAAAGGGAGCTAATTAACACAAGCCAACGATCCAAACTATCTTCATCCTTTTTATCCCGGAAGAATTTGCTTTCCCAGTGAGAGAGAAGCCTTGGGCAAGGACTTGGGTCTCAGTGGAGGATGAAAGTGAAGGGTACGAACTGAAAGGTGGGGAAGAGCCAGGTGGGGTGTCTTCCTGCCCTCTTCTCCTATCTTCAGTAACATAGCCATAAAGCTTTGATTGACATTTGTTGATTTTTCCCCTTGAAGCGCGCCAAAGACAGGGGAGCTCTGCCATCATAGCATGACTTAGACTTTATGTGTACATTGAAAATGCAGTCCTGTGATCCAGACATACCCAGAGTGCGCACTGAACTCTGCTTTCGTCATCGTGCCTTGTCAGAATAGTTATTTTCATATCTTTGCAGAAATGAAATGTTTGAGAATGCAAAGTGCATGACTAATGATCATTTGGTTGTGCAATAGCACTTTTTCAAAGTAAATTCCAAGTGAATTTTTTTTTCTTAATAACTAAATTCTAATTAGTGTTATATTACAACACATCAGTTCTAACACTCAAAAACATTATACATATAATATGTAAAGCAAGTATTTAGAATGCAATGTAGTTTATTCATTAGTTCTTAAAATCGAACTAAATAAAATAAAAAAAGAAATAACACATTCCAATTTTTTATAAATGCATTAAACACGCTGATCCGACATCCATTCTCTTTGTTGTGGATGTAGTAGGCCTATGTTATGAGACTTCTAATGGCATGGCTTATGAATTAATCTTTCCATGATCAAAAGATATTTCTGAAAAGCTTGGGAAAATGGTTGTCAGCACTAATGAGGCTGGAAAGGGTTACAAAACAATTGCTAAAAAGACTAAGACATTCATTAATCTTATGTCAAACATATGAGAAGATGTTCCACGCCACTCCTATTTGGATCAACGTCCAGCTAAAATCACTACAAGGACAAGTTGAAGGAAGTTTCAGGAGGATTACAGACATTTCATTAAATTCTACCCACGTATGTAGTCGAATCAAGAAACTGCAAGACTATTTTGGCATCATTTACAAATAATATTTTACCATTTGCACAGAAAAAGTTCTTGGGCAAAACATCTGATGGAATCACATGTACATTCATTTTCTACATACCCTCATAATGTTAGGTGTGTTAGATTTGAAGCTGAACTGGACAGACTTATTGGCATATGACATCAAAGTATCGTGAGAGCAATTAGAGAGCAGTGTCGTATATATATATATATATATATATATATATATATATATATATATATATATATATATATATATATATATATATATATATATATATATATATATATATATATATATATATCATTTATGACTGTTTCAATGAGCCGCTATAAAAAGCAGTCTGCCATACTGGAACAGTCAAAGCCACTCCGGGAACACGCAAGATGACTGCATGTCTTCAAAAGTAGTTTGACACATATATGAATATCTATATCTGCAATAGACTTCAACAGATGATTTCGTAAAACTAACACAATAAAACAAGAGGAAGGCATCAGCTAACACAAAAAATAAAATGTTACCATAGTTTAAAACCTGTAATAAAAAATAATATTAGGTGTCCTTAACTACTATGTACTAACATTTTAATTAATAATTTGATACATTGCACTTATTGTGTACATACATGTTTTTACATTGTACTTACATTTTAAAAAATACCTGCATGTAATTACATCTGTAATTAATTTCTGTAGTTACATTTGTAATTACACAGTTGACACTTCCCTTACACCTAACCCTACCCTTAAACTTACCCATCCCACCACACCTGTCCCTAACCCTACCCGTATCCCACCTCAATATCAGCAAAGGTGTTTTGCAACACAATATGAACACAGTAAGTACATTGTACTTATTTTTTATGTAAGTACATAGTTAAGGCCACCTAATATAAAGTGGGGCCCAACAACCATCTAATCTAACTCGGCTAATCTTGACAGCCCATCGGCTAACATGTTTGTTTCTTCAACATTCATTTGTATGATATCCGAAATTAAATGACGTCAAGGCTGTAGTGTGATTGGTTATCAAGGCAGACGTGATCCAAGTTAGCCGTTACACTTCACCCAATACATAAAAATGTATGAAACGTCAGAGTGTTTGACAAATATTCATAGCCGATAAAAGTATGAGCAAAACATGTGCGAACATAGAGGAAGCAGAAATTGTCCGACTTGACAGGTTTTGTTTTCATCTCCTTCCCAGACTGGAAGCGACAAATCTCGTTGGAGGCCCACCAGTTGACGAATTCTAAATGAGGGAGTGTGTGCCTGCCTACAGCTACTCATTTGCATAAAACACACCCAAACCATGTTCATATTCCTAAAAAAAAACATTATATGCATATGCCTTTTCATCACTAATTCTTCACAGTGTGTCTTTAGTAAATGCTGCCAGTATTTAACACCAAAAGAGGTAAATAAACCTGGCCCTTTCTCTTCTGCTTGCTCACGCTCTCTCATCCGATTTCAAATTACTGTAAGCAATAGCACAGCCTACATGTGTTTCTGAGATCCCATTTAACAGCTGTGAATCGCCTATCGCCAGTGCATTTTATCATGCCATTTCATTTTGTGTTACTCTGAAATAATAAATACTTTTGGAGAATCACATAATTGTTTAATTTTCTAATATTTGTTATTTATATAAATATTTTTTTAAACTGCTTAAATTAAGAAACTAAAAATGCCATCGGGAGTATTTGGTTTCTGGCGTACCTTAACATGTTCATTAAACCACCAGGAGGAAACCCGAAGAGAAGTATACACAGAAGGATGCAATGAGGGAGAACATTGACGCATATCTCAGGACCCAGACAGCTTGAAATCTTTGAGGGAACAATTCATTCTGAGCAGAAGCTTAGAATTAATTGTCGGTTGGTGCCAAAATGTGGGTCAAAGTTTGGCAATAGCTCTAAACAGACAAGTAGCAGCTGAAGAAGCAGATGGATTTTCATATTTTGGAAACACAGCGTCCAGACCTAAAGACATCTGAAATGTTGTGCCATGACCTGAAATGAGCAGTTGATACAAGACAGTCTAAAAATATCTATGACCTGAAACAGTTTTAGAAAGAACAGGGATGGGAACATCTGGTTGGAATCATGCCTTGAGCTCCAGCAGGTGCCACATGTCAGTAATTCATATGTTTAGGTAAAGCCAGTTTTGAATCAATAGCTTTCTTCCAAAACCTAGTCAGCTGTCTTGTTCCCTATTGCCTACATAAACAACTGCATTCTAAAGCAGCATCCTAACTATGAAACCTTATAAGTGTCAGTGTTGGAATGTGTTACATATGCCGCAACTTTGCACACAAATACTGATATCAATAGAGTATGATGAATGATGCTAAGCTAACTGTACAGTCCTCCAAGCCTAAAATACAAACATATATAATCTATTTTTAAAGGGTAAGTTCACCCAAAAAATAAAATTCTGTCAGTGATTACTCACCCTAATCTCGTTCCAAACCCATAAGATCTTGGTTCATCTTTGGAACCCAAATTGATATATTTCTGATGAAATCCGAGAGCTCTCAGGCCCCTCATAGACAGAAATTGAATTAAAACTTTCAAGGTCCAGAAAGGTAGCCGATGCTGTTCACGTGAGTGTAACCCCTCCCGTCTGACCCGCCCGCTCCCAGCGGGACTCAAACTCGGGTCGGCCGGCATGAGAATCAGACCTTCTAACCAGGAGGCTAAAGGATGCAACCTCTAACGTCAGTCACTATAGTGTTGCTTGAGATCAGAGTAGTGAGGTTTACTTGCACTACTAGCTGGCCTCTGTTACACTCACCCCCATAAACCTCACTCCCATCCAGGTCACAGCACCAATGTAACCCCTCCCGTTCAAACCACCAGCTCCAAGCAGGACTCAAACCTGGGTTCGCCGGCATGAAGATCTAGAGCGACTTTTGAGATCAGAGGAGTGAGGTTTAGTCGCACAGCAACTACTAGCTGGCCTCTGTTACATGAGCACCACAAAGCATGCGCGGGAGCAGAATTATACAACATAAACTGCGTTCATTATTTTTGTTTGTTTTTGCCCACAAAAAGTATTCTCGACGCTTCTTAAAAGGCTATTTTAGCGAGCTATTGTCTATGGAAGGGCATGAGAGCTCTCGTATATTTAATCAAAAATATCTTAATTTGTTATCTGAAGATGAACGAAGGTCTTGCAGTTTTGGAATGACATGAGGGTGAGTAATTAATTACAGAATTTATATTTTTTATTTCATTTTTTTTTTTGTCAACCCTTTAATGACATATATTTTTCGGTATAGAATAAAATCTGCATCTCCCTTTCTTCGTCTACTTTCTCCGTCCACTGACAGCCTCTTACTGTTCAGTTGTTGTACTTTTGTGTACTATATTGTCTGAGTTATGCAGCCTGTATACATTTTAATGCCTTTTGTAAGACGTGCCTAGTGATGGGCTCTAATGCTGTATTGGCACATCAGTCTTGCTCGATTCCTTTGCTTCATTTCATTCAGCCATAAATATTGTTGAAAATTCACAACTCATTATGCGATGATGGTCATCTCAGATTTTGTAACTAACTGAAGCTTAGACAATTCGGATTGTCTGTCTAATTATCCGTCACCACTACAGAAGTGACTGAATATCTTGACAAATTCTGGGAGAACAGAATCGCATGCCTCAATCCTGATGGTGAAGATGATTGCGTAATCTTGGCAAGTCTGTCTGTTTGGCCGCCGCAGTGAGACATCACTGTCTGCTTTTCACAGAATCAGTGTCAGAGGCACCTCTCCATTCCAGCCAATGCCAACCAAACAACTTTAAAGCAGACTATCACCTGATAACAGATGACAGCTCAGAAAACCAAAGAGCCTACCCTCTTGAAAGGCATTTCCCCATTAAAGGCATTTCTCTCAGCAGTTCAATTATGCTGTATTAGTATTTTTTCTTTAATCTACACAGAATCAAGGTCAGTAGGTTCCCATTACATTTCCCTCCAATTCAAAACAACTGTTCACAAGAGTTTAGCGCCACTGTCAAGGTTAGAGCATTTCCCATCAGAGTGTATTTTAAATTCACATCTTTATTTGGTTTACTTCTGCTTGAGTGATAAATGAGGGACCTGTAGGGACTCTTTGAATTAAATGCTTGTGTGCTTTTAGATGCCTGTGTCTATCTGACTTTGTTGTAACCAGTGAAATGGCAAATACCCATGTCACTAAACAATTTGTTTACGATAAAGAAATGAATTCCATTAAACCCCATTACCTCAAGCAAGAACTGAGTGTACCACAAAAGGAACCAATTAACATTTCACAAAGAGTGTAAAAAGGTTAAGCGTTCTCCTTAACACTCCATAATGACACTCCACGATGACGTTTTAAAAGCCTGTTGAATGCTGGGAAGTACATTTTTTACTAGCTGAGGCAATTTTGAAATACGCCATATTAAACCTTTTCCATCATTTAAAGGAGCGGAGAAAGAGTCATGACACTTAAAGGCATCATTATTTGTAAAATCAGTCAGGACATAAATACAGCACTTTGTACAATAGACTCGTACTGCGCATAATATATCTTTGGCTGTGGTCTTGAACATATCCATGAATTTTTCATTTGACGGCAGATGAGTATTGCAGTGAAAAAGCCAGGTGCTCCAGTTTAATAGATGTTTGTTTACTTTAAGTGGGAGCAACTGGAGATGAAACCACAGCTTTCTAAGCTCCTGCTTGAGACACTTCCAATATACTAACATGCTCATTCTTTTTTTAACTATCCAAACGAAGGACACCTCAAGTATTTTGTATTTATATTTTACTCATTTCCTGCAAAACTCTTGCTACAGGATTATTGTGTATATATTTTAATATACATTATACACTATATTACCAAAAATATTGGGACAGCCCTTCAAATCATTGAATTCAGATGTTCCAATCACTTTCATGGCCACAGGTGTATAAAAACAAGCATTCACACTGCTCCTACAAATGTTTGTAAAAGAATGACATAAAAGCAAGGTCCATAAAGTCGTAGATGAGCGAGTTTTATATGGATGATCTTGAGTGGCCTGCATAGTGTCCTGACCTCAACCCAACAGAACACCTATGGGATGAATTAGAGTGGAGACTGTGAGCCAGGCCTTCTTGTCCAACATCAGTGCCTGACCTCACAAATGTGCTTCTAGAAGAATGGTAAAAAAAATCCCATAAACACACTCCTAAACCTTGAGGAAAGCCTCCCCAGAAGAGTTGAATCTGTTGTAGCTGGAAAGGGTGGGCCAACTCCATATTAAACCTCATGTTTATTAAACTTTACGTCATTAAAGTTAATGTGTATGTAAGGCAGACGTCCCAAAACTTTTGACAATATAGCGTAGCTATATAAAATACTGCTACTGTGAAGAACATATTAAACAGCTGCGGTATCAGGACTTGAGTTGTTTACTGACAGTCTTAAAATCTGTGCATTTAGGACAAGGTCAGTATGTTATCACCACCTTTCAAAGAACATCATATTCATGATGCATATTGTACCATGTTTACAAGATGTCATTCAAAGTCTGGTTTAAATCCTTTAGAAATCTAACAACCTTTCATAATAAATACAACCATTAAACGTCAAGAAGAATATTGTCTCAGTTTCATGTAACTATGTGTCCTGAAATGATAAAACAGTATAACACTATACCCTGCTATGACTGCCACACTAATCTTTAATCTATCTGGGCACAGTTGAGTCCCACAGGACACATGTTGATGTCTAGGTTCTCTTCAAATTGCCCTTTATAATTATTTAATGGTGCATGCATAAATGCTTCTGCTTCTAATTGTGTCCAAATAGCATATGGCTTAGAATGGCATGCAGTGAAGGCTTTTCTTTCAATTTCTAGTCTTATTTTGACAAAAGACAATACAATAAACTTGTATACTGTAATTATTTTTTTTCATAAAAGAACATGAATTTTTTTAAGTAAAATAAGCCTGAGTGATAACATTCCTCTTTATAAACGAATCCAACCAATTTGTTGGTTTATAAAAGAAAATAGTCTAAATCAAACACATGCAGGTAACGTGCATATATTACTGTCCATATTAAATATGCTCTGTGTAATGTCTGAAGGATGACTCTCAATAACATGTGATTTACGAGCTTATGAGTGTGATTGATCATGCCTCAGAGAAATCAATTTTGTGCAGTCCACAGTAAGAGAAAATGTGGACATTTTTCAGTTTTATTACGTAGCCACAGGTACCAACATATAACCAGACATACTGGAGAATGTTATTATTTTTTTATGTACTACAAAGTCTGCTCAAAATATTGCACAGGCCTGTGATGTGTGCAATGACATAAAGAACATTATTCTTTATGTCAAGAATTCATTTTGACAATATATCAGCAAATCTCTGATGACTTCCATGACTCTCAAGAATGTTCAACATAGACTATTACCATTACAGCTAACATCTATCTCACATTGAGAAAAAAAAAAATGCAGAGAGAAAATTTAACCAGGTCTTCTAAAACAACTTTAAAGGTGTTTGTGAGTTATTGAATGATTGATGACCTTCACTGTGGTGTCCCCTGTTCTCCATTGTAATTTAGTAGATATGGCATGCTAAGTCAATTAAATGATTGGGTGAAGGGGGTGGTTATCAGTCAGAAAGGGATTCCTAAAACATCCTTATATCCCCATTGCTTTGGTCACTTATTTGTCCTCTAATTATTTTTTCTTAAAACCAGCACTGATAAAGGCACTGACCAATGAACACGCTGTTATCTTTCCTTTCAATTACCCTGATCATTTGATGAGGGCCAAAGAGAGTCTTGATAAGAGATGTTTTCTTTTAATCAAATATCATTACTCATGCATTTTGTTCTAAAATTCAATTTTAATAAATGATTGTTGTAGCAATACTATACAATATAAAAAAGAAACATACTGACACAGTTAAACAATTTAGCAATATAGCATTATTTTAAAGTGATAGTTCACCCAAAAATTACCCCATGGTTTACTCACCCTCAAGCCATCCTATATGACAATCTTCTTTCAGACGAATACAGTCAGGGTTATATTAAAAATATCCTGACACTTCCAAGCTTTATAATGACAGTGAATGGGAGCCCAAAATGTAAAGGCCAAAAGAGTGCTCTGGGGGGGTTAATAAAGGCCTTCTGAAGCAAATCGATGGGTTTGTCCATATTTAAAACTTCACAAAGTAAAATATTTAGCTTACGGCAGACAGCCTTCCGCATTCACCTTAGGCAGAAAGTGTAACACCTCTCGAATTTCAAAAGGCTTATGCTATGTCCGATGTCTGTTGCGTCAGTTACGTTTTTTCCATAAGTTGAATACAGAAGGCGGTTCGCCAGTAGCTATATATTTTACAATTGTTTTTATAAAGTTTTAAATATGGATATTTTTCCTACACAAACCCATCGATTCGCTTCAGAAGGTCTTTTTTGGATTACCTTTATAATGGATGGATGCACTTTTTTGAGCTTTAAATTTTGGGCTGCTATTAACCGACATTATTGGAAATATATTTCTTAATATAACTCTGTATTTGTCTGAAAGAAAATGTCATATATACCTATGGCTTGCGGGTGAGTAAATCACGGGGTAATTTTCATTTTTGGGTGAACTATCCCTTTAAGAAATTTAAATTCCAAATTTAGTCTTTAGAACAATTTAAAGAAAAAGTGACCCACTTTATATTAGGTGGCCTTAACAACTATATACTAACATTTAAATTAATAATTTGAAACAATGCACTTATTGTGTACATACATGTTTTTACATTGTACTTACATAAAAAAAAAATTACCTGCATGTAATTACATCTGTAATTCATTTCTGTAGTTACATGTATAATTACACTTTTGACACTTCGCTTACACCTAACCCTACCCTTAAACTTACCAATACCATCACACCTGTCCCTAACCGTATATATCCCACCTCAATATCAGTGTTTTGCAATACACAACAAAAACAATAAGTACATTTTTTTAATGAAAGTACGTTAGGTCACCTTAAAAAGACCAGAATAAGAATACGTTTTTAGGAATACTATATTGTTCATAAGACCAATGGTTACGAGATGCTCTGAAATGGGAAAAAAAGTATTTAATGTTATATGTGATATATTTTATCTGCAGCCACATTCTGAACTTTTATAAAGAAATGAACAGAACAATTAGCAGATCAGTATGCTACTTGTTTTCTTTCCAAAACGGTAGGGATAATTGTTCGAGTGATGTAAATTTAAATAAATAAAATGTGGAGTGTGTATACAAGGATGTTAACTGTGACAGGATGACTGACAGGCCGGTTTACAGTGACAAAATGCAACATAATGCATATTTTTAGGGTGTCGTTTAAGTAGACGAATTGTTGTTCATCAGTGTTGTATATAGTATCCAATTGCCATACTTCAGTAAAAGTATACCCGACTGCTCTGAACATTTCAGAGAGAGTGTCCTACTACACAATGCACAATGCAACAAAATAACAAAGCAAACTAAGAAACAGACATCAGAGAGATGTGGGTGTTTTTTTTTTTTTTTTTAAATTATGGCTTTATGCAACCAAGCAGAACACCCTAAGAGCTGCATGGAAATGCAAAATAAGAACATCTTAGGAATTCTAGAGCAATGCCACAAAACACCCTAGCCACAATGCAACAATAACTTAAAACCCATTAGGAACACTTTAGCAACTGCATAGCATTTCACATTTCCTTTATAGAAAATACATATTAGTTCATATATATAATAAATTATATATATAGAGAGACTGTTAATAAAACAAGCTATTTGTTGGTAATAAAGTCTTCAATGCATTTAGTCATTACTGGCGATTCATACATAATACCTTGGTTAAATGTATGTTAGTGACATTTTATTATTTAATTTATGAAGCACTAACTTGTTACAAATACAATAAAGTGTTCTTAGAAAAGCGAGAGATGTCAGAATCTGATCACAATCCATTTTGTAACATATGGTTGCTGGCAAACAGACAAAGCCGATCAATAGTGTTCAACACCAACACAGCGTTTTAATGATAATAATCCAGGAGGTTTAGCAGCACGCACATTTGACATACGAGACCAGACAATGAATATAAGAAAAGCAGGAACTTAAGTACTGCAGATAACAAGGTGATAATTAAACACAGCTGAACCTAACAAACTCATTATGAAGTGTGACCATGGAGACGGAAGACAGGCGGGAACTCAAAGGAATGAATAAAAAACTAATGGTCCATGAAAATCGAACTTAAGAATGAATATAACTGAACCTAACCCAGGGACATTTCACAATACTAATAATTCTTAAGACAAGAATGCATTTATATCGATAAACAGATTACATCTTACATGATCAGTGTCTTCTCTTTAGGTCCACAGACCACAGTTAGATCACACATTGTTCGGTGAGCTTCTCGAAATTATTGGAAAATATACAATATACCCGTTTATTATTGGCGATATACCTACCGGTATTGACGATAACTGAAAAATGAAATGTCGATATTGTGGTAATTAATTATTACTATTATTATAGAGTCACAATAAGTGTTCTTTGCTAATTGAATTTGTGTGAATGACACATCTAAGGTATTCTGTTCTGATTTATATAAACTGCAAGTGTGGTTTTTAGATTAAGGACTATGCATATGAATCATTCATTAGTGAAGAAGTGATCTTTAAAGGTGAATCACACTGTGTGATCTAATATTTGCTTGAGACTAATGATCTCAGATGCATTGTCCTTGTTGTTGCAGTCTGGCAGGTTGCATCTGACTAAGAAGTACAAATGCTATAATAAAATCAATGAATATAAAATGCTTTCCCCAACTAGATTGTGTATCACAGTTATAACTTTAAAAAGATAACTCCAGTTACCATTCATCAGCTAATGTTGTGGCTTTAATTTCACTCCTGACAACAGCTCTTCCATTAAAAGCTTCAAGCCTCCATCAGTGTCCTCACATGCCATGATGCTGGAATTAATCACACAACTCACGGAAAAACAATTGAGTAAAACTAAATTAGCAAAGCAGTGAGAGAGGCTAACACAGCCTGTCCCATTGACACAGAGGCACTGACGTCAAAATAAACATATCTAGTCCTGAATATTCCCTCTTTGGCAGACCAAGTATTCATAAGGCTGAGCATCTGGGTCTGTGTTAATTAACTTGGCATTATCCACGTTCATTTTGTTTAGCACCAGGCTCATGGGTCTGTTTTAGAACTGTTAATTTAGGCCTGAGGAACATGGGGATGCCCATGCCTGATTTGAGGAGAATGCAGTCAGTCCTCCCAAGTGGCTTAGGCTCTCCTGGAATTTCGCAGTAATTTAACTGTGCTGTCAATCACGGTTTGCTCAACGTCCGTCTATGTCTCTGCAGTAACAGGAAGAGAGAATAGCAGGGATGGGGAAGAGGAAACAATGGTCAATGTGCACATTTCCCAATGGCAGAACAGGTGTCTTCCTCCCATTGCCAACAAATTAATACGGAATTGGATGGAATGCAATTCTGTCCTGATGTGATATCTTAAACACCAACATATTTGGAAAACTCCAGAAGAGCCATTATGTTGATTATGAAAGTATGTTTCTGTATTACAGTTCCCAAACTGAAGTATGTTTAATGACAATAATACATGTTTCAGAAAAAAAAAGCTGAGTACTGTATGTAAAGGCCAGTATTTTAGCAACAAAAGACCAATAATACATGAGCAGCACTTGCCTGCCTTATTAAACATCCATGTGCTAAAACACAGACACATACATTTGAATGCATGGTATTTAGTTTTAGCATTTTATAATCATTCTTATAAATGATTTATATGTGCACATCCAGTGATGGGAAAAGTTACTTTTCAAAAGTAATATATAAAAGTAGAATATTCCATTACTTTGCCATTGTTACTTTATAACTAAGTGAGTTACTTTAATGGAAAGTAATGTATTATGTTACTTTTTCCTCTGCGCTTGTTTGCTTTTTAATATGAATTTATATGTTACAGTATATTTGCCTTAGTATGGTTAAATTAGACTATTGAAGGTCAGAGGCAAAGGCACTGGTTAATAAAATTTGATTAAATACATAGAGTATGTGTAATTTAACATTTAGGTTTGTGTATATTCGGAGTTAGCATTTCACTGTTTTTATTCATTTTGAGAAATACTGAACCTGTTTTTTTGTGTGCAAGTGAGATGAGTTAAAGCATGTACAGTATAATGCTATGTATCCATCGTGTTTACACAATCATTAAAGAGGAAAGCAAAGTAAATTGTGTTACTTATTTGAAAAAGTACATTTAAAAGTAGTTTGTTACTTTAGTTACTTGACAAAGTAATCTGATTACGTAACTCACGTTAATGAATCACCCCACAACACTTTGCACATCATTATTGTTTTTAAAATCTGCAGAGACATCGCTTCTCTGATGATGTGTTTACTGGGGCTAAGGCGAGACAACCTGTCACTCACATGAAATCACAGTAGCAAATCACAATGATCCAACAATCGAATTCCTGATGGACAAAATCAAGTCCTGTCCTACATTTTTTCTTGTTCGAAAAAGCTGTTTCACTTGGATATGCATCACAAAGATTTTCACAACTTCTGCTTCATACTGACTTTAATAAGAGACTGAATGATGTTTATCACCGAAAATGAAAATTCTATTCAGGAAGGACAACAAAAGGAAAGCCTAACTAATGCGCACAAACAAGAAAAGGACTTAACAAATAAGCATGCTGTGTTTGTCCAGTCAATGTTCGGCACTACATAGGCTAAATGCAAATAAGGATACATGTATGTATAAATAAACCTGGGTAGAGATTGAACAGTGTGAACATGGAAAATTATAACACAGGATTCAGAATGAAGAATTTAGAATGACCCGTCCCAGGCTTAACAGTTTTAAGTGTGAAAAGCCCCAAAATCCCTAACCAGTCAAGAACATCTTGAACATGCAGGTCATATAGTGATCAATACATGCATTTAATGCTGCATTTCCTGACCTATTATTGCTTCTGCAAAGATGCACTTTACTAGTCCTGGCAGGTTTTCGTGTCAATGGCACATCTCTCCCTTTCTTAGAGGCATGCATACTTTGAATTTGAAGATGTAGCCAACCTATTTTCGATGAATTTCACTTTAATTTCAGAAGCTGACAATGCTGACCAGGTCTCCACATTGGAAGGGTATTGTTAAGAAAGTTCAAGCAGTGATAAGGTTAATAAATAGCTCCACAGCACTGAAATGCCATGTCAATTTGCAGTGTCTGCCACATCTTCGACTTGGAAGGTGAGCTGCCTTCATATTGCTTGAAAGTACAGGCAAAGCCTGAAACTGGTTGTAAATTGAATTTTAATGGCACCATATAATATGCTGAGCCATGCACTTTTTTACCAGCTCTCTTCTCAACGTTGTCACAAAGCAGTCATTCTTATGACCCTGAATTATACCCGTCATTGCAGACTTCAAAGATTTATCCAAACAACCCCTGAAGCACACACAATACTCGATTTCCATGTGTAATATGTGCATTTGAGGTTTCATTTAGCAATGTCAAATAATTTTGTGTTTGTTAAAACAACTGCAATTTCAGAACCATTAGTTGGGGTATGTTTTAACGATATAAATCTAGAATAACATTTGTTTGTTCAGTTGTCAGGCATACCACTCAGACTATTGATCGTGTGTGTGTGTTTGAGAGAAGGCAGTGAACTGTGTAATGTTTTTTTTTCTCTCTAACTCAAAGACTATTCGCCTCCGGATTAGGACCGCTGTAGCCTGTCGGGTTTCAAAATCTAACAGAAAACCCTTCTAACAAAGGTATGGTGCATCACTGCCCTATCAGATCATATTTTCAAGCTTTATATGCATCTGGCTTCCGTTCCCCTGAAGTGTTTTTCAGGCAAACCTTTTTCTTTGTTGCTCATTCTTAACGATTTTAACTTCTGCTGATATTTTAGCCACAGTATAGGGAAATTACATATGAAACTCTTTCATGCCATGTCTTTGTCAATTTCATTATATCACACCTTTAGTATATTTAACACACAACCATGGGGACATTTTACAGTCCTAAGCAGGGGTCTAAAAGCAGTAAGTCACTGTACAAGGAGACTAGCTTTTATGATGCGAAAGAACGAGAGAAAAAAAATCCTTTACCACCAGATATTTCTCAGCAAGGGCAACTCAATGCCAAAATCAATAAGAACATCTCCTTTGAGGTAATATTAAAAACAGTATGAGTACATAAAAGTAGGGAGACTTATAATGATAAAAAATAAATAATAAAACCTTCTGAAGTGATAGGAAGAGATAAGATGGTGCTGTAATTCACCCCATGAAATCATAATGACCAAAATGTGCTTTTCATTACAATACTCTACCCAGTAGTGTAGATGAGTCTATCATAAAAGAAATAGCATGTGTTAATCTGTGGGAGGTATTGTGTGTTTCTCATCAGCTCGGAGGGTACAGAATAATGCTGCCTGCTTAAATGTAAAACAGATAACAGCTCTGGAAGTTGGTATTCTGGAAAGTGATAAACCAGGACGAACAGACCTGCGGTGAAACAGTGCTTAGTCCAACAGAGCTAAATTCATTTTGCTAGCTCACGAAATGGAGTTATCTGAATCAACTGTCTTCTATATTCACCACAGGATATTGAGGAAGGCCAAGGTCAAATTACATAAAAATCTGAGAGCATTAGACTCCATTGCAAGAGAAAGTTTTCCAACTCAGTCAGAGATAATCTCAATCTCCAACTGTGCTCAGCAGGGACTAAAAGGCTTAAGAACTGATAGGATCCTCAGACCACGTAAAAATGGGTTCAATGAGAGCCTCAAATAATTTGATTTTAAGATGTGATGCAATGCCATGGTTGTCTGTAATGTTTAGGGTCTACCATAAGCACTCTATGAAGTGAACAAGGTTTTTTTTTTTTTCTAAATAAGCTACTCACACCTTATCGTAAGTTTGATTCAGTCATATTAATAATATTTTGACTTATGTCCTTCAGGACTTTATTAGGTTAACTGCCAAATATGTTCTACAGTGTATAATGTGACATGACTGGTGCAATACTAACTGTCCTTTTTTTAACAAGATGGTTTACACAAAATGCTTATTCTGTCATCATTTACTTGCCCTCATGTTATTTCAAACCTTTATGCATTTCTGTCTTTAGAATAACACAAAATAAGTTAGTTCCTTTTTGTCAGTCACTTCGACGTGTAGAACTACTGACACTAGGGGCCGCACTTGGGAGCCCCAAACATCTCCGAAAAAAGACCAATGAAAACCGGCAAGTGGAATTTGCATGCCACTCCCCCATCATATGGGTTTAAAAGGAATGGTGGGCATCCACTCATTCAGATTTGGTCTTCGGAGCCGAGCAAGAGTCTTCTCTACACAATATATTTTTTGTTCACCTGTGGAAGAAGCAAGTTGCTGGTGTTATGGCACATTTCAGCAGTCTGTTTCCAGTCAGTGCATGGATAGGTGCAAAGAGAGTTCCCCATGGTGCTTCAGCAACATAAAATAGCAGCTTTCCTCTAAAAGAGCAAAACATAGATGGAGAGTGACTTTTTAAAGATGCCTTACTGTGTGTTCTGGGTGCAGTCAATATCTCTTGTTCTGCCACAATCACTGCCTCGGATGTTTGGGTCATTTCCACGCTGAGAAAGCGTTTGTGCTGATGTTCAAACTTAGTGCATAAACTGCATTCAGCGACTCAGGTTGTCTCAGAGCAACCAAAGTCATGGAACGGGCTCTCAGCTAGAAGATGTCCATGTTAGTGGTCCAGGAACACCATCCCTGGCTGAACTTTGCTGGGATGAGGAAAGAGCCCTTTTTGTCAGCGCCTCCATCTCACAAAGTAGCCTCCTCTGCGACACTGTCACGGACTTTGCCCAGCAGTTCTCAGCCGTAAAGAAATAGACCAAGGCAATCAAACACATTCTGCCTCAGTGAAGTGGCACCAGGCCGCAGAGGTCTCGCTCATTGTCTGCTCGTCACCGAGGGTGTACGCATGTGGCTGCCACCCCAGCTTGAGCTGCCTTCAGGAAAGTGACGCAACACGCTTGTCAAGCGACTAACAAGAACCCCAAGAAGTCTCCTTAAAAGTGTCCCTGAGATGAGCGACAGGCAAGTTACTTTTTCCCAGAAGGTGCAGGGCTGGGCGGATAATCTTTGGTTGCTTTTTGTTTTTCTTTCGCAACTGACCAAAGGGGCAGTGTTACCCACATTTTCAAAGGAAGAACAGCTTCCACACTCCCTGGGTCACAGCTTGCAGCCTGAACATGGTGGATTCAGTCAATTCAGTTCACCAGATGCCCGCCTAGGCTCGATGGCATCCTCTTTACCTTGGTCACTGGCAAAGACGCCCCTCTCCTGCATGCGGAAATTGTGCTTAGATTGGCGAAAGACGCAACAGAGCCTGTCCCTCCAGCCGAGATAAAGAAGGAGAGCCTGTCCCTCCAGCCGAGATAAAGAAGGGTTTCAACGGACCTTATAGTACTACGGTACTTCATTGTACCGAAGAAAGGCGGTGGGTTAAGACCAGTACTAGATCTGGGGGTTCGGAATCGGCTCCCATTCAAAATGTTAATGCGTAAGTGCATGACACTCGTTCACCAACAGGTTTGTGGCAATCGCCATTTAGTCATTAAATGTCTCGATTCTTGACACATGCCTTGACACAGACCATTTCTTCAGTTTGCTTTTGAGGATCAGGCATATCAGTACAAGGTCCTCCTGTTCAGGCTGTTACTGTCTCCTCACATCTTCACAAAAGGCATAGAAGCTGCCTTTGCCCCACTAAGGGAAGTGGGCATCTACATTCTAAATGATCTTGATGACTGGCTGATTCTAGCTCACTTTTGAGATTTTTCTGTATGCTCAGGGATCTGGTGCTCAGACACCTCAGCTGATTGGGGCTTCAGGTCAACCGGGAAAAGAGCAAGCTCTCCCCAGTCCAGAGCATCTCCTTTCTCAGGACAGAGTTTTATTCAGTTGCTATGACACAGTTTACACAGTTGCTATGGGTCTCACAAACAAATGCACCCAGTTAGTGTTGAATTGCCTGAGGTCATTCAGGGGGAAACAGCTGTCCCACTGAAACAGTTTCAGAGGCTCCTGGGCATATGGCTAGCCTGACATTGTCATACTCAATTCTAGTCAGAATATGAGTCTGATACTGCTCCATTGGGCTGTGATTATGGGGCATGTTTCAATCGAATTAGAAAAAACCTCAATTGGATAGACCTACAACCAATCAGAGCACTGGAGTGACGCATAGTTGTCAACAGAACTCAACTGCACGCATGCTGGAAGAAAAATTTTTAGAAGAGGAAGATATTTGCCAGTGTTGTAAAATAATTTAAAGGTAGGGTAGGTAAGAATTATCTAAAACACTTTTGTCCAAATTTGTTTAAACTTTCTTTATATGTCAATACATAATTAAAATGTAAGTACTCTGAAAAGAGAGTATAAAAATTGAGTGACTCTAGACTTTTTAATCTGCAATAAACACCGCTCATTGTTTTCATTCGGGACGAACAAGTGATTGGCTTGGGCGACTGTCACTCTCTCTCGCTACCATGGCAACCACCCCTTTTGCTACAGGATCTGCCCACATGCGCGCACTCGAGCCGACGATGCGGTACTTGTCTCCGGAGTGTAGTCCTCATCAGAGTCAACAATGCTTTCATCATGTAAACTCTTACATGCAAAACACCGTATATGTTATGAATCTTACACAAATTTCATCTTCATCACAGTATAACTGATGTTATTGGAAAAAACATGTATCAATGCTACCCATTTTTAGCTTTGCCTTATATATATAACTAGCTCATTACCGAATCTAACAAAAATATATTTTAAACTTTACCAGTATCGGTATTCTAGCTTGATACTTGATAGTGAGTACTGAAAGACTTCTTATTCGTTTAAATTCATACTAATAAAGTTAGATTCTTTATTACATGTGATTCTGACATGATGTCACTACATGCACTCCGCTCCTTCTTCTCTGCTCGTCTCAGGTAAATAATGCGTCTTCCAGCTGAGCGGTCGGCGTAGCGTGTTCATGTGTTTTGGGGGCGTGGCTTTGGAAAGAGCCCAGAAGGGAGAAGGTGGAGTGAATGGAAATAATGAGCTGTCTTTAAAACGTGAGAGGTCTACAGACACTCAATTTTTTTTACTTTCTTTTTCAGAGTACTTACATTTTAAGTATGTATTGATATATAAAGAACGTTAAAACAAATTTGGAATTTTTTTTTTAACCAATTCTTACCTAACCTATCTTTAAGGATGCACAGAGTACTTACCAACACGATCATCATTTTTGAGAGAAATAGTAAAGGTGAATTCATATACGAACAAGTTCTCAATTTAGGATTAGAACAAATTCAACCTAAAGCGCTCTTTGTGGACATGAATGCTTACGTTACTGTTTATCATCTGTCATCATATAAAGCCCACCCTGTCATTTGCATTGGTCCGAACAGCTCCTGTTCGGAAATAGTTGTTCCACAACAGATCAAGTCCAGACCAAATTTCCTGAACTCAAATGTTGTGGGTGGGGCTAAATTCCAAGAAGTCGTCGCTGCAGCCTGAAGCACGATGACGTACTGGATCAGATCCAACACTTACTGGATGCGCATGCGCGGTGGTTTCATTCACATTTTGATGTCGTCACATGCGCACGCGCAGTTGAGAGATTTGTGACCTGGATAAATACTCAAACTGCTCGCGCAAAAACAATTATTAATAATATGCTCACGAAATCAGGACACACGTTTTGCATTTTCCCTTGAATGTGTACTGGTTGTACCTTGAGGATTAAAATTACAGACAACTAGGCTACTTGACTCATTTTTGCTTCCACTCAACAGCAAGTATGACCAGAATATGTTACAATTTGAACTGTTTTGCATGTATGTAGAGAGAAACTAGGATATAATGTTCTAACCTGTGTAGTTATAATGTTCTAACCTGTGTAGTTATAATGCGTATACGCTGGTCTTAAGTGTCACTTAATACCAGCGCAGCGTAACCCTTCAGATACAACACGATATGCGCTTCGCTGGCCAGAGCAAAGTAAGATTTAACTAGACTCTCACTCACATTATAACTATACGCACTAGCCATAACGAACCACCATCCAGTACGTATTGGATCTGATCCAGCTACGTCATCGTGCTACAGGCTGCAGCGAGGAGTGTCTCCTATATTCGGCTGGCATCCAGGCTAGCATATGGCAGCTGCAATAATGCCACTCAGATTGATTCACATGAGGCCTGGGCGACACCTTATACCTTCGTCAGATCCTACAATCTCTGGGTGGAGCCAGTTTCTTCCTGTGTGTTTTTTCGAATTTGGTGGAGGAATTCGATGCCAGGCCCAGTACTTGTGATGCATGCCCTTTCTATGCCGCCAGTTGCTGCATTTGTAGTAGTTCCTTCCATCTGCAGGTAGGACCTACCACGGGGACTTTTTTCCTTCCTCAGCACTCTGTTCTGCAACAGAGTCACCACCAAAAAAAGCACATAAAAAAGTAAATGAAAGGTCTGGCTGAATCGACTTATTCCCATCGTAAGTACTTTCATTTCACGGCTTGCGTGGGGTGCTGGGTATGTTAAGTTGCTGCAACTGCTCTTGTTACCCGGCACACAGTGGCTTGCCGTCATCTGGATCATCAGAACCTTGTAACTCAGTTCAGTGGTTGTGGTACTTTCCATAGGGAATCCTATTGTCAGTATCCATAGGGAATCCTAGTGTCAGCACATTGACACAAGGCTGGAGTGACTGACAGATAGGGAATGTATGGGTTACTGACATAACCTTTGTTTCCTGATGGAGGGAATGAGATGTCATTCTCAGACATTCTCAGCACCTTTTATTCCCATATGACGGGGGAGTGGCATGCAAATTCCACTTGTCAATTCTCTGGACTTTTCTGAAGTATCGGAGTTGTTGTGACACCCCCAGGGAATGGAGGTTACGTCAGCAGATTTTTAATATAACAACAAATCAAACCAACTTAAGTTTTTATATGCCACAAACTTGTGCATATCCAGTGGTTTTAATGACTCTGCCAAGTAGACATATTTCAGCCACTCGTGACACTGTTTTATTAATTTGCACATTAGGATAGATCATAGTTGGTACTATAGTTTTAACACTGAGAAGCCGTTTGCACTTGATTACACTTGGAATGTAAGAAAGACAATTAAGAGGCCTTCAAATGATGGATTGGCAGACTTACAACATGCCATCTGTTACATGACTTCCCAAGAGCTATGACTCTAATCCTTGATATCCACACATGTCTTTGTGTACTGGACATGCATAATCAATTATTTTGTCAGTAGATATAGTACTTTTGATTAATTATTAAATACACCTATACACAAAACAATGACTGACTATGGCAAACATTGCTGTGTGCAATCAAATGGCTCTGTGGCAGTTCAGCCACACGGACAGTTCCAGTGCAGCATTGCGTTCAGAGAATGTCCACTCTGGACATTGCCCATGTATCTAATCCATCAAAATCAGCTCCCTGATAATACACACAGGACTGATGCGTGTTCCAGCAGATTGCCAGAAGACAAACAATCTCACTTTGCCAACCTCTGTAATGGATTTGTGCTGCATTTGTCCATGGTTAGAGAGCCATTTTGATTGGAGTCAGCATTGGGTTTAACCAATACTTTAACACCAATGAAAAAGAAGCTATTCCCGGTCTGATATCCTATCAGCTACACATCGAAGCATGGTTGTAGTGAACTCCTGTTGCTTGAATGTTTCTTGTCGTTTTCTGATTTATATTGATAGTAAAATTTGGACATTGATGTAACGGACTGAAATCAGAAGTATGATTTTTATTAGCTGCCACTTCAGTCTGAATCACTCCTATTCCAAATATATTCAGGGGCTTTGGGCCAGGGGTAGACATCTGCACCCACACATGCTGCTAACATTTCAGAACAACCTAAAATGAAACAGGTGATAAATTTAAATGCCACTCTGTAAAAAGTTTTGGAAAATGCAAAGTAAATGCTACAGCAAATACCTTGGCTGACTGTTACCTTGCAATATACAGCAAATAATATATTTTAAAATACAATTTATTTTTTTACTTTTTTTAGTACAAAAAAAGTTTTTAAAAGTAAAAAGTATGACATACCTTATAAATTATAGAGAAAATGTATTTTATTTGAATAAATGCAATGAAATACTATCTTATTTATTTAATTTATTTTAGATCTATAAGGCATTATGCATTCCTATAAATAATTCCCTATGTGAATCATCAACATAATTTTTTATTCAGTACATTGGAATGTTTTATGCTGCATGTTATTTTATTTAATTCATGTTTACCTGATGGCATTTTGTGTAAATAACAATGTGCTCTGTTTTATTTATATAACTATATTTGCTGGAGAGGCACATTTTGATGAACATTGGCTTTATATTGGACAGTTGTGTAATAAAAGTACATTTTACAATAACAAAAACATTTTAATAGCTCAAATTGGTTGTTAAATTAACATTACACTATATGATTTAATGACTAATAACTATAAAATATACAGTCACCAAAATGTCATATCATAATGCTTAACAGTCACATCATTTTTACGGCAGCGACATCCACGGGTGACACTTTTTAGCCGTACTCTAACACAACATTTTACAGTGCATTCGATTTTATACTGTAACATATAAGAATGATTCTATTCGATTAATAATTAAAAAAAGGTGAAGTGGTAGAAACACCCTAACACTGCTTGCACAAATATAGATAACATGGGGTTCTGACATTTTGACCCAGTGGACATAAGCAGAAGGCTTTATTAGCTTATGCATTTTAAACTTATGCGGTAGACTAAATTATGTGGGAAAAAGAAGAAGAAGAAAAAAGCATGAAATAGGAAAATATTTTTAAGCACTTACAGGGATATCTAAATGTTGTAACATGGTCTGCTTATCATTCCACCCTCGTCTCGAGTTTTATGCATGTCCTCCGAAAAGCTATTACAGAGGGCTACTTGTGTTTTAAGCATGTGACTTGGGTGAGAGAGGGCGCGCGCTCGCGTCTGCCAGCGTCTATCCATTGAAATTTGGCTCTGTCTCTTTCTCTCTCTCTCTCTCTCTCTCACACACACACACACACACACACACACACACACACACACACATAGCCTACACACGGACAACGATGCAGAGAGTAGGAGGGTCAAGCAGAGCTATGTGATAGGACTGACTTTATAGAGGAATATCCACAGGCACTTCCAAAAGAGACTGAGAAACCTCAGTGTCGCAGTCCGTTGGCGGATGTTAAACTGAACCACGCGCGTTATAGCTGCGGTCTGTTTCTAACTGTCTGTGCTGCTAGTGGATTTATATTCGACATTGTTCGAATAAATGCGGTTATTTCTTCTTCAAGGAACAAGTCAGAGCACTACACGGATAACCTTACCTTCGTTTTAGAATGGGAACGATTTGTTACCGAAGTTGGACTATAGTGAAGTAGCACCAAATTAAATATTTAGGTGCTGCCCGAGCGACCTTTCGTCCATTTTCGCCAAACAGTTTCCATTACTTCTGTGGGGTTTACGCTGATTTACGTTAAATAATCATATACAGAAGAAAAAAACGGATTCAGCGAAGAATGGGACCTGTTCGGATGAAGTTTCAACACTGACCTACGATGTGGTGAGTTGTAGCCTATATATATATATATATATATATATATATATATATATATATATATATATATATATATATATATGTGTGTGTGTGTGTGTGTCTTTTTTTTTATTGATGGTCGTGTCGACATGGTTTATATTGTTGCCAGTTGACTATATGCACTGTAAAAATCGTTGCCTCAAGCTGCAGCGGGGCAACTTTAAACAAATTCAACCTGATCGTCACCTGATCGTTCCCATGAATGATGAGCGTACAGCAGCCCATCAAGAATACACTGCTCCTTACACGAGTTACAACTGTGATCCCTCATGACCATTCATGTATGCTATGGTGCTCTCTCTCTCTCTCTCTCTCTCTCTCTCTCTCTCTCTCTCTCTCTCAACACACCAAGTTGTTATTTATGCAATACTGCCGAGATTTTTCAAGATCAATTTATTTCAGAGTCAAATATTTATTTCAAAGATATTTATTTATTTATTTATTTATTTATTTATTTATTTAATTTTGTCATATAGGCTATGCTTGAAGAAAACAAAACAAAAAACATTTCATTCAGTATATATTATCTGAAAGTTCTCTGAAAAGTCTTAATATTTTATTAATATTTACTTATTAATAAAGTTAGTATGTTTTATTTTGGGGGTATTCAGATATTTTCTTGGAAATAAGACAACAAATATTGATTACTTTTTATATTAGCTTACTTTTTTATGCAGGTTACAGATTATTAGAATTCATTTATAACCAATATTTTATGCTTAATGCTTCTTCATTCTGTAACTGCCAGTGATGCATAATACCCATGAACCATTTTTCAATTACAATGTGTGACAATGTCAGTGTGTGAAAATCAAGTAAGCTTAATACCCTACAACGAGTTATGCTTATGGCAAATCTATAAAACCATACATAAAAGTTTGTCTAGTGAAACAGCTGCTAATATATTGCTAACAACGGTGTCTTGTCATTATCAACTGCACCATCTGTTATTAAAATAGCATATAAATTGCTTTAAAAGTAAATTACATTTAATTACAGCAAAATCCAAGAAAAAGGAGAATGAGAAAAACACTCTTTACATGACAGCTGTGAGGGTTCTGATGAAGAAATATGTAGTATATGTTGTGTGCAATACAGTTGAAAGCACTGTGCCAGTACCCCTCTTCCTCTGACCAATGGAAAGAGTGCAGAACCCCACACACACACACAATGATTTTAGCAGAATAGTGTTACATGACTCTTCATTATCCACACCAGTCATGCTGTAAAGCATTTTCTGATAGAGTCTGCATAACAAACGTTGTGTTCTTCTCGTAAGTGGATAGTTCAACCAAAAATGAAAATTCCGTCATCATTTACTCACCCTCATGCAATTCCAATCTTCTGCAGAACAAAGGAAGATATTTTTTAAATAAAATGTTGGTAAACAAACACATTTGGTGTCCACTGACATCCATTGTAAGGATAAAAAAAGTTCTCAAAATATCTTCTGTTAAGAAAGGAAGCGCTGGTTTAGAATGACATGAGGCTGAGTAAATGATGACAGATTGATTATTTTCATTATTATTAAAATAAATTATAATACATTTTTACTTTGGTGAAGTATGCCTTTAAAGTATGCGCTTATGCATATAAATTGTAAGATTATTACACCCCAACGCCCCACCCCTTTTTCTTAACTTAACTTAACTTAACTTAACTTAACTTAACTTAACTTAACTTAACTTAACTTAACTTAACTTAACTTAACTGTCTAATTGTAGTGCCACTTGTGGGACCAAGGGGAATTGCATTCTTGAGTTTTCTTTTATTATTTTTTGGGTCAGACAGTAGATACATTTCTAATTGTCTTTAATTGAGGCTCACAAACCTTATGTATCAGTTCCAGCGGAGTGCTGTTACCCTTGCACTGTGGATGTCTTTGCAAAACAGTCACTGGCACCACAGCACTGACAATCTGAATGCTGCATTCACATTTCCATGTGTGAAGGGTCTAACTAAGTGTGTGTGTGTGTGTGTGTGTGTGTGTGTGTGTGTGTGTGTGTGTGTGTGTGTGTGTGTGTGTGTGTGCCTTTGTATCCCAGCTGTCTCTCATCATTGCTATCTGCTGGCACAGTTTTTGCCATTTTCCAAAAACACCATTTAGAGCTTTTGGCGGCCACATAAAAGACAAAAAAGACCTTTTAGCGTGCACACACACAGACAATTACACAAATAAGCGCAAACATCAGCATCCGGTAGTGTGCTAGCTCAATGGCTCATTCATCCTATACTGATGTGCAATATAGCCATGGATGAGAGCCCAAGAGTGCTGGTGAAACCTTTCCCAGTCTTGTAAATATGCCTCAATGGGGCTTTTTTTCTTCAAATGGCTGTCTGCAGGTAAAGTGGCTCCCTAACAAGTCTTCAAATTAATGAATGACTCATGCATGAAGGCCCTTCTGCAGCAATTCCAGCACATCAGAAATTTCACGGCAACGACTGATTGGTTGAACATGCAGCAAGCAGACAGGCCCGAACAGGATCGGAGCTTTATGATGGTGAGCCGTAGCTCATTATTTTATGATAATGAGCAGAATCACCAAATCCATCCCGATGCTGAGATTTCTACGAGACAAACGTGTGAAAAGACAGGCGCACGAACATTGGCTCCTTGATTAGAGCTTGAAAACAAAGAGACCCTCAGGAGTATGCAGTTGAAAAGAAGGTAAAGATGTGACATGACACCTTTCAACTAGGCAAACAAAAACATTGATGCGTGTACAAAATGACATGCAATAAGAGATATGCAAGAAAGCAATGCTGCTGAAACGTTTCAGCTGTCATCGGGAATTTCTTGACGCATAGACTTTGTTTAATTTTTACAAATCTATGTATCTTTTAAACCTCAGTGTCACATTGTGTCCTAACCAAAAGTGATACAATAAAGCAACAAGCATTCTTATTCATTGAAATTTGTGTTTCTGTCCTAACCAGTGGTAAGCATCAAGCGACAGGTCAGGTCTATCATCAGATTTTATTGGTTGCATTTGGCTGGGATTATGTTGCATTGCACAGCATTTTTACTTTCAATGTATACGGTTAGGACATTGTGTCAGATGTGCAAAATTGATTTATCATAATTCTCAACTTTATGTATGCCGCAACATTCAGATCATTAAATCCTACAGATTTCTATAAATGTTTTAGTTCATTTATGGCTTTAAGTTTAAATGTAAAGTACTTTGGGAGGCTTTAGTTTTCATAATGGCCTTTGTTTGAAGAGGAGACTCTATGTCTGGCTGAACTGAGAAAAGAAGACCATGGGTTGTTTTCTAAGATTAATTGCTGCTTTTTCCCCCCTGTATTGCGCTGAGCCTTATGTGGCCAAATAAAAATGTAAAAGTAACAACTTTACGATCAAAAGGCAATAATTAAAGCAGCAATTAAATCAACACTGTATATTATCACTGCTCTGTGCATTATTACTGTGAGGTTTATTTCTAACCTGTAATCAATTCTTTGTTTTTTCATTTTAATGGAATGTGCCCCTCTGTTTAATAGTTATGGTTAACTGATTTACTAGACACCTTTACTCTTTGCATGTCTTATTAGCAATATATATTTAAACTGGACGACTCATAAAAAAAAACATGTTATATCCTTTTACACCATGGATCATCAAAACATGATTATATTCACGATCAAAAGAATGGCTACCTTTTTGTCCATGCTTCCTAAAAGATCAAAGGCTTTATTAATATAGATTTGTATTACAATTAGTCTTCTCATATAAAAACAAGACCAATTATTGCACTCTAGAGACATGAACTGAGTGTTTTCAAACCCTCATATTAAAATGTGTGCCATGTCCATAGAGACATTATACTCTCAGGGACATTTTATATTAAATGTGGCTGCCAGAGTGTTGGTGAGCAAACAATGCAAAGTGTATTCTTTCTTTTTCATTCTTGTCTTTCTTTATCTCCTATCTTGCTTTTTCCACAATACTTTGGGTCCTCCATTGTCCTTTTGAGTAATGCTCTGAGTAATGTGCAAAGACATGCGTATTTATAAGATTGTCATTTATGGACTTGGAGGATGCAACAAGATAGCATATGAAATATATATTTGCTCAAGTGTATTATGGTTAAAGTTTGTTTGTGTTTTTGCATATGGACAAACAAGGGCAGTTGTGTTATCGGCAGTAAGCTAAAATGTACCTGAACATTCAGAACAAATTGATATTGTTTTGTATGATGTTCAGCGTTTCATCTAGAATCTGACAATTATTCTACTTTCATGGCTTGTCTGCTCCCAGAGGTCCATTTCTCATTGTGACAGCAAGATTAGAGGGAATATTTGATTTGCATTTAACACTCAACACAATGGCTGTCATTCCCTTTCCCCTTTCTGGTTCCATGAACTGATATAAGCTAGTATTTCATATTTCTTTTATTGCCTGGTATATTCTCTTTGATACATTACACACCACAAATCTCTTTGTACACATCCTTTTGTTCTCAAACGAAACACGGATAAATAATTATGACTTCTAGCCACATTATTTCGCTAAGCAACCTTTCACCCTCAGGCAAACAATGAAATACACTGTTGATTGTCATGGGTTAGAGAATAACAGCTAATTAAGAGTAAAAGCTCATTAGTCAGCGGAGAGAGGAGGATGTGAGGTTTATCGGTTCCTGTTGCAGACTTTGAATGTGGTTTCAGGGATGACTTGAAGTCAAGCCTGAAAGAACTAGAATTACAAATAGTGGGATCCTACTGTAAAAAAAGTGTAATACAACCCTGTAATCAACTCGCACCCAAGATACACACTTTTGCAAACAGCCAGACAACCCTCCATCCACCCTGCGGACACAGATGTAGAGCAGGAAATATCTCAGAGAATGTAGCTTCATTTGCATGCTTCCAGCAGAGACAGCCAAAGCTCATTGCAGTTGCACAGGTTGTAAATGAAAGAACTGAACAGATGCCCTGAGTCCAAAGTGCACACTTGAATCTATCCTCTGAACATGGTTGACTCAAATGCCATTAAGAACTCAAGTTTGAGAAATCCCAAATCTCAACATCTCAACCTTTCAAAACTATTTCAGTAATACTTCCCTTTGAGCTTGGTCTTAATTAGTTGTAATCAGTGTTGGGGAGTAACTAGTTGCATGTAACAGAGTTACGTAATTTAATTACAAAATAAATGTAACTTAATCAGCTACAGTTAATGAGAAAAAATGTGTAGTAAAATTACAGTTACTTATGAAAATGTTAATGATTATAAATGGGGTTACGTCTGAATATTTCCTGTAAAAAGTAGGATATGTTGAATCATTAATTTGTTGCTTTGCCTGATTTGATAGCTCCTGTCATTTAAAAGCCATTTAGTAAAGCGATGCTATTCTGACGCTTTTGATTGGTTCTCTTGTTTGAATTTGCTGAAAAGCTTTAGGCTACAATCTGTGTAAGAGTTGCCACCATGGTGAGTGATAAAAATGTGTTCCAGTGCTGGAAATCAGAAAAGTAATCAGATATAAGTTACATTGGTTTAATAAAGTAATTGAATAGTTACACTACTTATATTTTAAATAGAGTAACTTGTAATCTGTAACCTATTACATTTCCAAAGTAACCTTCCAAACACAGGTTGTAATTTAAGTTTGTGGCTGGAGATAGTTGATTATATGGAGTTGTAGATGGCAATTGAGGATTGATTGTTTTCTGCGGAAATACATTCCTTTCATAACATTACAATTATATTCTGGGTTCAATACCAGGTTCAAAAGTTCAGTCAATAGCCATTGTGGCTAAATAAATAAATAATTTTGACTGGGAAAAAAAAGAAGAAAAAGTCAAGGCCCTTATGGAAGTAAGTGTAGTCTTTTGTTTTGAGGAAATGAGAAGCTTATAATCTTTAAAATCACATTAACTTATTTGTGTATTATTTGAGCTTTGAAGCTGTTTTAATAATTGGGTTCATGGTGTTGTAATGCAATTGTAAAAACAATTTGTACTTTTAACTATATTTTTTAACTATTTTTTTATATATATATATTTGCTTAAATGTGTGGTAGGCAATTTGGGAGAGGCTAGCAATAGTAAGCTAGCTATGAAAGCATAAGATCCCTCCCTCCCTTCAGAGCATCTCTAAAACTACTACTTCTCCAAAATACACAAATGCAAAGCCAAAGCAGAGTCTGCAAAACGTCATGAGACATTGTTTAATTACCCCATGTCTCAAAGCATATACCATTACAATAATAATGGACATAAACAACTTAGAGCTCTGACTTGTACCACCTGACTGCTGTAGATTAATTTCGGTGTTGATAGTGTTTCCATGGAAACACATAATTCTGAGTCCAAGGACATGAACAGCTCCTGGTAGAATGCCATGGGTTGCCATCTCTTAATTACGGTAATTTAAAGCATAAGCTGGTTGTTTTGGTTCAGGAGGAACAGTAAAAGGTTTTTTTTTGTGGTCTACAACTCTGCAGCTGATAGAACATGCTGATGATGTTTGCGTGTGCAGGGTGAGCGGAGGTATAGAAAAACATTGCCTACCTTACCTACTTTTGAAACGTTTATGGATCTTCATCTTCATTCGTTTGCCCTTTTTTTAAGAAAAGGAAAAACAAGTAGAAATAATTGTTTTATGGTCATCAAGATTGTGGCATAAAAACTTTCAATGAAGCTTGTACTGAACCTGGCATTTTCCTTTAATATCAGTTTGATAATAATACAATTGCTTTGAACAAGCTAACTTAGCCCTTTTGCTGAACTTGTGAAACTATAGGTCTGGAGAAACAACATTTGAAATAAAGATGAAAAGTTCACAATGTCCTGTGAGATGCATGACTAATCACAGTCTAAGTGGGGTTCAAACAAAGTTTGAAGTAGTAGCAAATTCAGTTCCCAGGTATTAATTGTCATCTCTACAGCAAAACACAAGGAAACATGGCAATATAGGTCAGTTAAGCGCACCTGTAGAATTTGACACAATTTCTCACTGTTAAATGCACGTTCTGAGAAAACCGTGAAAGACGTTTATTCAGCTAGTTCTGAACACCTTGTCATTTCATTCTAAAGATGCTTATTTTAGTGACCTTGCAGGGATGTTCATCTTCATTGTAGACAACAAAGGGAAGGAAATAGCACTTTCAATACATAAAAGAAAAAGGAAAAACACAATTTCTTACTAAATGGATATTCTTTGTATTATCCGTTTGGTTTTAGTCAGTTATTTATTTATAATCCGTCCACAATCACATTATGAATATAATCTAAAATGACTGAGTTGCACCGCTGCTTAATGAATATGACTCAATGTGCTTGAGCAAAATGCTATACTGTTTAAAACAGATTGGCTTTTTGTCATTCAGACAGCTATTTTGTCTAGTCTGTTTCTCTCTTATTACTAGGCATGGCTGTAGTTTTAAAATGATTCGTCCCTCTAGGTGAATACTCAGGACCTTGTCATATTCACCATTTACATGACAAATTACAATACCAGTGTTTGTATTGCTATTGCATGCCCTGCAGGTTGTGATACAAATACTCTTGCAACATCTAGTTTAAATGAAAAATTGCCATGTCATGTAGCAAGGCTAAGATCGTCGTGCAAAACTCTATACATAATTTTATCTCTATAAAGGGCTTAAAATACCTTTTTATGAGTTCTACAGTGGCAACACACATTTTAATCCAACATACCTCTAAATAATTATTTTCTCTTCATTCCCCTGAAAACTAGCTACTGTTTATGTTCTCTCCCACCAGACCTTTGCTTAATTTGACGCATGCAGATAGTTATTTAATTTCTTAATTATCCTCATTTATGTGTTTACACTTTCTCCCCCATCATTTATTCCTCTGTTCATCCCACACATTTTATACATCGATTTTCTTTCATTCCCTCTACACGTCACACTTGTCAAGTCAAATCAAATCCGTTTTATTTGTGAAAGCGCTTTTCCTAGTACATATTGTTTCAGTGCCTCTTTTATAGGAAGCTGTCGTTTAATCAACATAAAGTTGTGTAGGAACCAACAGAATTGTCACTTTTATGACATTTCAAACCAGCCTGAGGATATTTCAAGCCAGTTTGCTGTTCAATTATATTTAAGTGGCACCATTGGTGCTTTTCATGCGTCCGCAGTTGATGATAAAATACATTTCTCTCTCAGGCTAGATGTTTTATTTGTGGTATACATCGGCTTCTCTTTCAGGGTGGATCGGTTTAACAGCATTTGATGAAGTGTATTGTTTTTGTAACCACAGATATTGCCTGATGATGCCCCTGTAAAAAGGGAATGACACATACCTGATATTATTCCTGTAGATAATAACCAAAATCCTGTTACTGCACTGGGTGTGGGAGATAATGTGATTATAGCAGTAGATTGCTTTGAAATGAACAGTGCCCTCAGTTAATACATATTTACACGTTGGTGTATGAAGATAGCATGCTGGTAAAGATCTGTTGAGTTAAGGTTGCAGGTTTGATCTCAAAGAACTGGGGAGTTAAAGAGATCACAACCCTGCTCTTGAATAAAGTACTTAACCGCTTCTGCCACAGTTGAGTAAAAAATATAATTCTGTAACTCATATTAATGAGAAACTCATTATAATAACATTATAATAAGTCATAATAATAACTTATTTTCTCGAGAAACGAGAAACTCTCGTAATAATGAAAAACTTTTTCGTAATTATGACTCCGTATCTCATAATAATGAGAAATATTCTAGTAATTATGACTTAGTATCTCATAATAACAAGAAACTTTCTTATAATATATATATATATATATATATATATATATATATATATATATATATATATATATATATATATATATATATTTTTTTAATTGTATTATTATTAATATATATATATATATATATATATATATATATATATATATATATATATATATATATATATATATATATATAACTCACCCATTTAAGTTATATTAAGCCTTAAATTTCTGCATAATTAAGGGTGTGGCCACTTGAGTGACAGGTGGATTGCTGATGCTGTCGTTTGTCTGCTGTCTGTTAGTCCACCCACATACCGCCTCTTTGTCCATATTCGGTTAGGGAGTGATGCGTGGTGATGTGCTGCCAAGATGGCGACAGTCGACTCCACCTACTTTTGGGCTTTAAAAATGCTCTTCAGAAACCTACCGTGACATTACGGACATTTATTTCCGATCGCTTCCTTTCCTCGTGTCTTAGCTCCACCCCCATTTTTTATGTGTACAGCCTATCCAGTGTATTTTGTGAAATGGTGATGTCATCACACCACATCCCATGCGGTAATGAATACAGCTACGGGCACTGGGCATGTGCACAACAGTATTGCGTCATTTAATTACTGTATTTGCATTATTGTAAGGGTAGGCTTAGAGTTGGGGTAGGTGTAGGTGTTAATAAGACACAATCTGGTAAGCTGAAAATGTATTTATTGTTATTTGTGAGATTTTGCCTCACTTCCTAACATTGATTTACCCCTTCTAGACACAATTCTTCTCCATTTTTAGTGTGTTTCTGTGGCAGAATTGCAGCGGTCCACACTGGCCTGACATGTATACTACATCATTTTGAGTCGGTTTCAGTAGTTTCGTGTGTATGCAGATATTTCAGATATTCTTTCATTATTACGATAAAGTTTTTCATTAATGTGAGTAAGTTACTCATTTTTACGAGAAAGTTTCTCATTATTATGACTTACTAAGCTGAAATAGCTCAACATTATGTTCAGAAGAGAACATGAGCCGAAGCCCTATCTATCTCAAAGCTTCACTCTGCCCTCGTGACTTACATTACACGCCTTTTAATAGTCACTTTTTTTCATGTTGCCACCTTTAAAGCAGAGCTACCATCCCCAAAAAGAACTAGAACAACACATATAACAATGGTTTGCTCTTGGGAGAAATGTAAACAGTGATTTTACACAAAAGCAAAGCGCTTGTTACTCAAGGCAGAAAAATAGCAAGTCAAAAGAATTGCTGATGGAAATGTGGAGATTGCGGCATTTGAAAGACCCTTTTTTGGTGGTGCACTGTGGCGCTGAAGCGCGGCGCATTGTAGGATCCCTACTGAGTGGTTACTGTGTTGCACCGAGACTTCCTCATCAATATGCATGGAGAAGTACGGATGTCTGTGTTGAAGAATTAGATGTCATGCAGCAAAAGCCTTGCTTTTAAATCTGCTGTAATCACAGCAGAAAGCATTGTAGCCTGGATCAGGGCAATATTCACACCCTTAAGAATGTGTGTGTCAGCATGTAACATACATTATATAGTTGTGCTGGAGATAAGGGTGTAGATGGATGCATCACGCAAGTAAGACTTCCCATAGGAATAAATGCCAAAGGTGGACATCTTATGATTATGACTAGAAATGTTAAGCTTGAAAATATTTAATGACTTGATATGCTGACCAACAGCTATATACATTTTATCCCATCCCTATCTGCACTGCAATAAATGTAGGAATAACAGTGCTTCTGTTTTTGATATGCACATCACAGTAATTAGAGGTTATACTAAGCACTGATGCACAAGTCAGTGTGGTGCATTTATATTGCATGTTTTATATTTAGGGTCTGTATTTTCATCTGCATTTGCATCTCTTTTCACACTGTTCCATGTAAGTATGATGGTTTTTAGAAAGTCGCCCACACATATGGCCACATGGCACACATAACTTGACAGACTGCCATCAGAATACAGTAATGAGACTTTTTTTCCAACATCTGGTTTGGTCACGGCTGTGAAGAATGATTGACAGCACTTGGTGGAAATATGGAAATAATAACAGGGTTAGAACAAGGGGCGGGACTGCAGGAGACACTGAGAACTAACTACTGAAAGAGATGTCGAAAATGTTCTCATGGCATCTGTTTACCATGGGACTGAATTACAGTGCCTGCATTTAAACTGTAAATAGTGCTGTTGCCTTTTTAAACAGTTTGCACTTGAAGTAAAACGATTGTGGAGAGTTACAGATAATTTGGATTAATATAAGCAGTAACATTGTTTTTTATTTTTTATGGAGAACTTCTCCATTTCATATACCAGCGCAGTTGCACAGCGGATGCTAAAATTGGAAGCATGTGCACAGGAGGATCTTATTATTTCACTTACATTCTTTTATTGTTAATTTGGAGATACTTTGTTCCTCTGAAGTACTAAAGCACTCATTACCATGCAGAGAACATTTTTATGTGAATACATTACACTTCTCACTTACAGACAATTAGTAGACTATTCCCACAAAGAATCATCATACTTTTCTCCCCTGTCTATGTTGACAAGATCTCTCCGGAGTCCTAAATAGTTTTCGTGGCCTCAAGGAAAGAGAATTTCTAGCTAATTGCCTCTCTATGTTCCTCTCTATGTGTGTACACTTTTCATTGTAAATGAACAGTTGTTCTGGTGAGTTTGTCTGAGTGGAGGTGAAGGTGACTAAGTGTTTACTAATGTATCTTTGTCCTTTCTGTGTGATTCTGTCTGCTGTGTGTGTTTAGGTGAGCGTTTGTGGGACCGAAGCCATGCTGATCTTCAGTGCCGGGTGGTGGAGTGTGGTCTTGCACCAGAGCCTGTGCTGCTGAAGGCTTGTGCTGCTCCCCCATGGCTCTATGGGAGCTGCTGCTGCTGACTTTCAGCCTCCGCTGCTGGCTGACAAGCTCTGTCAGTTTAGCTGAAGAAGGCCCTGCAGGCCCCCTGGACTGGCTTCTCTCTGACAAGGGCCCCTTTCACCACTCACAAGAATACACTGAATTTGTGGAGAGGAATCGTCACGGATTTTCGACGAGATACAAGATCTACAGGTTAGTTGTAAATTAATTGAGGCCTGTTTGCATTTATGTACGTTTTGTACCAGTAGTACTATATATAGGCCTACTGTATATTAACTTAAACTAAAACATACATTTACCAATCTAGCCACATTTGGATGCCTTGATCATTATCAGAATGACCACACGCTGTATTTTTTTTATAGAACTTTGTTTCCCATGATGCATTATGTTTGGAATATATGAGCAGGAATAAAACAACTCTGCTAAAAAACAGAATTGTATAAAGTAACAGATATATTAATATAAAAATACTTGTGAATATTGATTAACTACATCTTAACTACATCCTGTTCTTCCAATTACTGCTATTCTAAGCATTACCGAAAATGCAAGAAAACATAATCTTCCATAAGCCCAACATAAAATAAAGCATATTAATAAAACATAACATATTAATACAAATTTCTTCCACGCATATTTTGTCACTTAATATGATTGAATTTCGAAATATCGGAAGTTCTGTGTATTTTCTGTCGCTATATAACTGACCTGTCAACAGACTAATTATTACAATTTCTTTGTATTATGAGTTTATAAACAATAAATTAATGGGCTTGCTGGAATATAAAAAAAATATTTTGTCAATACATGAATAATCTGGCAATGAAAACACTACATGTCAAAAGTTTGGGGTCAGCATTTGATGCGATATTTTTCAGCAAGGATGTAAAAAATCTTTTTCAAATAAACGCTGTTCTTTTGAACTTATATTCATGAAATAATCCTGAACATATCTATCACGGTTTCCACAAATATTGAGCAGCACGGCTATTTTCAACGTTGATAAATATAAGAAACGTTAGTTGAGCACCAAATCAGCATATTAGAATGATTTCTGGAGGATCATGAGAATGAAGAATGGAGTATTGCCACTTTTCCATCACAGAAATAAATTACATTTTAAAATGTATTACAAAAGAAAGCAGTTATCTTAAATGGTAATAATATAACTGTATTTTTGATCAAACAAATGGAGCCTTGGTGAACATAACCCCTTATTTCAAACCAAATCTATCCAACCCCAAACTTTTGAACAGTAGTGTATTCTTAAAGCCTTAGATTTGCTGAAGTTGACTTGTTAGCAGTAACATTATATAAAATATATGTTGAATTGCATTTCTGGTCCAATAGAAGGTGAGCAGACATTCCAGCTCGTAAATTACTGGTGATTTCTCATACATCATTTCCATCATTGCAGGGACAGTTATCGAATATTCATCTGTTCTCAGAAGCCACAGTTGACATCTTCTAATTTGTGGGAGCTACTTCATGGCTGCTCTGATTGGCCCTTCATCAAAACATTGGAGTTTTTTTAGTCTGTTAGCTAAACCTGGTGCATCAGAGGCTCAGCACACCCTCTGCAAGATTAATAGTCTTATCATGTGGCCAACTGATTAGTGGGCTCTTAATTCTTATTACTCGGCATTATCACCTGCTCCCTTGAGATGGCTACTGTCGGCAGCACGGCTGTGTTGGGGGAAGATTACAACCACTCCTTAATTTAAATAAGTGTGTTATAACAAAATACTAATTGAAAAGGTGCAGTTTGCACATGCATGCCAGAGTTTAGGTAAATATAGTCATTAAATAGACAAACTATTTAAGCTCCTAAATGCTTAAGTACTAGGGCAATGTTTCAATTAATTCAATTAATTATTATATTATATTATATTATATTATATTATATTATATTATATTATATTATATTATATTATATTATATTATATTATATTATATTTATTATATTATATTATACAAACCCGATTCCAAAAAAAGTAGGCACACTACAAATTGTGAATAAAAGAGGAATGAAATAATTTACAAATCTCATAAACTTATATAACTTAATAAACTTAGCATCAAATGTTGAAAGTGAGACATTTTGAAATGTCATTCCAAATATTGGCTCATTTTGGATTTCATGAGAGCTACACAAATAACAAAAGCAAAAAAAAAAAAAAAAAAAGTTAAATGTACATATAAGGAACAGCTGGAGGACCAATTTGGAACTTATTAGGTCAACTGACAACATGATTGGGTATAAAAAGAGCCTCTCAGAGTGGCAGTGTCTCTCGGAAGTCAGGATGGGCAGAGGATCACCAATTCCCCCAATGCTGCGGTGAAAGTTTTTCAGAGAAAAATTGCAAAGAGTTTGAAGTTATCATCATCTACAGTGCATAATATCATCCAAAGATTCAGAGAATCTGGACCAATCTCTTTGTGTTAGGGTCAAGGCCGGAAAACCATACTCAATGTCCTTGATCTTCGGTCCCTTAGACAGCACTGGATCACATACAGGAATGCTACTGTAATGGAAATAACAACATGGGCTCAGGAATATTGTCGTGAACACAATCCACCGTGCCATTTGCCGTTGCCGGCTAAAACTTTTTAGGTCAAAAAATCTTAGATATGTTTGTATCTAAACATGATCCAGAAGCGCAGGCGTTGCAAGACCTTGCATTTTCCAACATGACAATGACAGATCAACATCAATTACAACATCATGGCTGTGTAGAAGAAGAATCCGGTTGAAATGGTCAGCCTGCAGTCCAGATCTTTCACCCATAGAAAACATTTGGCGCATCTTAAAGAGGAAGATGCGACAAAGAAGACCTAAGACAGTTGAGCAACTAGAAGCCTGTATTAGACAAGAATGGGACAACATTCCTATTCCTAAACTTGAGAAACTTGTCTCCGTTTGCAGACTGTTATAAAAAGAAGATGGGATGCCAAACAGTGGTAAACATAGCCATGTCCCAACTTTTTAGAGATGTGTTGATGCCATTTTTCCCTTAAAATGATAGATTTTCTCAGTTTAAACATTAATATGTCATCTATGTTGTATTCTGAATAAAATATTTATATTTTAAACTTCCACATCATTGCATTCTGTTTTTATTCACAATTTGTGCAATGTCCCAATTTATATATTATATTATATTATATTATATTATATTATATTATATTATATTTATATTATATTATATTATATTATATTATATTATATTATATGAAGGGTAATGTACATCCAGCCAGTTACTATCGCAGAATAAACCCAGACAGTGTGATTCTGCAATAACTGGCTGGATATACATTATCCTGCTTATTACAAGGCTTCTTGCCATGTCAGTAAATAAGACAAAAAATATTGACTTGAGTTGAAATATTCTAGTGTCACACTCTAACACCACATGAACTTTAGTTTTCAGTCAGTACCGTTTTCCCTTAGTTAGACTGTTGTCATGGATACTCATTAGTTTCAGCTGTGTACTAATCAATTATCTCATTATCACCACAACTTAATTCCTGTTTTGTTTGTGTTTCACTGTTGGGTCTCGTACATGCTAAGGTTGTGTTGCTTGCTTGCTTGCTCGTAGTTGGATTTACCCTGTTCTGATTATTAAAGACTGCCATTTGATCCTCGTCATCGTGTGTGTTTCACAACCGCAGAATGACAGAAGACCATGCTAAGATTAGATAAGCTGCGTGTGTTTAGAAGCTTTGTTGTTGTTTTTGTGAGTATGTGTTTTTGGCTTCATGTGTTTTGTTCCTTTCTGCACCATGGACCACTTGGCAGCAGTTAAACTAATATGCCTTGAGCAGAAGGACCGCTCCATCGAGGATCATGTCGAGGTATTCCTCAGCCTCATATTAGCTACATCGTACCCAGGCCCTGCAGCTTCCTGCATGCCGGCCTCAACACTGCCACCAAGGTGCAGCTGGCCTACCAAAAAGCAGTAAGCCCTCGAGGGAACTTCGCCAAATATGTTGAGTGGGTGCTGGTGTCTTGTGATTTGCCGCTTACAGTGGACTTCATCGAGAACATCACCAGCCCCACTCCCAATCTAACGACCAGCCAAGCACCAAACGCAGCCCACCGCAGACAATGAGCCTGTCTCTGCCTCGACATGAGCCAGCATCATCGTTACGTCCGAACCAAACAGCGCAGCGGAGCCCGAGCGGAGCAAGGTGTGACTGCCAACTGCACGTCCTATTGCCGAGGGAATGGAGTGGAGTCCTGACCACCCTCCTGTCAATGAGAGTAAGTGTTTAATATTGGTGCTGTTAGACTGTGATCTTGGAGAGGATGTTACCCAGGCCCCAGTGCTTCTACCTGAATCTGTCAGTTATTTTCCATCCCTGCCCAGCCTCCCTCTCCCACCACCTCTCCAAACCACTTTTAATGACACTGAGCAGTCTCTTCTTCAGTCCTCAACCACTCCTGCCACCCAGTCATCATGTCTCCCATCAGCCCCTCATTACCAACTTACCGTGGCTAAACCGTGGACATGCTGAGAGCCAATTCCTCCTGCACATGATGAGCCTGTGGCTCTGCCTCCAGCTTTGGAGTGCTCTGTCTCACCCCAACCCGTCGCCCTGGCTCCTGCACTCCTTCCTCCCTCGACTCAAGCGTGGACTATCGCCCGCTCTACCTCGTAGGGCTCCCTCAGACCGTTGGCTCAACCTGGGTCAGACATCACCCACCTCCACTGCGGACTTGTGGGCCGTCCACTACCCTGCGACCGGCCATGCCTTTAGCTCCGGCAAGCTCCACCCTTGGTCCCACCATCTCCTCCTCAGCCCTCAGGATCCCCACTTCCATCTCAGGGGGTTGTCACTGCGGCCGCCCAGGTCATCGGTGTTCCATCGCTTCCTCTGCTTTGTGTCTGGATGGTGGGCTTCACCTGACACGTCATCACCTGAGCTCGTCTCCATGTTGGTGTCATTACCTTCACCATCAAGGCTCTTCCCTCCTGCGATGGTGTAGTACAGTCTTGGCAGCGGTCTGGATCATCTGCCTCTACTCAAGGCTATCCATTGGTTGTCACCTCCATTATCACCACCCTGTTTTTATTTTGGTTCTGCCGCTGCTTGTCATCCGTCCTCCTCCAGAGCCTCCTCCTGCATCCCTCTGCCTAAGTGCCATCCCTTCGCCAGCCACGTTCACCATCCCTTCGCCATCTCCTCATCCTCCTCATATCCTTGTCACCATGGCGTGAGGATGCACCTTCCAGGAGGGGGCGTTCTGTCACTCTTACACCACATAGACTTTTGTTTTCAGTCAGTACCATTTTCCCTTAGTTTGTTGTCATGGACACTCATTAGTTTCAACTGTGCACTAATCAGTCATCTCGTTATCACTACTCAAGTCCTGTTTTGTTTGAGTGTCATTGTTGGGTCTCGTAGTTAGATTTACCCTGTTCTGATTATTAAAGACTGCCATTTCATCTTAAACCTCATCATCGTGTGTTTCACAACCCCAGCGTGACCTTTAGTAGGTCTTTATAATGCAACGAAAGCAGTTGTTAGCAAGCTCCAGTTCAAACTAGCTTGACATTTAAGGGATACGGTACAGTCATTACACTTATTACATGCCATTTTGCCACAAATAATTATGGGGATAAGATATATTGATTTTTTATAATTAAATAATTGTACACAGAATATTGATTTGAGTTTTCAAATTTGATTTCGCTCAACTTCCATGAAGAATAAAAGGTTAGTAAGCATAAAGCGCTGACTTACCTGGATGATCCTGTGTTATCAGTTTTTACCAGTTGTTATTGGATGGATAACTTAAATTTTGAAATCATAAGTAAAAATAAAATATTTTAACTTATATAGGACCAAACATATTGCATCTAAATTCAGCTTTTCAATTATGCTATACTTTCTTTTAGTTCAAGTAGGCCTAGCCTGAAAATAATTCAGCATTTCAGTCACATTCACATGATCCAAAAATGCACTGGCCTATGAATAATTACAGTTCCATTGTTTGACAGTTTGCCACCTTTATTCACACAGTTGTTGTTGATTGTGTTGTCATATTAAGTTATTTGTTGCCTTGTGATGTTGAGATGAGTTTTGTTCCTTCACTCAAAAAGATTATTTGTTGATAATTACTCTAGTCATGCTTCATGTATCAAGTGTTTTATGAGGCTTCATGTTTCACGACTGTTCATTTGATGTTATCTTGTAATTTTACATAATGCCGGCTTCAGACTACACAATAATCTGTCTCAGATTATGCAATATTGATATTAAATTCTTATTTCGTGGACAAGAAACACTTCGCCTACACATTTCTTACCCACCAATCATCGCTGCCCGTCTTTAACGACATGCGTGATGTCATGCGAGAATAGCAACTGACTTCCGGAAACAAGAACAAACAATGGCTACAGACGCAACATGTTATCTTAATGCTAATTCCAGTACTTACAGGGTTGCTGAAGCACCTCAGCTATCGTTCGGCAGCCTTTATCTTTTTCACTCTGTCATGGAAGTCCCTTGTGGAAACATCATAAAGGCAAATGTATTGTTGCCATATAGCTCCACACAACTTCCCTCCATTGCATAATTCCACCTATAGCAGCAACAATACCATCGTCTCTTTTTTGTTTTGCCATGTTTAAGAGCTTGTGTACAGAAGAGCGTCTGTGCCATTTGCGTTGTCTGTTGTTGTCCACTATGACATACTATACGAGACAAAACAATCGATTCTTGCGGCCCAGCGCCTGTTTTCATTTACAAATCTTCACGACACCCTACATCAGATTGTTCCTAAATCGGGTTATTTTGTTGTCTTAACCCAGCATAAGAAAAATAGCACTTTGCTAATATACATGAACTGCACATTTCTTTAACAACCCCTTGAGGTAACATGAGATAACACTGATAAATTAAATTAAATTAGGAAAGGTATGCATATAACTTTTGAAATCTTAATAATCTCAATAGTTACATTTATGACAACATTTTCAGTACAGCGAATACAACTACTTAATAGTTAATGTTAAGTAATTTAATTAAAGGATTAATTTAGTTTTAAATAAACTTTTGCTGATAATTTACTCACCCCCATGTCATCCAAGATGTCCATGTCTTTCTTCAGTTGAAAATAAATTAAGGTTTTTGATGCACACATTCCAAAGCATTCCAGGATTTTTCTCCTTATAATAGACTCAATGGACCCCAAATGGTTCAAGGTCCGAATGTTTCAGTGCAGCTTCAAAGGGCTTTAAACCATACCAGACGATGAATAAGGGTCTTATCTAACAAAACGATCGGTCATTTAAAAAAAATAATTCTACAGTTTAAGTTTTAAAAGCACAAATGTTCGCCTTGCTCCGTTCTGTGATATGTGTGTGTGTGTCACTGTTGAACGTGCAGATACTCAGTCAAACGCTGTTTACAAAAAAGGGAGTTAAAAGGTAAAACAACGATGTCGGACTATTTTGAATCCTCCTTCCGCTCAATTGAAAACACTGACTCTGTATTTCCGCCTACGACAAGCGTGACCTTTTCAACGTAATTGCGTATTACGTGATATCACATACACATATCACAGAACGGAGCAAGGCGAACATTTGTGCTTATAAAACTTAAACTTTTGAAAAAACAATTTAAATGACAGATCGTTTCATTAGATAAGACCCTTATTCATCGTCTGGTATGGTTTAAAGACCTTTGAAGCTGCACTGAAACTGTCATTCGGACCTTGAACCGTTTGGGGTCCATTGAGTCTATTATAAGGAGAAAAATCCTGGAATGTTTGCATCAAAAACCTTAATTTATTTTCGACTGAAAAAATAAAGACATGGACATCTTGGATGACATGGGGGAGTAAATTATCAGCAAAAGTTTATTTAAAAGTGAACTAATCCTTTAAGCTATAAAAAATAGCCATGGAAATTGTTGACAGTTGAGAGGTATGCATACCCAGGGCATGCATCCTGTAGGGTGACTGTTTGATAAACATGACTTTCACACAGATCTTATACCATATATGTTTTTAAAGTATTCCATAAGCTAACCAATAGTTATGTTGATTTGGATATCAATTGCTTGTTCGTTGACGTGTGAGACTTCTCAGCGAGAAAAGATAAATGCGACATAGCTTAGTGTCTATAAAAGTCTCATATTATGCTTGTGACATCCGTAGATCAGATTGCCTCTTGTAATGCTAGTCAAGATTCTCTGTAATATGTTGCAGAGCCTGGAGCATTTTATTCAAACAATCTATTTTTTTTTCAGTGCTTTTTCTTTCTGATAACAACATATGCATGTAGCAGACCTAGAGAGATTAAAAGTGGCAATATTATATTGGGGATAGCTTTTCCTCCTTCAAGCACAGCTTTGTTGCGTTGCTCAATTCAAATAATCCGCAATGACAGGTAGAAGATGAATTACCAGAAGTGCTTCTCCTACTTACAGTGGTGTGTAACACTGTCGTCCGGGTAATGAAAGTGCACCATCTCATCCCTCCTTCAATTTTCCACGTTCTTCTTGATTGAATTTGAAAGAATTTTAATGAGTTCTTTGTTGGAAATAGCTCCTTTTTATTTGGGAGATTTCACTTTGTAGAATATTGGGAAAATGCCATGTCATAACATTCAAAGACGGGGTCCAAGTATACCACCTGCTTTACTGAACCACTTCCACAGGATAGCTTCCAGGGATGCTGATGTGCGCACAGACTAAGGCTTTTCTCTCTCACACAATCTTAATAATGTAAGTGGGAAAATCATTTTGAAATTGCTTGTAAAAGGTCATTTCATAAAATGCTATTTCTTTTCACAATGACAGCTGCCCTTATTTAAAGTTTTCTCTTTTTTGGTCCACTTCCTTCTGTATGATATTCAAATCATCTTTTTAATACTTATCTTAAAGGCAGAGATAAAAGCGTATGACATAAGCCTTGAGTACTTTTTGTTCTGCAACAAAAAGCTGAGAAACAAAGCACAGAAAGCAGAGTCGGTTTCAGTGCTGTTGTGAAAAGACTGATGACTATAGTCGTAATGAGCATTTCATATAGCACAGCAGAAGTCTCATAGAGTGCTTCCTAGAGAAGCCTTTAAACTGCTCCCACACAAAGCCTTACCTGATAAGACAATCCAAGCTTATCTTGCTCAGCGGTGACGGGAAAGAGAATGACAGGGAGGATTTTCCGTCTTTACTTTCCTCTTTGTGGACACCTTTGAACTCCTGAAGGCTAGCTCATCACAGTTCCCAAAGAACTGTCCAGTTAAAAAACTGGCTTATCGTGGTGCCATGTGAAATTCAGAGAGATCATCGAAATTCGAGCTAGCAGTCATCATCCCATTTTCTGCTATAACACATGCCAAATGCAATATTACCATGTTTTACAGCAGCTGAGGGCGTAGCTTATGAAATTACCGAAAATTGCATTCTGACAAATCCAACAACAGCTTCGGCCATACATTAATAATGTGTGTTTTTGTGACATAATTTTGACTTAATTCTATCACTTTTGCCCCTTATGAATTGCAAAACAGCAGATGGAATTAAGGGCGTTTGCTGGAATGAATCAATCAAACATCTGGGTCGGGAGGCCTCTGTCATTATTCCTGATTTAATGTGATAGATCCCCTTTCAGAAGGCCACCCCAGCTCCATCCATCACCTGTGCATGAGGTTACTCACTATTTCTCAGCTAACTGAGAGGACGGGCTCTTTAGAAGAGAGGCGCGTAGTGATGGAGGGTGTTTTGAGATACATTGAGAGTGAGATTGAGCCAATGCCTTTTGTAGAGGCATCTGCCTATTTTAGCACATGCATAATTGCATGACGCAGTGCTTAAAAATAAGGACTGAGGGTTGAAAGAATTATAGAGAGAACAGGCTTGAATACTTAATTGCCTGTAACTGCATGAATTAAATTCATTATTTTTGTATGCATTTAGAGACAAAGAAGTGCATTAGTCTTGACCTGTCGCTTAAGAAACTAAATAGTTTCTGTCAGGGCTAATTAAAAACAAGTGTTTTAATTGCTTCATCGGCTACTCATCTTGTAATAAATGGCACAAATGCTTTTAGTATTTTGCTTTAAGGGTGATCCATTGGTCTACTAGGCTGTGTTTACGTCAACTACCCGGTTCCAGTTTATTAGCCTACATACCATTTTTCAAACAACAATTTATGTCTACTTTGAAAGGTGACTTGGTGCTCTAATGTCTAGACTCTAATGTCTTAGTTTGCATTAATGTCCCACTACATGATATATAGCTACAGTTGAATTAAAAGCCTGTTTGTTTTCATTGTGAGCAGTTTTGCATCAATCGGTTTATATTAAACTGTGCTAAGAACTAATTTAGCATATGAAATGTAAACTAATTCGTTGAAGGTGCACAGAACAAGCTAATTGTTTTAAATTCACACTCTAAAAAATGCTGGGTTGTTTAAACCCAATGTTGGGTCAAATATGGACTAACCCAGCAGTTGGGTTGTTTTAACCCTGCAATTGGGTTAAATGTTTGCTTAAGACAACCCAATCGCTGGGTTAAAACAACCCAATGCTGGGTTAAACCAACCCAACTGCTGGGTTAGTCCATATTTGACCCAACATTGGGTTGTTTTTTTACCAAGCATTTTTTTAAGAGTGCAGCCTGCTGTATCCTTTCATACTTTACATTAAAATACATTTTAATCATGTATTTTTTATAGACTTCGGACAAATATGACTTAATATTTAGATTTATATGCATCAGCAGTTAATTTGTGTCTAACTCATATAAATATCATTAGATAGATCTAGAAACATTTTGTTTTTCATATGTATGATATAATGAGTCAATTATATGTCATGCGGTTCTCTGGAGGAAGCCTAGGAGTGGCAAAAATTACAAAAATCCATGAGTCACCAAAGTCTGAGGTATTGTTTGCCTGTTTTTTGCCTTGGAGGATTTCAAAGCTTTGTGGTGGCATTTCTTTATATTTATTTTTTTTGTCATTTAACTTTTTTTCTCCACCCCACTTTTATGAAAGGTATTGGTTGTCACCACAGGGCAGGCTTCTGTCTTTCTGTCAGGGCAGATTTCTGTCACGAAGTGTTTATTAAGCATAGCACCTGTCAGCTGCACATTCTGAGGCAGCGCCCAGCGCATGGTATTCATCCCCCAAATGAAACCTGCTCTGAGAACCTGAGGCTAGAGATGCAGCTTGGCAGGAGCACTGGTTGCCCTGCGGGCCTCCTTCTATCATGTCCAAAACAGTTGAGAAATGTTAATGAAAACAGATCATTAGGGACAGGCCTGTTTACTGTCTCTGTTTTCCTCATGCAGGGAATTTGGCCGGTGGAAAGTGAATAACTTGGCTGTAGAGCGACGGGATTTCCTGAACTCTCCCTTGCCTCTCACCCCGGAGTTTATAAGGAACATTCGACTCCTGGGACGCAGGCCCACTACCCAGCTAATTACTGACAACCTGATCAAGAAATATGGGACCCATTTTCTACTGTCAGCTACACTAGGAGGTAGAAATTTATATTTTGTATGACACATCCTCCTGGTGGTTTAGCACAAAGGTCATAATACCTAGTTTTGAGCAAGCTTGAAAAACAACTGGTGTTTGTTTTTTTCCTTTCAAAAGAAACAGATAGATCTCATGCATATTTACATCTCAATTTCCATATTTATCAAGCCAAGGGAAATCACTTGTGACATGCTTTACCTCCTACTGCCTTATAATGTATTACTTCTTCCACTGTGCGTTTGGAAGGGGGAGGCAAGTGTAAACAGATGGCATCATGTCCACAATGGGTTACCTTTGTGAAATCACACACATTATCTTGCTCAGTTCTCAAACCCGCAAAAGCCTCCACTTACAAGTTGCTTCACGTAATGCCACAGTATTGGCTGTACACAACTGATGTGGCCTTCACTGTTCTGGAAAACAAGCAATATTGTGTAAGGTTGGAGCATGAAAATGGAGATGCAAGTCCTGGCTTTGCAGTAGAGATTTGCCTGGAATACAAACTGCCAGAGAGAATCACAGCGCATATACAGTTTAAGCATACAGTCACACTGATCTGCTTTATCTAATAGGTCTGGGAGTTCAGATACAGATTTCCTGATTAAATTCTGCCTTACAAGTTCTCAATTCGTTTTTGATCTATGTATAGAAGTTAAAAAGTCCATTATGCTTACATTATCTGCCAGTGCTTTAAATGATGAAATGCTGTGTTTCATGCTTATTCAAACTTGTTACTCATCTTTTTGATCCGTTCTTTAAAATAACCAGCTTATGAGAGTCGTTCATTTTGGGAATCAGGCTACACTTGTTGTGAACAGGTTTATGATTCACTAAAACAAGCCAGTTCATAAGAGTAATTTGTTTGTAAATCAACATAAAAACATTTCTAGCCGTTAATTTGTGGTACACGCTGTCCTTTTTTGTTGCTTTACTTTCTACGAACTGTGAACTCACATTTCCAACTCAGCCCAAGATACGAAAAGAATTATTTTGCTGTGGTGCTAAAAATTCAACAGGAGTCTTCAGTGCTGAAAAGCAGTGCTGGAAACACTGATACTTGATACACAGCCACCGAAAATAATTGTAAGGCTCGATCTTAGGATTTTTATAATCAACATAATGAAATAAATCAGAAAATCTGTATTTTTGCTTAGCCCTGTATAATAGTTATCAGCACCATAAAAGAACAGCTACACATAGAAGAACAGAGCAGCTTACATAGAAGAACAGCTTGCATCAGAATCCTTAATACATTCTGCAGGTTCACAAAATAAATAATTCTTACTGTAAAACATATCTATCTATAAGCATAGTTTCTTCCCAATTTCCTCTAGGAGAGGAGGCTCTGACTATATTTGTGGACAAGAGGAAGTTGAGTAAGAAAGCAGAGGCGAGTGACTACACAAGTAACAGCACGGCTGTGACTCTGGAGGCCCTGCACCAGCTGGCTGCCTCCTATTTCATAGACAGAGAGAGTACTCTGCGAAAACTGCATCACATCCAGATTGCCTCCACTGCCATCAAGGTATGTCATTAGTCAATTCAGAGCTTCGTTCTTTCAACTCCTCAAGAATAATAATGTTCAGTGTAGCAAAGTGCATCTTTTTCACTCTCCCTGTTGCCATGATTCTGCTATGAAAAGTGTCATATGCTATAAGTGGGTATCTAGAGATGTCCATTCACTGCTGTATATGACAGGATAGGTTATGCAATGTGAGAAAGGAAAACTAACTCTGGTTGTACATTTTGTTCAAGAATGAGATTTATATATGGCATATGATGCGGAGTATGGGGTTGTTTCAGTGTTGCAGTAACAATAGCAAGACTGACATTTAAAAGAGTTTTAGTTTTTAGTAAATTATCCAGCCAAATTACTAATGGGCTGCCCAATAATCACATTGTCAAAGAGTTTCACTAATTCTGTTTTTTTATAACAGGACAGATCAGAGTTTAAGAGTTTTTGGTCATCAGTTTTGACAAAATGTCTGGTTACCCGATTTTTTCCTTTGCATTGCAGCGTTTTACCTAATTTGACTGTATTATGATAGCCTAGAAATCTAGACGCACCCTAGCGGCAGAATTTATTTTGCCGGGAGTGTAGTCTAGCAACTCTCGGTAGACCCGAGAGCTGGAAAAACCAAACTCTGGTCAGGCCAATCACAGCGTGTGTAGAGTCGGTGGGCGGGCTTAACATAATGACGGTACGTCTCGGCAGAGTTGCTGAGGTTCTGCGTGCTACTCGTAAACAAAGGAGCTGACGAACAGCGGTCTTTTGAACCGGCTTTGGCCGCGACTCTGGAAGACTTGGAGTTAAGCTTTTCTTTGAGAAAAAAACAAACAATGGCACTGAAGTCATTCTTAAGAAAAGAAGATGTGTTCGGAGTTTTGCAGACCGGATACGGCGAAAGTCTATCAACTAACGTTAGCTCGGCTTCACCTTCTTCTTCGCTCTGGTTGGTTGAAAGCAGTTTGCTGATCTGGAGTATTCAGGTGTGTGTTAACACAATGCCAAAGAGTAAAGACATCAGCAATGATCTTAGAGAAGCAAATGTTGCTGCCATCAATTATATAGCATTTCCAGGGTTAAACAGCATCTCCATTTGAAGTACATCATTCTACAGTGAGAAAGATTATTCACAAGTGGGAAACATTCAAGACAGTTGCCAATCTTCCCTGGAGTAGACTCTACAGGCCTCAGTTAACATGTGAAATGTTAAAGTTCATTGATTTAGGCTTGATTTGCAGCCACAGGACCTGGGCACCATGCAGTTTTTGAGTCGACCATGAACTCATCTGTGTACAAAAGTATTCTAGAGTCAAATGTGAGACCATCAGTCCGAAAGCTAAAGCTGGGTCGAAATTGAGCCATGCAACAGGACAAAGATCCCAAGCATACCGGCAAATCTTTAACAGAATGTCTAAAAAGAAAAGATTCAAGGTGTCACAATATCCCATTAAAAGTCCAGACCTCAACCATATTGAAATTCTGTGGCAGGACCTTAATGGCTCGGTTCAATGCAATTCAGTACGTTACGCAATGTTACTGTTTCACAATTTACTGTTTCGAAGTTGTGAATGGTGCCCTAATTCTGAACCGTACCGTACCACTTTTTTGGAATCGCAAGCCGGATCATACTGTACTAAACCGTAATGCACTGCTCGGTGGATCATTAGTGTGTCAGACATAAATAAACGGGATAAATGGCTCTTGCGCCCGGCGCAAATCTAAAATGGGTTGGTCTGAAGTAGCTTCATTGATAGGTGTGGTTTGGGCGTAACGTGAATAAACCAATCAGAGCGTCATCCAACATTCCCTTTAATAGCAGGTGCGCAAGTTCCATTATGGATTGCTATTATTATGGCGTAGGCTATTTACCAGGCGCACGCCAGGAGTGGTTCACAGCCGAGGAGACTGATGTTCTTGTAAGCCTGAATAATTTGTAAGCTAGATTTATGCCTATTTTTTCACATCTTCGTGGCACACCACAATGATTTCCGTCATCTCATGTGTTAATATTTTTTTTAGTGTAGGCTAACAAGTTTTGATTTGCAAAAATAACTGTTGCATCTGTGTAGATGTATGCGCGTTGTGCACCCTATACATTATGGTCACGCATACGCCCTTAAAATAGCATAATGAACAACGCGCAACGCGCCACTGACTTTAGACAAGGTTTTTTCTGGTCAGTGGCGCAATTGTTTAATGGAACAGCAAAATAGCACCAGGGATTGTTTGCGCCGGAACACGCCTCCTTTTTTGCGCTGAACCTCCCAGGGAGCGCAAGTTCATTCACTAGTTTAGCGACGTGCTTCTGTGGAGGGAAAAGCACGCTTTGCGCGGGTGCAAAATAGGAATGACACATGCGTCGGTGTACAAAGTCAATTGCGCTGGGTGCAAGATAGGGCCCTAAGTGTTATGAAAACGAAAGTAACATACAGTAAATGAAAAGAAAAATAGAAGAAAATTTAAAATAACACTTGGACATATTTGTTTCCTAAATTATTACAGGAAAGGACTCAGCAATAAGTAAACATAAAACAGAATAACTTTAATATTTTGCCCATTTGTAATGTGACCCGTGCTGGCAAAATCAGTTGCAATGAGCAAATTTACAATTGTCTCACACCCATTATTAAAAACATACAAAATGATGCATGATTTGTTGGAATTGAATAGAAAATGACTGAGTAACACCTTTTTGAAGTTGATAGAGTCAGCAAATTTCATTTTGCAGGTCACACATTTTTCTTTATAACGTCTTGATATCGTTTTCCATATGCCATGCCTTACTTTCTTAATATTTATATTAAGATAATAATAATTCTCACAGGTCTCATTTTAATATCCAAAGAAAGCTTCATGCTTCATATCTGTCAATTAATGATTCAGTCAATGCACTATTTGCAGTTGCTGTTACACTTTTGCTGACAGCGATTAAAATTGGTCACACAAATCCCCCAAACAGACATTTACTTTGTCACAGCAGCGCACAGTTTGACACATATATTCCAGAACACACTTTGATGATCCCCCCCATCCCATTATATACAACAGCGCTTTCCCTCGGCACACAACTGCTGCAGTGCTTAGACGGTTTTATTACAGTTGGGAGGGCAGATCTCAGGTGTCAAGGCTGTGTTTGTCTATTGCTGGTGAGAAAAGCAAAAGAGCTCTGTGAGTGACGGAAGCAGCCTGCCAGGCAGGACGGTGCAGCTCAAACTGTGCAAGAGAATGAATCGCAGAAGCAGCAGGGGCCTCTGACACACGCATCATTTCCACAGGGCGTTGACCCATGTCTACATTTCACGGGACAGACTGAGGCAAACGTTCCTCCATATGAATTCCAGATTAAACAGAGCTTGAGTACAGAATGAGGTTTCTAGCTCCCCCCACTGGGCACCGTGGTGGGGAAATTTTGCTATTTCCTTTCATTGGAAAAGCCTATTAGTGTGGCGGTGTGCTGGGACTGTGAGAGAAAAACACAGGAGCGAAGCTCTTTATAAAATCAGGCTTTATCCTACCTTTGTGGTTCTGCTTAGGTTGTTTGTTTAATGCGTGAAAACTCGAGCCATTCTGCTATCGGCGGGGATCATTTTGCTCATGATTTGACAATTTCTTTATACCAGATCAGCTTTAAGCCAAACCAGAATTGAATTTACAGCTACACTATCTTCTGCAACACACACTGCATCAGATTTGTAACCACAGCGAGACACCAACTCTTTTGCATAGAATTAACTGTACATAAAAAAAACATCCATCCTAGGTAAGCTTGCACAAGTCCGGAAAAGTGAAGCCAAAGCACCTCGATCGCCCCCAGATAGTTAGTCCTATAGGTCATAAACCCCGCCTTCTCCGTGTAATGTAATAGGATGAGAGTTCCTGTCATTTTAAATTTTTTTTTTTTATCACGTTGATGTAAGTTCAAGTGTTCATTTTATTAAATAAGTTTGGTTTTAGTTAGTTATTTGATGCTATAAAAACTGAATGTGACGTCATGATTGACAGCTGAGATTAACAGCTTCTCTGAGGCACCAACAGACTTTGTTGGGGGTTTTCGGTAGGAGATTGGAGCTTTAACTTTAATTTCTACATTTCCATAACTGTTTATTTTACACCAACACAATTAATTGTTCTGCAGTAAACTGTGCTAACCGATTCTGTTTGAGTGTGGGCGGGGTTTTGATACCGCAGCTCCACTTTACGCTCACTACTGTGCAGACTCAGCTCCATATTTGTCAGCGCCATATTTGGACATTGGCGGCTTTTCTACAATGTAAGAGATCGAAGGTTCATCATCCAGCTTTTTTTATAGTCTATGATCCCAGGTAAAAGGAACTTTAGCTAATTTTCAGGATGGTGCTCTCAATTAGCCTGGATGCCAGCTGAATTTAGCCCTGCCCACAACATTTGAGTCCGGGAAATTCAGGACTTGATCCGTTGAGGAGCAACTATGCCTGAACAGGATCTGTTAGCCCAGGGGTGTGCTGGTCAGAAAACGAGTTGTACTCAGGCACATTGTTGGAGCGTTGCTCCAAAAAAAGGCACATTAGTAAAATGTGTCTATAGACGCGTTTAGATTCTGCATATTACACACAGGGACATGCAGCAGCACACAAACTATTTTAAATATTAAAAAAAATAAACGGATTCCTCTCTGGAGAAGCATTCAGTCTTTCTGCTCGCAAATTCCGCCATGTGAATAGTGAATCCGCCATGGTGCAAGCACAACTGGCTTTTAAAGGGAATGCGAGATGAGACTCTGGCGCACTGTTTTTTCATCATTAAACTAGCAAAAATGGATTCAGACATGCCTTAAGTGCACCTGCGCCACGCGCTTTAGACGATGCGCTAAGATCTGTAAAATAGAGCCCAATATGTGAATGTTAGAAAAATTTTCTGAGAACACATTTTGTCAACTGGGATGCTTGAGTTTGTTTGAACAGCATGTTTAGTCAGGTGGTCTCTTCCTGTCTTAGTGAGCAGACCAAACTTTTTGCCGCAGGTCAAAATTCTGGCTGTGCGAGACATCCGTGGAAAATCTGGATATGTAGTCTCTTCTAGTGGTGTTTTCAGAAAGAAATGCTGAAGCTGTGGTATTTGTCCATCAATGAAATTGGAGTAAAAAATAACAGAACTTATAAGCAAAACTTGGTGGCTTATACCTCCTGTCAGAATATCGTTTTAAGGCTAGTAACTAAGATATTTGAATGATCCTTAATAGCTGCTCGCTTTGTCGCATGAGAATCAACAGCAGACTGTTGATGTTTCACATTAAGCCAGAACAGCAGAGGATCACGCAAGTCCAGGTGGCCTATAATTTGCCATTACAAGGTATTTTGTGAAATGCAAAGTATTTGCTTTGAATAACAGCTGTTATCTGTAAAGGAAATCTAATATCATGCTCCACGCCAATCAGTACTCCTTTACCATATGGCGCATCATATGGTGCATTAAATAATAAAGCATATAGATGTATCATCTGATTGCATCAGGTATGGTCGTTATAAAAAAATAAATAAATTGATGCTGAGCTAAGCATAGTGCTTTATTGCAGTTCAAGCTTTTATTCAAGCCATCGATTCAAGCCATATGTCATGGTAATGAGTCAGGATAGTAGAGTAGTTACCTATATTTTTTATAATATATGCATATTTATTTATTGTTAATTAATTAATTAAAGGGATAGTTCGTTCAAAAATGAAAATTACCCCATGATTTACTCACCCTTAAGCCAGCCTAGGTGTATATGACTTTCTTATTTCAGACGAACACAGTCGGGAGTTATATATATAAAAAAATGTCCTGGCTCTTCCAAGCATTATAATGGCAGTGAATACAATTAATCAACACTGGGGGCTCTGGGGTTGCTCTAAGCAATGTCGCGCGTTTTTTAAGGCCAAAACATTTTTTGTTACATATAGCAAACATCTCTGCAGGGATCTAATGCATCCCTGCTAAGTAAATATATTTTATTGATGATGATTTTTTCCCAAAATAAATCTTTCTGATCCCAGACTTTTGAATGGCATTATTATTATTTTTATTTTTTTAATATGTACATATATAAATTAAATACCCATATAGTGCAAATTGCTGCAGAGTCTCTGGTTACCAGCACTGGACTCTTCAGTGGGTTTGTGATGGAGTGGCAGAAGACAACCTTGTCTTACCTTGTCTAACTGTCAGCCTGGAAAAGATATCGTCTGACAGGCTGAATCGAAAGAGATCACTGAATTGATGAAGGTTCACTGGCACCATAAGAGAGAAAAGTGTGAATCAATTATGCAGGCTTCTGTGTGTCATGAGGAGAGAAGGATGACTAGAGAAGAGAAGGAAAAAATCGAGTGTGATCTCTTCTTGCAAATGCGGATAATAGTGGGGCTAGCTTGCAGTAAAGGTCAATTTAGATACCTGAGTCAATATGGCTACTCAGAGTCTGACCATCATTAAGTACCCTCAGCTAAGGATAGATAATGTTCTGCAATGTAGAGAAAAAATGGACTTCTGTTTTCTGTGTGGGTGTGAAAGAATCTCTGTATAGGGAAGCTAATCAATTAAACATTTCATAACTGAAAGAGGGGGAGGGGGGTGGGGACGACGACGACGACTGCTCAACAGCTTGCTTGGCTCTCAATAAGATGAGAAGAACAGTAAGTGATTATCTGTGAGAGGACCACCACTGCATGCGCATTATCACCAGACAAGTGACTCAGCAAGCACAGGAAGTTCTTATAATGCATCTGTTCATAGCCAGGCTGCGTATTATTCTCTTTAGGAACCCAGGGGAAAGGAGTTTATTACACACTGCTTTTCATGTAAAATACCATGGTACAGTAACCATAGGGTGAAAGTGATAATTCTGTGGTCTTAATTTTGTTTCCCAGGTAACTGAAACGAGGACTGGCCCTCTCGGCTGCAGTAACTATGACAACCTTGATTCTGTCAGTTCTGTGCTGGTTCAGAGTCCCGAGAACAAAGTCAATTTGCAAGGTATAAAAATGTGTTCAAATCTAGTATCCTAAGTTTTGATATTGTGATGGACATGCTTTTTAATTTTTTGATGAGAAACACAAAAGACTCTTTTCCAAAAGCTAGGGAGCTCCTCCCAAAATTCTTACTCTTGACAGGACAAATCATAGTCTAAGATGCCTGATTTAAATCCATTTTGATATTGTGTGCATATATCAGGCAGTGAGGTTTTGAAACCGAGTCAAAATTGTATAATGGAAAAAGTACTTAAGAAGTTTTAGATCTGTAAGAATTAATAAGGTTTTTAAGGCTGCATTTATTTGAACAAAATACAGTAAAAACAGTGATATTGTGAAATCATTTTAAAATATCTGTTTTCTATTTGAATGTATTTTAAAATCTCATTTTTCCCTGTGATCAAAGCTGCAAGTCTTCAATGTCACATGATCCTCCAGAAATTATTCTTATTATACATTTCTTATTATTATCAATGTTGAAACCTGTTGTGTTCACATTTTTTTTCAGGATTATTTAATGAATAGTAAGTTCAAAAGAATAGCATTTATCTGAAATGTATACTTAAAGATTTTGTATGATCATACACTATTGTTCAAAAGTTTAGGATCAGTACCAATACTTTTATTCAACAAACATGCATTAAAGTGATCAAAAGTGACAGTAAAGGCATTTATAATGTTACAAAAGCTGTTCTTTTGAACTTTCTATTCACCAAAGCATTGTTGTCAACATTGATAATAATAAAGAAATGTTTCTTGAGCAGCAAATCAGCATATTATAATGATTTCTGAAGGATCATGTGTCACTGAAGACTGTAATGATGCCGAAATTCAGCTTTACCAACACAGGTATACATTTCTGTAATGAAGTTTGTAGATATGGGAAGGAAGGAGGCGGGAACCGGCAAACATTTAAAAGACTTTAATTAATAAATAAACAAAACTGAAAGTAAAATCTCAGCAAACCCCTCATGGACGGTTGCCGCGCATACACATAACACAACAGTATTACAGTTTTTGCAGTATTTTGGATCTAATAAATGCAGCCTTGGTGAGCAGAACTTATGAACAGCAGTGTACGTATGTGACCACATGACCCTCTTTAATCAAACCACTTAACTCGGCGACCCAGTACTATCATCAATTTTTTTCTTGTCTCTGTATCTGAAGGCTTGCAGGTCATTTTGCCAGATTATCTCAGAGACACTTTCGTCCAAGCAGCTCTTAGTTACATTGCCTGCAATGGAGAGGGAACATTTGTCTGCCGAGACAATGACTGCTGGTGCAAGTGTGACCCCAAGTTCCCAGAGTGCAACTGCCCCTACATGGATGTTCAGGCCATGGAGGACAGCCTTTTGCGGATCTCTGAATCATGGGCTCTTACTTACAAAGAGTTTGAAGATTCAGGTGAGATATTAAATGTATTATGCTCATTCAATTGGATACTTGTACTTTTTATTCAGTTTCATTTGTCCTAATGAAGAACATCTCAGTCACCATCCCAGCTAACAAAAATATATTTTAAATATGTTCTGCTGTTTCCATTAAATTAAGAAAGCATTATTTATAAATGTTCTCTAAACATTCAAAACATCCAGTTTTTTAAATGTTCCAAAACACTTTTTCTTGGTTATACAAACGCCAACATTACATTTTATCATTTTGCAGACATTATGGGAATGTTACTTCTAAACGTTCTCTGAACATTCAGAAACAAGTAGTAACAGTTAACCCTTAAATGTTTCGCCAATCATTCTTACGTATTCTAGTCTTTATCTATATCTAACATTCATGGATCTTTAGCTATCATGATAATATAAAACTCTCCTGACTTTACAGTAGCAATTACAGAAGAATTACATATTTCGTTATCTTTTGGAGCGTGGAAGGGTTCAGTTTGAGCAGATGTGATATACCATCATCACTGTCTTCGTCAGAGTTCATTTCCCAGTACATTCAGCATCTGGCCTATATTTGCCATCTCAAACCTTTCTCATAACTATCATTTTCAGCATCTTCAAAATCAAAATTTTGATTGCTTCTTCACCAGATCCTCCATCAAGTGACAGTGACACTAACTTTTGATTGCGTTCAGGACTTGCTCTGGAGTAAATCGCTGCCATTTCAAGTTTTGCTGATGATACTTCCTATTCTTTTGTTTTCTGCCTGCGGTAACTATGAGCAAAACGTCACTTCATCATTGTATATCAGACAATGCCACCTTGTGGAATAAAGGTGAATGAGACTTATTCAGTGATGGTAACTTACACTGTTACCAGAGGCAGATTAAGGTGGTCAGGGGCCCCTATAGGCTGCTCTTTGTGTAAGGCCCCCATAATCATTATGCTTTACTGGAAAAAATGTATTTAGTGCCATACATGGCCCATACGCAAATATGGTGAACTGGCATATACACACACACAATAAGACAGCCAATACTACAGTGTTTCCTCTACACTCTGTGCAATACACTAAACTGTGTATAAAACAAAGGCATAATAAAAACGGTGGGGATTCCCTCCGCGACTGACCCACGAGCAGGGGTCCATAGCTGCTTTTCCACTGTCGGGCCGAACGGTTCTTAGTATGGTAATTTAACAAACGGTTACAGTTGTTTCCACTTGAGCCGCATACGGCACGACACAATTACAAACCATTCTCGGCCAGGAAGATTGTGCTGGTGGAATGCGTGTAATGATGTCTCCACTCAGGATTTGTCACTTGTCTGTTGCCTGGCTACCGTTTTCTCTGTCGCCGGCTAAGGACGCTATTTGAGGGACATAAATACAGATTAGTAATACAATTAAAAGAAATACCCGATCACCCTCCATAACGCAAAATAGAACCAGCCTTAAAAAGCCGATGCTAGCTGGCAGTCCTCCTGCTGAGGATCTTCGATAGGATGAAGTGTCCAGTCAATTTAATTGTTGTTGTTGTTTTTTACCATTGTATTTTCTGATTTTGTGCACCATTATCATTCTTTCTTTCGGACATTTTTCCGCTATGCCATCTTTCCCGTCTAGCAATAGCAGTGGCGTAAATGAAAAGGATTGACATGATTTGACCAGCGGCTGATTTCCAATCACCTGCTTATTATTATTTAATTTTTATGTTTCTTATTGGCCATTGAGTGTCTTTTTTTTTGTTTGTGATGAAGTAAATTTAAAATAAGTTAAAAAAAATTGTCTGGCCAATCCGGGGCCCCTGAACACGTGGGGCCCTAGGCTGCAGCCTATGCAAGCCTGTGTGTTAATGAGAAAACGATGAGAAAAATGTGTTAATGAGAAAAATGGGGGTGAATTTTTTATAAGCCTTAAAGTTCTGCATAATTAAGGGCGTGGCCACGTAGAGTGGCCGGTGGGTAGCCATTTTATCTGCTGTCTGTTAGTCATCGCGTCACCTCAGCTCCGCCCACGTCCAGCCTCTTTGCCCATTTTCTGTTATCCGGGAGTGACACTTGATGACGCTTTGCTAAGATGGCAACGGCCAGCTCGACCCTACTTTACGCTTCAAAACTGCTCTGCAGAATCCTATGGGTGATGTCACGGACACTAGTATAATAAGAAAAAAATATATACAATTATAAAAGAATGCCTGTTTTCCATAGACTGAATAAAAATATGGACGTACAGTATTGTTTATAATGAATTGATTAAGGAATACTAAGAAGGTTGATGTCTAACTATGGTGAGTAATGAATGATGTCCCAGAGGGATGCATTTAAGGGTTAAAAAATAAAATAAATAGATGAGCACCCAACTAAAATTTTTCATGGATTTTTTTATTTGTATTTTTATAAATATTGTTTTCGTGCTAACATTTTGAGAACCTTATTATAGTTATGTTATAGACCGGATGACTTTGAATGAACATTCTATTAATGTTAATTGAATATGTTTGTTCATAATTTTGAGAGAACTAAAAAATTTGTCAAAGTTCTGAGAACATTCCCTGATAGCTCCATGGACTGCACAGTCTTTTACTTAAAGCAGTGCATTTTTTTTATTAATTGTAGAATATTAGTGTTAGTTTAGTGTAAATTAGTTTTGAAATTGTATTATACAATTATAATATGTAGGAGTATTTAGTATTTTATATAATTATTCGATTTACTCCTGTTCAATCATTGCTGATGATTAATTCACTTAACTAACTTAATTAATACTTTTAATAAAGTCTCATTTCTTTGTAATTTTTCCACTCTGATCTATAGGCCAGTTACAAACAACAGAAACATGAATAACTTTCAGTGAATGCTGACATTCCCCACACAATGCCCTTCAGAGACAGTGTTGGATTAAAAAAAAAAGATCCTGCTCAACATATTGCCTTACAGTATGTTGAGCAGGATTAATCACCCATAAAATGCTTTATTGCCCTTCCAGCATCTTTCATCAAGCATATGAACGAGAGCACTTAGCATAATGTTTAGGTGCTGTATTACTGCCTGTCGAGGTCACCCCACAGTGACCATTAATGCTTGAGCAAAATTAAAATGCATGGATTTTTCTTTGACACTGTCATCTTTTTTCCGACCTCCCAAAATATTACTTTCAAAGTTTATGTTATTAGAGCTATCAGGAAGTGCCAGGTATACATATTTTCTCAGGTATCGTAAATCTGTCCTTCTGTTAGACATCAAAGACATTCGGCGTTCTGCCCCATCAGCTAAAATGAAATGCTTTGAAGGAACTGCTTAAAAATGTATTTTCAGTGAAACGATTCCTTCTTATTGTCAGGCCGAGTGAAGCATAAAGGCAGCGCATCCAGGCATTTACCCACTGTTCAGTCAAGTTTACATGACAACACTCCTATATCTGAAAGAACTTACCCTTTCTTCAACAGATGAGTTCAAAACATTTCTGATGAGGCTGCCGCAGAATTTCTTTCTCAACTCCTCAATGATCCAGCATTTGTGGTCGCTGGATGGTGTGTTTCAGCGGCGCTACGAACAGCTGGAAAGCAGCATGAAAAATCTCTTCAGGCGAGCCCAGCGAGTGGTTTACAAGCTCTTCAGCCTCAGCAAGAGGTGCCAAAAGCAGCCTCACATCAACTTACCGCGTGAAAGGTGAACACAACACACTCATTATCTCCTCATTGTTGTGATGATAAATACGCTGATACTTAATTCCGAAATGGAATAATGTCCCCATTTACTGTATCAAGAGAGGAAACTTCACATGGTGTTTATCATCATTATTACTTGTGTTCTTGAGTGGCCCGCCTTTCAGACTCCATGGGTTGCAGAGAAGAATGTTTGTCAGCGTGCTTCAGTGTGAAAAGGAGCACGAGTGTTCCTGTTTCCAGGGAGACAACTTTGTGTTTACCCACAATCAATAAGACTAGAGTTAGCATAGTGGTTCTCAACTGGTTTCCCTTCAGGGCCTACAATGGATACATCACACCAACATAGTTTAAACAATATGCGAGTGAACTTGTAACAAAGGTAGTCTAGAGCGTATTTTCTTTTATAGACAAAATTATTTTCTTCTAAAGACAAGTTATAGGCAGATGCCAACATAGACAGACTGCCGTCAAACTTCCACACCAGAACAACACAAAACGTTGTCTATGTTGGCCTCTTGTCTAATTTGTCTTTGGATGTACAGTCTGTGACATTAACAAAAGATATAGGAAGTGTTTTTTCTGTCTTTTAAAAAACTTAATTATTGTGCTATCCTAACTATACACAATTATATTTTTTATAAATGTTTAAGGGATAGTTTGCGCTGTATGCCCTTCTTTCTTTTATGCTCCACAAAATCTTTTTTTCTTCTTAATTTCATGTTGCGTTCTTGTTAATGTTGATTTATCAGTACTTGAGAAACTCTGGGTGACACAAAGCAAACTACAGTGCTAATAGAGTCTCACGAACATACATGTAATGTAAGACATGGTCAAAAATGTTGTTAAATAAAACATTACATTTCAGTTTTTTTTTCTCACAAAGCCCTATCGTATACCCCCAGAATAATTGGAATACGTGGCACGTTTTGCATGGGATCATTCTGTGATTCTTTTGCGTCTTTTTTAAAAAGTGTGATGCTGGTCGCTATTCACTGCTATTTATATAGATTATTTTTGTGGTCCATAAAAGAAAGAAGGGCATACTACATTAGAACAACACCATGGTAAATGAATGGCTTAATTTTCATTTTAGGGTGATTATTTTATTTCATTTTCTAATGCGACATTTGTTTTCACTGAACAAAGGTCCAAAAAGAAAACAATAGTACGGTATACAGAATACATAAAAGTAAAGCAACTCTAGTTACAGATAATTATTCCTGATACATAACATAAAGGGGTTCCAAACAAATCAGTGGTAACATCAGAGGGGTAAATTATGAGTTACAAATATGTACTGCAGTATAAAACCTAGTATATATAATTATCACATTCCCAAGTGATCTAATATAGGCTTCCATATTTTCCTAAATATATCGAGCTTTCCATTATTAATAAATTGTAACTTCTCAATATGAATAATGCTCAGTAGCTCACTCAGTCTCTTTGCAAGAACCATAAATAAAGAAATTGACTAAAAGAAGGGACAGAAATCACCCCCAAAATGGCAATCATTGGATCCGGAACAATCTCTTTTTTATACACTTTTGAAAGTAGGTCGAAAATATCAGTCCAGTACTTGTGAAGGTTGCAACATGTAGAAGTGTACCCTCCGCAACCTTGCATTTATTACATACCGGTGATACTTCATATCTAGTCTAGTTTTAAATATGTATAAGCTATGTATAGATTTAAATCGGATAAAGTTGTGTCTAGTGTTAATCGAACAATCATGTATGATCTGTAGGCCTTCCTCCCATTGTGCATCCTCTATAGTGAAACCTAAATCCTCCCACCATGCTTTCCTCATTGTAGTTATTGGGGTGATTTTATTTAAATGAACAGTTCCCTTTCAAGGGAACTCGAGCTGCGTCACCGCTTTGGGAACGCCTCTGCGTGATTGCGTCGTGAAGCACGTATGCCATCCATCCAATAGAGAGAACGCGTCATGGCGGGTGACGCCATAGACCCGGAAACTATAAAGCACCCCGGCAAACACACGCCTTTAGCTTCTGTTGCCTTCAACAAGCGCTCTGTGTTCATTCTGTCCAATCTGTGTTGTGTCTGAGTTCAGACTTTGTTGTTTTTTGAGAGAAATATGGCGAGCGAACAACATTTCGTTAGGTGTGTGCCTCCCTGCTCACGTTTCATTACGGGTGGGGACACACACTCGATGTGTGTTGTTTGTTTGGGAGAGCAGCACGCGCAGTCGGCACTCGAGGGTGGCGGCTGCGAACAGTGTGAGGCTCTGCCTCTTCGCGTGCTGCGATCCCGCCGGGCGCTCTTCGAGGAGGGCGCTCCGGCTTGCGTTCCCCGCGGCGCGGGTCCCGCTGCTGCTGAGGCACAGCGAAGGCTCATGTCGTGGGGTTCGCAGATGGATCTGGTGGAGGGGTTTGAGACGGGCCCCGCCCTATCTCAGCCTTCACCCGCCAGATCCGGCGCCGCGTCTCTGGGTTCGGGAGCCCGCGCTGCGGTTTCTCCCGCCCGGGGGCCGGCCGCGGCATTGCAGCTATCGTCCTCCGAGGAGGTCGATATCTGCACTGTCGATGCAGGGATTGAGGACTCGCCACTTCAATCCCCTGCAAGTGAGGAGCTCATGGAGGTTTTGAGCAGAGCTGTGGCCAGATTAAACATCGACTGGCCACATGAGCAAAGACCTGGGAGAGCCACGAGATCGGAGCTGATGTTATTACTGAGCTCCGATCCACAGCAGATCGCTCTCCGGGGAGACGGCCAGGTGTGTTGGCCGTTCTATGGCAGCCCTGGTGGCCTCGGAGAGACATTTGTGGCTCAACCTTACGGATATAAGGGAGAGAGATAAGAGCTTTCTGCTCGATGCGCCGCTGGCTCCAGGAGGTCTGTTCGGTGACGCCGTCAATACCGTCACCGACAGGTTCCTGGAGGCCAAAAAGCAGTCGGCGGCGCTCAAGCAGTTCCTCCCCCGTAAGGCCCAGGTCTCGTCTGCTGCTGGGCGGGAGCAGCAGGCGCCGAGTACGAGCTCCTCCCATAGGGTGCAGCAAAAAGTGAGTGTCGCCACTCGTATGGCCCCACAAAAAGGGCAGCCGGGTGCGCGGCACTCACAGGCGCAGCCTTCCAAGTCCAGGGCCGATCTGAGGACGGTCATTGTGGCGAGGAAGGCTACGTCGAAGAAGTCCTGACGCCTGTGGGCCCAGGACAGTGAGGGTGATCCTCCGGCGGGCGGTGCTTACCGCGGTATACGGTACCCGTCGTCCGCGGTACCTCGCCAACCCACCAACCCCGCCCGGCGCCGGGCGTGGGAGGCCCACGGTCATCCGAGGATGGCCCGTACCCTCCGCGGAGGAGTTAGTGCCGTTAGGTCGGCTGTTCCCTGCCGGTTCGCCGCTTCAGGGCGCTGTACTCACGGTACGGAGCACATCAGAGGCCAGCCTCGAGAGGCTGGTACCCTTAGTAGATTTTGTGTCGGTATGGGAAAATCTGCCGCATATTTCTCAGTGGGTCCTGCGATGTATAAGGGTGGGGTACGCCATTCAGTTCAGATGTCGTCCCCCCAGTTTCAACGGGTTCTGCCTACGTGTGGGCCCCGAACAGGCTCTGGTGATGTCTCAGGAAGTACAGACTCTGCTGCAAAAGGGGGCTATAGAGAGGGTCCCCCCCCCAGACAGGGAGTCAGGCTTTTACAGCCGGTACTTCATAGTGCCAAAGAAGGATGGAGGGCTGCCCCATCTTAGATCTACGCATTCTGAACCGGGCAGTGGCAAGGCTCAAGTTCAGGATGCTCACACTCAAACAGATCGTGTCTCAGATCAGGTCCGAGGACTGGTTTGTCACGATAGATCTCAAAGATGCATATTTTCATATCTCCATCCTTCCGCAGCACAGGAAGTATCTGAGGTTCGCTTTCAGGGGAGAAGCGTACCAGTATCGGGTGCTTCCTTCGGTCTAGCCCTTTCACCCCGCACGCTCACGAAGTGTGGACGCTGCTCTGGTCCCTGCGGCTGCAGGGGTCCGGATTCTCAATTATATAGACGACTGGCTGATCATGGCACGGTCAGCTCGTCTCGCGTTCAACATCGAGATGTTGTTCTCGCACACATGAGGAGGTTGGGGCTGAGGCTCAACCCCAAGAAGAGTGTTCTGTCTCCTGTGCAAAAGATCACTTATCTCGGTGTGAGTTGGGATTCGGTCTCTATGCAGGCCCGCTTATCAGAGCCTCGAGTAGGGTCGATCCTCTCAGCCATGAACGGGGTGAAACTAGACCAGCCACTCACTGTGAAACAGTTCCAGAGACTGTTAGGTCTAATGGCAGCAGCGTCCAACGTGATTCCGTCGGGCCTGCTGTACATGAGGCCACTGCAGTGGTGGCTCAAAACCAGGGGGTTTTCCCCGAGGGGAAATCCTTTTCGCGTAATCAAGCCAACGCGGCGATGTCTCCGCGCCTTGGTTATGTGGAAGGACCCTTGGTTCCTGACCCAAGGCCCGTCCCTGGGGGCACCGTGTCGCGCGTGTCTCTGACCACGGATGCCTCCCTGACGGGCTGGGGGCGATCATGAGTGGTCGCCGGCCCAGGGTCTGTGGCAGGAACACCAGCTCGTGGCATATAAATTGCCTAGAAATGCTGGCAGTGTTTCTAGCACTAAAACACTTCCTGCCACATCTCAGGGGCCATCATGTGCTGGTGAGCACAGACAGCACATCGGTGGTGTCCTATATCAACCATCAGGGGGGTTTGAGGTCCCGTCGGTTGTACAAGCTGGCGCGCCTTATGCTCCTCTGGGCTCAAGGGAAATTGTTGTCAGTCAGGGCAATATATATTCCGGGGAGCCAGAATGTGGAAGCAGACATCCTGTCGAGGCAGGGGCCGAGGTTCGGGAGTGGAGACTCCACACCGAGGTGGTGGAGCTCCTTTGGGAGAAGTTCGGCAGGGCCCAGGTGGACCTGTGCCACGCGCGAAAGTCGCACTGTCGTCTGTGGTTCTCCCTGTCGCATCCAGCTCCTCTGGGACTGGATGCGATGATGCAGGAGTGGCCGAGGCTGCTCCTGTCACGCTTCCCCGATTGCTCTGCTTCCGGGAGTTCTAGAGAGTGCGCCGGGACGGGCCGTCTTCTGCTAGTAGCCCGTTCTGGCCGGGTCGAGTATGGTTCTCGGACCTGGTTTCTCTCCTCGACGGCTCTCCTGGAGATTCCGATCAGGAGGACCTTCTCTCAGGCGGGCGGCGTGTTCGTACACCCTCGCCGGAGTTGTGGAAACTGTGGGCTTGGCCTCTGAGGGGCCCAGCTCATAAGTTCCGGTCTCTCAACTGAGGTTGTGGAGACCATTCTACACTCCAGAGCTCCCTCCACGAGGAAACTGTACTATCTAAAGTGGAGACTCTTCACCGTATGGTGTCGAGAACGCCTGTGGGATCCAGTTAACTGCCCTGCGAGCGCGGTGCTGGAATTCCTGCAGGATAGATTCTCTGCTGGGCTAGCCCCCTCCACTCTGAAGGTGTATGTGGCGGCCATAGCGGCCTACCACACTCCTTTGAGTGGAGTGTCTATCGGGCGACACCCGCTAGTAACCCGTTTCCTCCGTGGAACCTTGAGGCTGAGGCCTGTGACACGTGGGTGCCGGCCTGGGACCTCTCTATAGTCCTGCGAGGCCTTTCTGAGGCTCCTTTCGAGCCGATGGAGGAAGTCACGGATAAGTTCCTTACTCTTAAGACAGTGTTTTTACTGGCTATTTCTTCCCTGAAGAGAATCGGGGATTTGCAAGCTCTCTGTGGCACCCTCGTGCTTGGAATTTGCTCCGGGTATGGCTAGAGCGTTTCTCGCGCCGAGGCCCGGGTATGTTCCCAAGGTCCTCACTAACCCGGTGAGGCCTATTGTCCTTCAAGCCTTTTGTCCGCCTCCGTTTACGACGTCAGACCGGGAGAGATTGAATCTGCTTTGTCCAGTTCGCGCCTTAGACGCATATGTCCACAGAGCTGCCCTGTGGAGGAAAACTGACCAGCTGTTTGTCTGTTACGGGCCGCCCTCGAGGGGGGGCCCAGTGTCAAAGCAGAGGATGAGCAAGTGGGTGGTCGAGGCCATCTCACTCGCTATGAGCGGCCGGGCGGCCTTCCCCTATGGCCGTTCGGTCCCACTCTACTAGGAGTATGGCTGCCTCTCAGGCACTTTTGGCAGGAGCTTCCTTGCAGGATGTTTGTGATGCGGCAGGATGGTCCTCGCCTCATACCTTCATCCGGTTTTATGAGCTGGATGTTAATACTACTCCGGGGTCTCGGGTGCTCGCCTCTCAACAATGAAACACAGACGGGCATCCGGACTCGTATGGGGGCGTGGGTATTCTCGTTCCCAAAGCGGTGACGCAGCTCGAGTTCCTTGAAAGGAACGCTCGTTACATATGTAACCTTAGTTCCCTGAATAGGGAACGAGACGCTGCGTCACCAAGCCATACTCCCCGCATGCCCGCAAGCGTCTTGTCTCAGGCCTTCTCCAGAAGCTAAAGGCGTGTGTTTGCCGGGGTGCTTTATAGTTTCCGGGTCTATGACGTCACCCGCCATGACGTACTCTCTCTCTATTGGATGGATGGCATACGTGCTTCACGACGCAATCACGCAGAGGCGTTCCCAAAGCGGTGACGCGGCGTCGTTCCTATTCAGGGAACTAAGGTTACATATGTAACGAGACGTTTTCTGTGATTAATCACAAATTTCATCCTAAATGCTAAATAAATCGTATATGTACTATTTACATATTTAAAACCCAAATTAATTAATTCATTAATTAGAAATAATAATTTAGCACTTTTAGCATTATTCAATCATTTGTCAAAACAGACCTGCAAACCATTTTTGGAACCCACCATTCCAGAACCTGCGGTTTAATTCAGTCTTCTAAATGTTAATACTTGCAAATTCCTTTGGTATCAGAACATTTATAAGTTTGCAAACATAAAACATGAATCAATTACGAGATGCAATTTTAAAAATTGCCATATTGGCCCCTTTATTAAAAGGAACAATACATGCCTGTACTTGTCTTTCTTTGTACCCACCAAAATTGACTTTTTGTAGAACAGAATTCTGTTTGTGCTACTTTTAATCTTGTCATCTTCTGCTGTACCGGTTTTGGATACATGACAATTTAATCTCAACAATCAGTGCTTAGGCAGAGTAACTGATATTTATCTTATCTTTCCTAAAATATAGGCCACAGTCGTATTGGCTGAACTACTTCCAGTCTTTACTATACTGCTCTGAGAACAACCAGCTCGGCTCCTTCTCAGAAGAGCTGCACACCTGTATTTGTGCATATGACCACAGTTCCTGCCAGGTACCTACACCATGCTCTGTGGGCGAAGGTGCCGCTTGCGCTGCTTGTGCTAGCGACAACCACACTCGCTGCGGCAGTTGTAACGTCGGCTACATGTTAAGTCAAGGGTCCTGTCGACCAATGGTGGCAGATTCCACAGAGAACTACCTGGGCTTTGAGACTGATCTTCAAGATCTGGAGCTACGCTACCTCCTGCAGAGAGCCGATCGACGTTTGGAGGTCCACGCTATCTTCATCAGCAATGATATGCGTCTGAATAGCTGGTTCGATCCTTCATGGAGGAAGAGGATGCTGCTAACACTAAAGAGTAACAAATACAAATCCAACCTAGTCCATATGCTCTTAGGCATATCCCTGCAAATTTGCCTTACTAAAAACAGCACTCTGGAACCTGCGCTCACTCTCTTCATCAATCCCTTCGGAGGGAGCCACTCAGAGAGCTGGTTAATTCCTGTGAACGAGAACAATTTTCCAGATTGGAAGTCTGCTAAACTGGATCTTCCGTTAGAGTGCTTTAACTGGACCTTGTCTTTGGGCAACAAGTGGAAGACCTTCTTTGAGACGATCCATATTTACCTGAGGAGCCGGATCAAAACTCCAGGTGTCGGGGTCAATGAGAGCATTTACCTGGAGCCTTTGGAAATGGCCGACCCTACTAGAAATCTGGGGTATATGAAGATCAACAGCATTCAAGTGTTCGGTTACAGTATGCATTTCGACCCGGAAGCAATCCGGGACTTGATCCTGCAGCTGGACTACCCATACACGCAGGGCTCGCAGGACTCGGCCTTGCTCCAGCTTCTGGAGATCCGAGACCGGGTCAACCGACTCTCTCCACCGGGCCAGCAACCTCTGGACCTGTTCGCCTGCTTATTACGCCACCGTCTCAAACTGACAGCTAATGAGGTGGTCCGCATTCACGCCTCACTCCAGTCCTTTAATTCCCGTCTCCCCAATTCTCTGGATTACGAGACGACTAAACTCTGTAGCTAACAGCTAAAGCATCATAGCAGACAGCAATAGAAAATCTGTAAAAATGCAGAGTAGACTGTTAAAGTCACAGCTGCAATGACTTTCAGTGCTAGAGACACTTTTGGACACTGACAAGAGATTTTTTGCGATTTAACGTTCACTAGTAGATCACCTTGCTCAAAAGAACTGACTCATTTTTATTGTATAGTACACTGAGATCAAAGAGGTTTGAAAAATATATGGAGTGTTTGTTTGTAATTTTTATATGTTTTTTTTTTCTTTTGCTTCAGTGACAGTGCACTTTCCTTGGAAAGAATACAGTGATGTCAGTCAATTTTGTAGATAAATTGTTATTAAATCATCATGGTTGTAATGGAGTAATGGTTGCATTATTTATCAGCATATTTTTTATTGCTTGGTGATAGTTTAGTTTATTGAAAAATTAAACATTTTATATTTGCAATTGAGTGCACTTATAATGAATAATTAAATACACTGAACATGATGTACAACTTTGATAAAATAATAATGAAACAGATTTATTAACATAATAATGCCTGTTAGGTACATGTTTGTTTTTTTTATTTATTCAAATTTCTTTGGAAGATATTTTTTTTTTTTTTTTATCATTATAGAAACAAAGTCCTGTACATTAGCAGTACTTATAAGTATGATTTCCACATTTGTTTATGCTGATTTTACATGTCCCCCTCTATATGTGATCAATCTGAACCACAATGGCACAGTTACTCGTTTATAAGTTGGCCTTTAGACTATTTTAAACTAAAATGTTCAACAAAAGACCGAAATCAAATTCTCCCCTACTATATAGTATGCGAAAAATAGCACGCCAAAAGAGGCAGTAAGCGAAAAGTACCTGTATGTCCTTCTGCTTCCACCAAGAGTGCGCATTCGATGGATGTGAGGCTACGGGAGAGGATTTATGAATGGCAGCAAAGCAACTGACACTGGTAGATCACGTGATACCAACAACATAGCGTAGGTAGTATGTCCGAAATTATTTCACACTATACTATATATAACATATTTTTTAACAGTCACAAATCAAATTTAAATACAGACAGTATGCGATTTCGGACGCGCGAAGGTATAGGAAAATGTTTTTTGAATACATATATTTCTAGTCATTTTTGAAGGCATGGAGTATGGTTTAAAAAATAAAGGGGTCTGTGAATATAATATTGCTAAACATTTGAATAGAGCCACATACAGTATATGCAATGTTTGGGGCTGTATGTTTTTATTCATATTCTGGATTGAACTAAACCCTGTTTATTTTCACAACTTGGAATTCAGGGTTTATATTTGTCTAAGTCTGTTTTCATTATAATAATTTTTTTTAATTAATATTTTTTTTCATAGTTGAAAACTGGCTTAAATTTACCATAAATGTGTTACATCAAAACTTTTATCAAAGCAGTTAAGATATATATAAGCCTTATTTTGGAATGTAACAGTGATGCCAAAATGGGTCAAAGATTGTGGAATTCAGTGTGCCTTTGTGAATACACAGTATACAGTTTAACTTTACATATTTTGAGAATCTCAATATATAATGCATACTTTTTTTGCTGTTCACACTTGTCAGAAATGTAAATTAATGTTTTTTTTCTTCAGTTCAACTATTTCTCACTTATTCTTGCATTACAGTACATTAATTTAGACAGTGTGAATGCTAATTATTAAGAATCAACACATGATGACAGATTACGTTAATGCCAACAAAAAAGTGTCAATCGCCTCTTCATAATCTGTGTTTGCACCTTTTACATATAATTAGCACAATTTAAATAAAATGAGCCTTACCTAACTCACTTAGCTACATCCTTTTTCCCTTTAAGTTGTTTTATTCTTTAGCAAAATGCTTCAAGATGCACAAAAAAACAAACTGTAAATTGCAGACAAATGAAAGTTTTACATCTGTGAGATTTGCGCTGTTTGCATAACGTGAAGGTAAAAGGATTGTACGCCAAAGGAAATTGTATGTGCCGTTTGTAAAGAAGTTGTGAATAATGAGGTCTTAGAGGTATGCTGTAAAATCCAAAAGAGTAAATGCTCTACAATTGTGCTTCCAGAGATAAGAAGCTTCTCAGAGTGAAGAACCTTACTTTTAGGTCTTCCTCGAGCATCTAACCGCATTGCAGCTACTGCAACATTTTCACATGTGAAACACCCCACGATGAAGCAATTACTCTGCGAACACAAATGACCAAGGGAGCAGTTACTGCCAGAATGCATACACAAATCACCTGCACGCTGCAATGAGAGCCTGTAAAATGAGAGCTTGACAGTTATGCTGAAATGAGTTGACACAATCTTGTAATGACAAATATGACAATAAGAAATGGCAAAACATTACATAGGCAGTCGGTCATTCTCGCAGCCTGACAAACAATTTATCATGCTGCTGTATTTGTGCAGAAAGAGCTGTGGAAAAGAAAAGTCTTAGCATTGCATTATATTTACTGTGCTGCTCCTCTGATGAAGATGGAAACTCTCCAACACAGACAGAGATTAAAGAAAGAGCATACATCAACTTAGCTCTTTATTCACCAAACGCTCTTAGGCAGTGCGCCAACGCTTGATCAATAGTGTCCATGTTGCCTCCTTGATCTCTTCAATGTAAACATTGTTATGTTCTTGTGATTCACAATGAAGATGCATTGCTAACTTGACACAAACTTTGTCTTGGGCCTCACTGAAGGTTTCTAGAGGGCCAGATGCTGCAGTGAAAAGGAGGCAGGCAAAAGGTAGCCGTCTTCTGCCAATAAATCAATGTGCAGCTTTATTACCTGAAAGAACAAAAGGATCCGCAGGGAGATCAATGCCATCAAGAACCACCGACTCACAAACCAGTGGTATTTTGTTGTCCAGGGCCAGAACTGTATCAACACCAATTTATTACTCACACTGTCCTTTCCACTTGATGTGGTTTGTATGAACACAAATCAATCACGATTTTACATCCAATTAGAATTTACCACTCAATTGCATCATTGTAGTCCCTTTGCTCTCAATATGGCAGAACTTTATATGCTCTAGGGCTGCCCTCAACTAAAGTTTTTTTCTAGTCGACTAGTCGTTCATTTAAGCAATTAGTCGACTAATCTCACTTTTATATTAATAAGCCATAAATCATAATGAGCCTTTAATTGCCTATACAGGCTATAGCCTAATCAGCGATCAAATTCATGCCTAAGCTTGTCACAGAGTACTGGCAAAAGTAAGAATATGTATGTCATGAAAAAACACAATTTAATAATTTACTGGTAATGTTTTCTGTGTTTTCGGCTGCAGAGATTAAGTCGACAATGCTGACTCGTCATCTCCGTATTTGTGAACGTACCATGTTTTATGAGGATTATTTAATTAAAAAAACATACATTTCAAGCTTTCTAGATATAGTTCTCCTGTGAGAAATTGATTTTACAATTGATTTGACAATACTCGATATAAAATATTTGTCCAAATATGGTTGTGAGATGTTAAAAACACCAAGAGCATCACGTGTACTTGACAGAGACAGAACAAGCAGATCATATAGAACATGTTCTTTGTGTTTCTACATTTGCATCCACATATTTTTTTTCTATATCCAAAGTATTTCCATACTAGCCAGGGGTTCACAACGGTGTTTCGCTTTCAGCTGGGTCTGCATGACGATGTCTGCATTGCACATTTGTTCTTCCGCCCTTCAATTCAATGCAGTAGTTTCCGGAGCGCGAGTTCCCCCCCTTTTGTATTATTTATTTATTTTTAACTCCGTAACGGATGTGGTTTAAAATAAGTACAATACTTCAAAGAAAACATACTTAAGTAAAAGTAAAATTACAGATTTTTAAATCTACTTAAAAAAGTAGAAGTACACAGGAAAACTCAATTACATTAACGAATATAATTTGTTACTTTCCACCTCTACCGCATGGTATGCCCATTCAAAAAAAGTCCCGCTCCTGCCCGCAGCTGAAGACTCCGCTCTCTCAGCTCTCATTCGCGAACGACACATTATTATTTTAAGTTAAATGCAAGTGATCGCACCGGCGCCTGTAATGTCATGCTGTAAGCGCGCTCTCCACACAAACACATGAATATGTGCCTAATAATAGCGCACATTTATCTAGGTTAAAATTAGAGTGAGCGGACTTGTAAAGTTGCCACTGCTTACATGTTTCGAGTGATAAGCCATATTTAAGGTCGATGAATGAAAGGCGAATGTTTGGATTTCCTGCCCTTAATGATCTGTCCATCACAGCCTGCGTGATTTTGCCACTTCCTGTGGAGGTTTTTTATTTTATTTTATTTTTTCTAACCGACTAATACAATTTTGGTCAACCTCTTCTAGTTGACTAACGGTTAGTCGACTATTAGGGGGCAGCCCTATTAGGGGGACATTGTGCAAAATAAGTCATCAATATTTTGTTCTGTTATCAAGTTTTTTTGTTTTTTTTTCTGCTAAACTTTAGTCAACTTATAGAAGTAGCAACAAACCTCAGTATTAGTGTCTAGTGACATCTGTGAAGCAGATTACCATGGTAAATTTCATATTTTTACACACAGGGGATTTAATTATTAATGTGAAGAATTAAAAATACTAGTACTAGTACTAATACTTAAACAAGAGAGGAAAAAAAACAAAAAACAAAAAAACACTACCCTTATCGGCACATAAGGTTAGGGAAATAAATTATAGAGGTCACTGATCTTAGATACACTGAAGAAATGTATTGCCTTCAAAAACAGCCATTTTCGGAATCCAGGACACTCTGCTGGCTGACATAAAATTGTAAGAAGACACTGATGTGCTAAAAGCTGTGGTCGGTTGGATTTGAGAAAATAAGTGACTTTGACAACATTCCCGCTTTCAACATTAAAAACCAGTTACATATGCAGCACCCCTTTAGGTCCAAGTAGATATATATAACTTTTCCCAACCTGCACAATTTCCTCTTTAAACTACATCCTCACTAGTTCCTCTACAGAAAACTAAAATGTTCCACTCCTGAAGGATTATGTAGTCCTACATTATCCCTCTTGATCACAACAAGTGGAAGCATTCCCTTAGGGGAGAGTCTACACCTGCTTCAAACTGAACTGTTTGATGAGCTTTGCTGTAATGAAGAGCCAGAGGAATTAGAACATTTGCATACAGTTCCCAGAATGCAACTGCATTACAAATGAATTAAGTTAGATCTAAAGAGTAAGGCAGATTTAAGACAAGTTGCGTTATGGATTTATGCATCCAACTTCAGGCAAGGATGATCATTGAATCTTTTAAAGATTTGCATTTTTCATTTAAGTTCTCCTGGCACTATGGTTTTGGTAGCCTAATAACCTACTAAAATCAGACAATTTAGGAGTCATTCAGTGAGCGCAAAAGCACAGGAGATTGACACCTGATCCGTTGTGTTGAACTCAGTGAGCCGAACACCTGCTGGTAGCTGAGGAGGGGATAGTAGGACAAGTTCAGCCTGACAGAAACAAATAGGACCCAATCAGCCCCAGCTCACAAGAACCAATCGACGCTGCATTTTAAATTGCCAACGAATTGCTTTTGGGGATCCCTTAGCTGGGTTCTAAATGCATCTCTTATTAGATAATCCCCTTATGCACCAAATACTCATCCGGGACTTTTAGTGGCCAGAGTAAGAGCCATTTATGACCTAACAGGACATTCTACAAATGTCTTTTATCAGGGGGCCTGTTTGAGACTTTTGTGTCATTGTGCATGTGCATTAGTGCTTGAGAATTTGATTCAATGAAGCACTTTGGTTGAGTTGTGAAAGAATATCGACTCTAAAAGACAAACCCATTAGCCTCAAATGTGCATATTTTAATGGTAGGTTGGAACAATAAATGATGCGTAAACACAATGCGTTGGTGGCTTTATAAATTCAGTGGAATATCTGAAGAGTATATGAGAATACTACAAATGAATAGACAAGTAAATAACAAAACGTTCTTCTTGAATTTCTGTGACTTACACTCACCACAGAAATAAATTCAAAAGGTCTAAATTGATCATTTATTGTGTCCCAAAATGTAACATCATTTGATGATGACACCACAGGCGCTTTGGCACAAAAATAAAGTGCATTACTGATATTCAGGCTACAGGCTGAATTGCATTTCAAAAAGGCATTTGTTCATTTGTTGTTAAACTCAATAGGATCCAAGCACATTGTCTTAGATTCAGCTTTTCATAAGCTGCTTCACAGGCATTTGAAATCAAATAAAGAGTAATGTTTTGTGAAAATATAACCCCAGATTTAATGCCATAAATGGAATAAATCGTAAAAGAAAATGAAAGACTTGAAAAAAAAAGCTTGAAAGACTTTGTGAAAATGCTGTTCATATTCCTGATGTTATTTTAAAGAAGCCACCAATACAAATCTGACATGCAAATCTAAACGGACAGTTAAAGGTTTAACAGAGATTAAGTTTAATCAAGCCTACAGTCTAATATACTGTCAAAGTTAATGTGTTAACAGATGCAAATAAAAGTTTAACACATTTGTAAACGCCATCAATGCATCTATTTAATTTGCCATTGCAGATATTTCATTCTGTTGTGTGATTTTTAAAACTGATATCGGAACAGTGATCCATGCAGCTTAAAGGGCATGCTTTTATTGCTAAAGGGAGAAACATATTCTTTGCAGATCATTTATTTATGAATCAAGTCAATGAACTCGAATGGAATGTTTTACAAAAGTCATTTGCATTCACACACACACACACACACACACACACACACACACACACACACACACACACACACACACACACACACACACACACACACACACACACACACACACACACACACACACACACACACACACACACACACACACACACACACACACACAAAGAAAGAAAGTTGGCTTTAAACTTTAATTGTGAACAGTTTTTGGAATTTGGAAATAAGTTCTTAACATGGGCACTTCATCTTCATGAATATTCAAACCCTTTTGAATCAGTGGTTCAGAGTGCAAATTAAAATCTGCAAGTCGTGATTTGAGCAAATGAGGCTACTGTTTCAAACCTTGGTTGAGGGCAATCATCTGGTGAACTAATGAAACGTATAAAATATGGTTTTAACTGTTTAAAACAAACTACAACTTAATTACAAAGGAACATATATTTTACAGACATTGTACAAATATTGATTTGCAGATTGCATTTAATTTAATTAGACTTGAGAAAACATTTACAATAAGTTTGAAAAAGGTGTCAATGGCTGCCCCCTAATATTCAACTGACCGTTAGTCGATTAGAAGAGGCTTGGTCGACCAAAATTGTGTCGGTTAGTTACAGAAGAAAAACAAAAACCTCTACAGGAAGTGGCGAAATCACGTAGGCTGTGACAGACAGATCGTTAACGGCGGGAAATCCAAACATTCGCCTTTCGTTCATTAACCTCGAATATGGCTTATCACTTGAAACATGTAAGCAGTAGCAACTTTACAAGTCCACTCGCTCTAACGTTAACCTAGATAAATGTGTGCAATTATTAGGCATGTTTTTTATGCGGAGAGCACGCATACTGCATGACATTACAGGTGCAGGTACAATCACTTGCATTTAACTTCAAATACTTTTGCGAAATAATGAAAACACACTGCGCTGTCTGTCATCTCATGGCATCTTTACACAGAAAAAGCGGCACAGAATCCAAATCTGAAGCATCATAAAAATCAAGAAAATGTGCATTTACCCAGAATTTTGAGTAGACTCAAAACAGAAGCTGGCATTAGAGCAGAGTTAACCTGAATGTGTAAAGATGCCTTCAGTGAACTAGAGCACGACACACAAAAATGAACCGAAACTTAGTGTATACTTGCCTCACAGACACGAGAAATATATCTATAGAACGTAAAATGTCTGTAATGTAAATAATGTAATAGTCCATATGAAATGTGCATATAGGCCCATCCACATGCTGAGTCAAGCATCGTCAACTTAATCTCTTCAGCCTAAAACACAGAAAACGTTGCCAATAAATTCTCCTGTTTTTTTCATGACATATATAATCATTACTTTTGCCAGTGCACTGTGGCAAGCTTCATGCGTGCATTTGAGCGCTGATTAGGCTATATCCTATAAGCAATTAAAGGCTCATTTATGGCTTATTAATATAAACATACCATTAGTTGACTTATCGCTTAAATGAACGACTACTAGTCAACTAGAAAAATCTTTAATCTTTATCAAGTGTTTATTCATGTTTGGGCAGAGCTTTCATTGCTTTTATACCGTTTTTATCCGCAGGTGTTGGCAACATGATGTTTTTGAGCGCATTTTGCACAACAAGTTGCTGACAGAAAAGACTAGGGGAGACCAGGTATAGTTGTAACATGGAGAGAGTTGAAAAATGTCTCGGGTTACGTCTGTAACCCTTGTTCCCTGAGAAGGGAACGAGACACTGCGTCGTCGCCGTGACGACACTAGGGGAACGGCCACAGCATTGCGCGTCTGAAGCGTGAATGAAATCAGCCCAATCCTATTGATGTACGTGATAACGTAGGATGTGATGGCATACCTGGAAGCTACATTGGGACGCCGGAACATAGTAGCATTAGCCTTCCGCGATGAAGCGGCGCGCTCTGATGTGATCGGCGTGGCGACGAGATGCAGTGTCTCGTTCCCTTCTCAAGGAACCGTTCCCTTTCGAGGGAACTCGCACTGCGTCGTCGTGACGACACTAGGGGAACGTAATACCCACTATGCCGCGCCGATCACTCGGCCTCCCAGTGTGAAGCTGGAAACCAGGCACACTTAGGAGGCGAGCACTCTGGCACCCGGCATCACAGGGAGGTGCAGATTATAGTACCTTATGAAGGTGTGCAGAGTGGCCCAGCCCGCTGCCTCGCAGATCTCGATCAACGAGGCCCCAGAAAGGAGGGCCACCGAGGAGGCCATGCCCCTGGTGGCGTGAGCCCTCACGGATATAGGTGAAGGCAAATTGCGCACCTGATAAGCCGCGGCTATAGGTGCGCATATGTATATCTTTGATGAGGGTGGCCAGCCCCGCAAGCCTCACGGTTCTGGGCTTGCGTCTGAAGAGGCTTATCACCCTCCCCCTACAATACCCAGATTACAAATAAAGTAAGAGTGCTATACTTAACATAAGAAAGTAATTAAATAGACTGTAACACTTTAGTTCTCTTCCCACTAAAGAACTCACAACAAGATCCTGAGCTCACTTAATCAGAATCAAATCAACAACTTAAGAAACAGCGTCTGGGCAGACAGGAGGAAGAATTAATCTTGGCAAAATGGAAGTCTCTCTCTCTTCTCAATCGATCCACTTCTACTTATATCTCGGCTCCTCCCCTTCATTCTCCAATCATGTCAAGCATCGTTAGATTAAAAGCGCTGTAACAAAACAAAATGCGGAGTGTTGCTTGGAAAAGGCGAAATAGCTTACTTCTGCGGTAATCTTTGTTTGGAACTTTCGTTGGTGAAACTGAACAAAACAGTCAATATTGTGTCTAAAATGTAAGTAACTTTACTACTTGTTTGTTGAACTAAAATCAATGTAACGTGCATTCGTGAAAATATGCTGCAAAATAGCTAACCTGGATGCCAGCCGAACTTAGCCCCGCCCACAACATTTAGGTTGGGCAATTCGGTCTGGACTTGATCCGTTGAGGAGTAAAATGCCCAAACAGAAACTGTTCGGTCCAATCAAATTGTGAGGGTGGGCTTTATACGATGATGGACAGATAGCGCAACATAATCATTCACGTCACCAAAGAGCGCTTGGGTTGAATTCGTTCTAATCCTAAACAGAGAACTTGTTCATATGCATTCACCTTTACTATTTCTCTCAAAAATGATGATTGTGTTAGTAAATGTGTATCCTTAAATTCTTTTTTACAACATCGGCAAAGATCGTTACACTCATCTTCTTCTACTTCCAGCATGTGTGAAGTTGAGATCTGTTGACAACTATGCATTAGTGAGGTGTTGTTCATGAACGATTTGTTCTTTTTGAACTAATCTTGAATATGACTCAGGAACAACGAGTTGTCTCAGAGAGCGATTTGTTCATTTTGTGTTGTGCTACATCGGTTCTGTACAGGATCTTCTGCATTCAGCCAATGGGGCTGTGAGTCGGTGAACGAATGACTCAAACCCGAAGACTCGAGAGGTGAACTAATCAATTATGTTTTTGGGACTGCACGCATTGCTTATAGGGCTGTCATGGCCCAGATCAGACACTGATGACGGAACTAACGACTCGAACCCGAAGACAGGAGAGGTGTAACGTTACTAATCTTTCCAAATGTGATCAACGTTTACATAAGTACTAGATGTTTTGGGGAATTTAACATGTGACATTTAAAATATATTTTGCTGAAATGAACAAAATTAATTGAAAAAAGATTTGTTAAATTTGCTGAACGAGATTCAAAGGTCAGAGTCCGTAAAATGATCCGAACTTCCCACTACTATGTGTCGTTCAACATACCTAATTTACTCCATTGCTCTGATTGGTTGTAGGTCTATCCAATTGAGGTTTTTCGTGGTTCGGTTGAAACGCCCCAATACTCACAGCCCAATGGAGCAGTTTCAGACTCATATTCTGACTAGAATTGAGTATGAAGACGTCAGGCTACAAAATAGCTCCCTTGTCATGGTATATTATTTAGCTATAGGCCTATATTATAAATAAACTAAACATGTAGATTTTTTACCTCAGTTTGTTTCTTCTGTGAATTGCTTTGCGTTTGCTGTTACGCTCATTTTATTTCTCAGTGAAAGTCTTTCACAAAGAGGCAGGCAGCGTGAGCCTCAACAACAGCGTGACACTGATACCAGACATACACTGAATTGCGCTGAATGTAATAAATTCTGAAGAATAATTCTCGTCATTCTCATATTCTCGTTCTCGAATTTGACATTTTAAGACTTTTTTAGGCCTTTTTTAAGGAAAACCTTAAGACATTTAAGACTTTTTAAGGACAGCCTGTGTAAAACCTGTTTTGAAACAACCATCCACTTACATACAACTACAAAATTTGTGATTTTAATAATTGTACTGAATACCTATGTTTATATTAATTTTCTCTCACTCTCTCTCTCACACACACACACACACACACACACACAATAATACAGACATGCACAAACAAACGCACACGTGTGTGTGTGTGTGTGTGTGTGTGTGTGTGTGTGTGTGTGTGTGTGTGTGTGGACTGGTAATCCCTACGGTACAAAATGTCCCCACAAAGATGGCAATATCCAAATTTTTGTCCTTGTGGGGACATTTTTTTGGTCCCCATGAGGAAAACATCTTATAAATCACACTAAGTGATGTTTTTTGAAAAAGTAAAAATGCAGCATGTCTCCTGTGATGGGTAGGTTTAGGGGCAGGGGCAGTGTAGGGGGATAGAAAATACGGTTTGTACAGTATAAAATGCATTACGCCTATGGAATGTCCCCATAAAACATGGAAACACAACATGTGTGTGTGTGTGTGTGTGTGTGTGTGTGTGTGTGTGTGTGTGTGTGTGTGTGTGTGTGTGTGTGTGTGTGTGTGTGTGTGTGTGTGTGTGTGTGTGTGTGTGTGTGTGTGTGCATACACAAACACACACATAATATGCACACATATTTTATTGTTGCAGCCATTCATTTAAAATAAAACTATTGTTGTGGCATATCACTTGGAGTACCCTTCGTTTTTTTTTTTTTTGCATTTTGCATTTTGCATTTTGTCTACCAATTACAACTTACCCTGTTACAAACTACCCTAGTAGTGGGTAGGTTGTAACAAAGGACCAATTTGTATTTTTCATCATCTCACAAAGTATGTGATATAGTTTTGAAGAAATTTTAATTGTTGCCATATGTAGTAGATAAATGTGGGCATTTTGCCTAAAAGTTTCAGACGTGTAGCTATAAAAAAGGTAGTTTTAGGTGTTAAAGAAAAAGTGTTACCACCATACACCGTCTCCCCTAATCTTAATGCTAGTTAATGCATTGACAAACTATCTCATTGGTAAAACAACATTTAGGGATAAAGCATACTGTAAGTGCCACAATTCAGCATGATGGTAACTACCACAATTGTTACTTTTAGTTGTTTGTAAAAAAATAAAATAATATTAATAATAATGATAGAAAGTATAAAACAATGTACTATGTATCTGCAAATGTTACACTACAGCAATATGCAGGAGTTCCTAGCATGCACTTTTCAAGTGCTTTTTGCACTGTTTCTTCTGTTGATGTTGTTATCAAGTCTGGTTACTTGTTTTTTTTGGAGTTCAGTTTTTACTCAGAATGAATTTATTGTTACCATTATTATGTTCTGTGTATGTGGCTAAATGTTTCTGCTGCTTTTCCTGTACATGCATTTTAATCAAGAAATATTAAATGGCTTCAAAAATACTAAGAGGTTTTATTACTAACTACAATTTTCTTAAAGGTGTAGTGTGTGAATTTTGGCGGCATCTAGTGGTGAGGTTGTGAACTGCAATCACCCTATGCTCACCCCTCCGTTTCAAAGCACATAGAGAAGCTACGGGGGCCAACACAGGACAAAAATGTCATCATCAGAGAGAGCAGAGAGTGACTAGCGTTCTGTAGGGAAGTTTGTCCGTTTAAGGCTACTGTAGACACATGGCGGCGCAAAATGGCGACTTAACATTCAAAAATAAAAATAAATAAAAAACATAATGGTTCATTATGTAAGGTCTTTATAGACCACTGAAAACATAATTATGTATATTATATGCAGTTTTTTATATGCATAAATACTACCCACTGCGATTTTAATGTAAACCTTACTTTTTGATGTGCATTACTGGGTTTTATAAAATAATAATAATAATAATAATAATGATAATGATAATGATAATAATAGTAATACAATTGATCATGATTAAATATTTTAATCAATTGACAGCCCTAATAAGAATATAGTGTTTGAGTTGCAGTGTATAAAAGTCTCATTACATTTATACTGTAAGTCATGGTGTAAAGTGCAGCCTCTGGTCTGCTGAACTGTGTTAAATTGTTTCCATGTGGTGAGTCATCAGCAACTCGCACTCTCTACCTGGTACGTGTATATTTAGGGGATTTCAACATTCAATCTACACTACAGGCTTGCAGGATGGTGAGAGGGTTCATTCTCCTAACATTCTTCTGACACTGATGTTTCTCCTTTCATATCTTAATAAAAAAATAAATTAAAAAAAGCCTGAGACCACTAGTGAAAATAGAATTATTTTTATAGTTTGATGTATTATCTAAATTACTTTTGACATTATAATGAGTTCAATTGAAAAATGAACGTGAATTTCACAACGGTTTGTCCATCTTTTGCTTTAGAGACAGCGGCACTCAAGCTGTATGAACTCAAGTTTGTGTAAACCCAATGATCATGTTATCCAGCATGATCTGAAAATCCACAGAGAATCTTATGCTTCAATGGAGGCAAGAACATCTCACCATCTGTACAAAAGCAGTAAACAAGCACAATGTCACATATGTGCTTATTTGTTTAGTGACCTAGAAATAGAATCAAAACATCTTATTCAAAACAATTTCTATTTTTGTTGATTTCAGTTATTTATTTTTGTCTTTCTAAAACCCCATACAAAAGATCTTACCAGTTGGCTAACACTGATGATCTAAGCACATTGATTACATAAAAAAATATATATATATATATATATATATATATATATATATATATATATATATATATATATATATATATATATATATATATATATATATATATATATATATATATATATATTATATAGAGGATATAAATATAGAGGATGTTTTGACTGTTCAAAACATACCTTAATGTTTGTAAATGGAAGTGAAACAATTAAAATGTCTTCATGTATGCATTCACAATTATATTTATTTTATCTTCATGTAAAATTTTAATGGCTTTGTTTTTGTTCATGCTGTCACAGCCCACATTTCCTGTTGATGTTCTACAGACTGCTGAATTTTCTTTTTTTAAAGACAGACTATGATTCACTTTTTCCTTGAATGCAATGCGCAAACATTCATCATGAGGGTTCTGATTTAACATTCTCTTTGTATGTCTCTATGTGTGTGACATATTTAGTCTCTCTTGAGAGCACTGCAATAGCTGCTATGTTGAGTCCAAATGAGGAGATGGCATGATAGACCCTGGTGTGTACAGCACTATGACATCTCAATATGTTTGAAAATATACCAAGGCATTTACAAAGAATAAATTAAAGCTGTATAACCCAGTAATATATGCTCAGTCTGGCACTAAATTATGTCAATGAGAATACTTATTATAGATGTAGCCCATAGTTTCCTCTATTTAATAGTCAGCAGGGACAAATTATTAAAAGAGCCTGTCACAAGTGTTAAAATTTCATGTGTTATGTTTGTAGAAGTGACATAGTCAGACAAATCTCATTTCAGTGGGAAAATGGGCTGATATAAATCGGCTCGGGTTATGTATATAACCCTTGTTCCCTGAGAAAGGAACGAGCACTGCGTCCGAACGACGATTTGGGGATGCTCCTAAGCATCAGCGAATCTGAAGTCTGAATAAACACTAGTCCAATCCGATTGGTCGCGTGCGTGATGACGTCATTGTGACGGCATACCCGGAAGTATAAAAGGAGCCGGCGTAATGGCGGCAGCTATTGCTCTGAAGCATGCGCTCCAGGCGTGCCGAGGTGTGGCGACGCGACGCAGTGCTCGTTCCTTTCTCAGGGAACAAGGGTTATATACATAACCCGAGCCGTTCCTTCGAGGAACTCACACTGCGCCGAACGACGATTTGGGGAACGAGTACCCACTAGGCCACACCGAGGGTAGCGCCTGCCCTAGTGTGAAGCCGAAACCGGGCACAGCTAGGACTGGAGCACCCTAGCGCCAGGCGTCGGGGGAGATCTAGGCTATAAAACCTAATGAAAGTGTGTGGGGTAGCCCACCGCCGCCTCACAGATATCCTGCAAGGGGACCCCAGAAAGGAGGGCCACCGAAGAGGCCATGCCTCTGGTGGAATGAGCCCTCACGGCCATAGGTGAAGGCAAACTGCGCACCTGATAAGCCATGGTTATCGCCTGGACAATCCAATTACTGATTGTCTGAGTAGACGCAGGCAATCCTTTCTTGGGTGCCAAAACACACCAACAGTTGTTGGGACCTCCTCCACTGTGCTGACTTCTCCAAATACACTCTGAGTGCCCTAACCGGGCAGAGCAGGTGAAGCCTCTCCTCTTCCGCCGTCACGTGAGGCGGAGGATGGAATGCCTGTAGGACCAAAGACCTGACCACCCCTGATGGGCCTTAGGCACGTAGCCTGGCCTAGGGTGTAAGATGGCTTTTACTCCACCCGGGGCAAACTCCAGGCAAGTTGGCGTTACCGCCAAGGCCTGGAGGTCACCCACTCTCCTGAGAGAGGTAATAGCGAGGAGAAAAGCCACCTTAAGGGTCAGGTTCTTTGGCTCAGCCGACTCAATGGCTCGAAGGGGCCTCAGCCAGCCCTCCGAGAACCACTGCCAGATCCCAAGTTGGAACTCTGGATTGAGCCACAGGCCTCATCCTCCGAACCCCACGGAGGAACTGTACAACCAACTGGTGCCTACCCAAAGGCCCATCACCCGTAGGAGTGTGGAAAGCCGCAATGGCAGCCACGTACACCTTGAGTGTGGACGGGGTTAGACCATGAGAAGCGATCTTGGAGGAACTCCAGCACTGAAGCCACCGGGCAGTTAACTGGGTCCACCTCACGCTCTCTACACCAAGTGGAAAATACATTCCACTTGAGGCTGTACAGTCTCCTTGTAGACGGAGCCCTGGAACTGAGTAACGTCTCTACCACCTCTGCCGACAGGCCAGCCTCTAGGTACCTGGCCCCTCAGGGCCAGACCCAAAGGTTCCAAATCTCGGGCCGGGGTAAAATATTGTACCCGCCGCCTGAGACAGGAGATCCCTCCTCAGATGAATCTGCCATGGATGACCTGCCAGCAGAGCTATGATATCCGAGAACCATACTCGGGTCGGCCAACAGGGTGCTACCAGAAGTAGGCTGACCCCTTGTTGACGGACCCTCTCCAGGACTCCCGGGAGCAGAGCAATCGGGGGAAATGCGTACAGACGCAGTCTCGGCCACGTCTGCACCATGGCATCCAACCCCAGAGGGGCTGGATGCGTGAGGGAGAACCACAGTGGACAGTGGGACGTCTCGAGACGCACAGGTCCACTTCCACTGGGCCGAACCTCTTGCATATGGCCTCCACCACCTCTGGGTGGAGCCGCCACTCCCCGGGCCTCAGCCCCTGCCTCGGCAGGATGTCTGCTCCCTGATTTTGGACCCCCGGGACATACATTGCCCTGATGGACAACAGTTTCCCTTGGGACCACAGGAGGATTAGATGCGCCAGTCTGCACAGAGGGCGCGACCTGAACCCTCCCTGATGATTGAGGTACGCTACGACAGACGTATTGTCTGTCCGCACCAGGACATGTTGGCCGCGGAGGTCTGGGAAAAAGCTCCTGAGAGCTTTGTAGACCGCCAGCATCTCCAGGCACTGACGGCCCTCCCATAGGCCCCTCGCAAAGCGGCCGTCCATGACCGCGCCCCAACCAGTGAGGGAGGCGTCTGTTGAAACGGATCTCCGGCAACAGGACGCTCCCAACACTGGCCCCTGGGACAGAAACCAAGGTTCCTTCCATATGACTAGGGAACGAAGGCCACTGCGCGTTACCCTGATCATACAGAATGGATTTCCCCTCAAGGAAAGTCACCTGGTTTACTTCTGTATCAGGACATGGTGGCCGCGGAGGTCCGGTAAAAAGCCCCTCAGAGCTTTGTAGACCGCCAGCATTTCCCGGCAATAAAAGTGCCAGGAGAAATGCCGGGTCTCCCACAGACCTCTCGCAAAGCGGCCGCCATGACCACGTCCCAGCCAGTGAGGGAGGCATCCGTTGAAACGGTCTTCCGGCAACGTGATGCTCCCAACACTGGCCCCTGGGACAGAAACCAAGGTTTCTTCCATATGACTAGGGAACGAAGGCATCTGCGCGTTACCCTGATCATACAGAACGGTTTTCCCCTCGAGGAAAACCCCCTGATTTCCAGCCACCACTGTAGGGGTCTCATGCAGCAGGCCAAAAGAAATTCTGTTGGACGCAGCCGCAATGAGCCCCAGCAGTCCTTAAAACTGCTTTACAGTGATGCTGTGGCCTAGCTTCACTTTAGAGACCACCGCCCGTATGGACTCAATACGTGCGGGAGACAATTGTGCCCACAACGTAGAGAGAATCCCATACGACTCCCAGGAACACTGTTCTCTGAGAAGGCGTCAACACGCTACTGCGTGTAGAGTCTCACCCAAGCACTGGGAGCAGCCAAGGGCGACATCTCAATGCTGAACTGCTGCTACCACAGAGGGGAAGGGCTAGGCCGTATGGGCGAACCCGATATTGGTACGCTTTGCCCCCAAGCGAACCTCAGGAACTTCCTGTGACACAGAAGGATGGATACAGGAAGTCTGCATCCTCTTTAGACCCGTCGTGACAGACCAGTCCTCAGACTGGATCTGAAACACAACGGAGGAACTGTAAGCATCTTGAATCTGAATCTCCTCAGAGAACGATTCAAGTACCTCAGATCTAAAGTTTTGACGCTACTCGCCATCCTTCTTAGGAACTATGAAGTGCCGGCTGTAAAACCCGGACCCCCTGTCTGGCGGAGGAGCACATTCTGTGGCCTCCTTACCAACGGGGAGTGAACTTCCTGTTCCATTACCCGAACCTGCAGATATATCCGGAGGCATAACCCTGCGCCAAGATAATCTGCTAAGGGAACCAGCCTCTCGAGGCCGGCCTCGGTGTCAACCGAGCCTCCTCCCGACCCCTGAAGCGGTTAACCGGCAGGGCGAAATCGAGGAAGATTTTGGTGTGCGCGCGGCGTTAAGCTGGACCGCCGCAAGTCTTGCTAGAGGCGGCTGGTGCAGCAGCGCGCGGGAAGCGATGTGGCCCGAAGCATACTAGATGGCGGGAGCACAGCATCGATTCGAAAACTCCACAGGGGAGGCGACCTCGATCGCTCCGACCCGGGAGAGGGGCGTCGGGTGTTACGAGCCTCGTCCCCAACCCCTGAAGCGGCTGACCGGCAGGGAGTAGTTGAACGAGCCTCTGTGTGCGACGCGCGAGCTGCCCAGCCGCAGGTCTTTTCAGAGGCGGCTGGAGCAGCGTGCGGGAAATCGATGTGGACCGGCGTCATAGACGGCGGGATTACCACATCGATTTCAGAGCGCCGCGGAAGAAGCAACCTCAGTTGCCCCTTCGCGGGAGCCTCATCTAAGGGAGCAGCTCTACAGGGCCGCACGCTAGGCGGACACTGGGAATAACAATTGCCTGAAACTGATGTGTCCCGCAGGCCACAAGGCGGCGAGAACGACATCAACTTCAGGAGGGCTCCACCTAGATGAATATCCAGACAAGTCACCTGGTCTGAATGATAGGCTGAATAAAAATACATCTAACTCCTCAAAGTCAGATAATATTTTAACTTAATTCCTTGGAATTAAATACAGCCACAATAAGGTGAAACAGGGTCTGAATGATAGGCTGAATATCTAACTCCTCAAAGTCAGATCATATATTATTTAATTCCTCAGAATTAAATGTAGCCATAATCCTCAGACGACACTGTTTTATTGTATTTATACGGACTCATAAACCACACGTTGCCTCAGCAACGTGGTTCAACCCGTCATAATACAATTGGCTTTCATCGCCGAGAAAAAGCCAAACAGTATCACGGTGAAACATGGTCTGAATGACAGGCTGAATATCTAACTCCTTAGAGTCTAATAATATTTCATTTAAATCCTCAGACTTAAATGCAGCCCTAATAATCAGGCAATACTGTTTTATCGTCAACCAGTATTCCATGCACACCGATCGCGGTGTTCACCTTAATAGCAGACTCCATACCTGCACGCTGCCCTCGGCAATCGTGAGATTGAGTCTTGCATATAAGAAGTGGCGAGCTCGTTATAACCGACTGCCCCGATGCTGAGCACGTCCTAATTCCCAGAATCAGACCGTTTCAGGCATCGGGTCCTCCGCCCGGGGAAGAAGCCGCATCGCGGCTTCCACACGGAAAGGAGAACATCTGAACTGACAGACAAAGACTGGGAAGATGCCTCAGCAGTCCCAAATCTCGCTGACAAGTCCATCCGTGAGCCCAGTGACCGGTCTCGCCGCACCGCCTCGGCGACGCGGGACCGATCCACGGGCTCACGAGGCTGGCCGGCCTCTATCGAACACGGCCAGCCGAGAGCGGAGCAGCCTGAGTGTCAGCTCACAACGCCACAAGCGGCTCCCTCGGGAGCCGCCGAGCATGCTGAACACCCAGGCATTGCACACAAAGCAGGTGTGCATCCGAGCCCGAAATGTAGTGGGGACACGGATGCACACACTGCTTAAACTCTCTTGCTTTCTCTCGCCTACTTCTTTCACACACTTGCACAACTGGACAAACAACAGTAAATAGACAGACAATTTTGACAGAGAGCTATGCTGAAGAGCAATAACTGCCGCCATTACGCGCGGCTCCTTTTATACTTCCGGGTATGCCGTCACAATGCGTCATCACGCACGACCAATCGGATTGGACTAGTGTTTATTCAGACTTCAGATTCGCTGATGCTTAGGAGCATCCCCAAATCGTCGTTCGGCGCAGTGTGAGTTCCTCGAAGGGAACTGGAGACGAGACAAGCATCCATTACAGCAAGTGCCATCGATATAACCGAAATGACAGGACTGGTTAGCATAGCCATTTTAGTTTGGTGGTAAATAGTGTAACTGCAACATCTAGCACCAAGCTGTTTACATTTTTCCAAGGACATTGGATAATGATGATGATGATGATGATGATGAATGGATTTCCTTCCTTAAGAAAGCTATATGTTTTTTATGTACAGTATAAAGTGCCATTTATGGTATATGAGAAAAATACTGTGATAAACTGTGATAGACGAGATGAAATACAAGCAAAAGGACTGACCAGAGTAACACACTAGCTATCAACATCAACACAAAACAAAGGATTGAAATACAAAGGGACTACACAGGGAAATCAACAGAACAAGAAACAGGTGAGGATTAATCAGGAACCAAAGTAACAAACAAGTGGTGGGAAAACTGAAAACAAAGTACCAAAGCACAGGGACAAGAACTCAAACAAAACAGAATATACAGGTGCTGGTCATATAATTAGAATATCATCAACAATTTTATTTATTTCACTAATTCCGTTCAAAAAGTGAAACTTGTATATTATATTCATTCATTACACACAGACTGATATATTTTACATTGTTTTTTTTTGTTTTAATTTTGATGATTATAACTGACAACTAAGGCAAATCCCAAATTCAGTATCTCAGAAAATTAGAATATTACTTAAGACCAATACAAAGAAAGTATTTTTAGAAATCTTGGCCAACTGAAAAGCATGAACATGAAAAGTATGAGCATGTACAGCACTCAATACTTAGTTGGGGCTCCTTTTGCCTGAATTACTGCAGCAATGCGGCGTGGCATGGAGTCGATCAGTCTATGGCACTGCTCAGGTGTTATGAGAGCCCAGGTTGCTCTGATGGCCTTCAGCTCATCTGCATTGTTGGGTCTGGCATATCGCATCTTCGTCTTCATAATACCCCATAGGTTAAGGTCAGGCGAGTTTGCGGTCCAATTAAGAACAGGGATACCATGGTCTTTAAACCAGGTACTGGTTGCTTTGGCACTGTGTGCAGGTGCCAAGTCCTGTTTGAAAATGAAATCTGCATCTCCATAAAGTTGGTCAGCAGCAGGAAGCATGAAGTGCTCTAAAACTTCCTGGTATACGGCTGCGTTGACCTTGGACCTCAGAAAACACAGTGGACCAACATCAGCAGATGACATGGCACCCCAAACCATCACTGACTGTGGAAACTTTACATTGGACCTCAAGCAACGTGGATTGTGTGCCTCTCCTCTCTTCCTCCAGACCCTGGACCCTGATTTTCAAAGGAAATGCAGAATTTACTTTCATCAGAGAACATAACTTTGGACCACTCAGACACGCATCTGACGCTGTCTGTTGTTCAAGAGTGGCTTGACACAAGGAATGCGACAGCTGAAACCCATGTCTTGCATACGTCTGTGCATAGTGGTTCTTGAAGCACTGACTCCAGCTGCAGTCTACTCTTTGTGAATCTCCCCCACATTTTTGAATGGGTTTTGTTTCACAATCCTTTCCAGGGTACGGTTATCCCTATTGCTTGTACACTTTTTTTCTACCACATATTTTCCTTCCCTTTGCCTCTCTATTAATGTGCTTGGACACAGAGCTCTGTGAACAGCCAGCCTCTTTTGCAATGACCTTTTGTGTCTTGCCCTCCTTGTGCGAGGTGTCAATGGTCGTCTTTTGGACAACTGTCAAGTTAGCAGTCTTCCCCATGATTGTGTAGCCTACAGAACTAGACTGAGAGCATGTCTTTGCAGGTGTTTTGAGTTAATTAGCTGATTAGAGTGTGGCACAGAGTGTCTTCAATATTGAACCTTTTCACAATATTCACATTTTCTGAGATACTGAATTTGGGATTTTCCTTAGTTGTCAGTTATAATCATCAAAATGAAAAGAAATAAGCATTTGAAATATATCAGTATGTGTGTAATGAAAGAATATAATATACAAGTTACATTTTTGAATGGAATTAGTGAAATAAATCAACTTGTTGATGATATTCTAATTATATGACCAGAACCTGTACATGTGACAGATATAAAAAAATAGAGTTTATTTACTGTACCTAAAATTCTCTTTAGGTATTTTAGAACTCGGGCCAAACAGATTCTCCAACCCCAAATTCATGTTATTGGTTTTGGGAAAATTGCTATTTGGGACCACTCAAACAAACAAGCAATGTTGCGAGCATGGCAGTTTCAATGGAAATATGCTCTTAGTCGGTTGCACAAAAAAATAAAAAAAAAACACCCAGACACTTTTAAGAAGGCACAAAAGAGAGCCTTGAAAATAATCAAGATGAGATCAGAACAGGTCCCTGATTTGCAGGTTTGGAGAGAGCAAACCATGTGACACTGATAACAACAGTGATGTTCCAGACAAATCATCCACTTCACAGGCTCTCACTAACCAAAAGTTAAGGACAAAAACAACCTGACTTTAAGACAAGTACAAATGGTTTCAACAACACCACTATTCCAATAGTTATCAAGGTTTTTAATGTTATATCTTAAAGGTACACTATGTAACTTTTTTGTGCAAAGTTAATACATCATCAACATTTATTCCAGAACAGATGTTTTTTTTTTTTTGTCTTTCCCTGATTAATTAGGGAAAGCTTATTATAAGTGTTTATATTTTAGACCGGGCGGGAAATTACATACATAGGCTACATCACTCGCCTGTGCATGTCTCATCATATCCGTAAGAAAAAAAGTTGCTCTGGCTTTTTTGACGAGTGTATGGTGTGGCAGTGGCATAGATTACTTGTCACAGCAGGCGAGAAAGGTTGACATGGAGCACACTAAATCTTGAACCTCTAGGGAATTACCCGTTTTTTTTTTAAAAACGGAGGAGAGTCTGCTGGCAGGAAGAGGTCACCACAGAGTTTGTAATAAAACAAGAATCAACATTGGCTTGTGCTGTATCAATCAGTGTATTGCATTGTGACCACTATTTTGAAAAGAAAGTCTGAACTGTTGTGCAATTACAAAATGTGTATGAGAATGGAAGTGAAGAGTAAACAAGATGAAGCTCACTACTCCTGTGTTGTGTGCTTTATTGATTAATAACGAAATACACAGAATATCTAGCTCGTACTCCCAGTATTACAAGCATAGTGACTATATCTACTTCTGACTCACATACTTGTGTTGAGGATTTGGTGGTTGACAGTGGTTTTTCCATATCTATCCTGCCCTATAGCACCTATGCATGACATTTCAGTAACATTGTGCTGTCCCAACCCACAGCCAGGCTGGTGACATATTCAAAAGCTCATTTCCGGTGGTTGAATGTTTGTCAGCTTAACGTTTCCCTACATGACCACTCAGTTCCTGCTATGTTCTTCATTGTGGACATTGTGGATTGAAACAAATCAAGTACAGTGCTTCTCCTGTGTCATTCTTCAGTGCGCTGTTGCTCAACTGAGTTTGGATGTTCTAAAAACTTTATACACTACATAAAGCTGGATGAAGCCATCATACCTGTGCGCCTGTGATTGTGTACCTTTTTTCCATTTCCAAACATAGATTAACTAATCTCTGCTGTAAAAAGGTTTTACTGGTTTCATTACAATTGACCTGACTAATGCTTACCAAGTGCCACTGCATGAGGACAGTCGTGACCTCATGGCCTTTATTACTCATGGCGGTTTCTTTTTTGTCGTTTTCCTTACGGATATGCTTCAGCACCCACAGGATTTCAGGAGATGATGACCATCATCTTGGCTGCCTTGTCAGGGGTTGAAAATTACAACATTATCATCCACTGATGTGACATATATGCATGAAAAAGCACGTAAAACGGTATTACAATGACTTGAAGCTGCTGGCTTGCAGCTCAATAAAGACAAGTTGCGCTTCCAGCAAACCAGCTTCAGAGGAGGGTCTTCTTCCTGATGAATCCCATGTACAGGCAATTCAAAATGTCCCTGCTGATTACCTGTCACATTTGCCATTACCTGCTTCTCTATCTGCTGCCTGTACTTCTCTGTCTGCTGCTGATGCTTGCATATGTGCTTCTTGTCCTGCTCTAACCAAACTTTATACACATATTTCCAATGGTTAGCCTCCTTCAACCAAGGGACTGGATGCTGAGTTGTCGTACTATAAACTGCGACTAGGACAACTTCGTCTTCCTAGCCTCACGATTGATTCCACCTGCTGCTCTTTGATCTGTGCTGGCCTCCATAGCACACAAAGGACATCAGGGAGAGGCAAGAGCCAAACAACGCCTTTGTGATCTCTATTGGTGGTCAGGGATGCTCAGGTTCATGATGCTGTCTGTTCCTGTCACGTGTGTCAGCTCAATCACAAAACTGTCAAGTCACATCCTGTTCCTCTCCAGCCGGTGCCGCTACCAGATGGACCATGGCAGAAAAAGACTGTGAATATAGTTCGGGCCATTTGGCACTGCTGCATCCGACTGCAGGTTTGCTACAACATTAACTGACTATTACAGCAAATGGCCTGAGGTCTCCTTTACTCACACTGGCCCTCATTTATCAATTTAACATAGAAACTAGCGCAGATCCAAGATCAGAAATCATCCTATGACAGGGTTTACGTGTGATGTATTAAACATTCATATGTTGCCAATCCCATTGTATGAATGATCGTTCGTTGACAAATGTGGCGGCTGAAAACAATAGTCATTTGAATATCACTACCCTAAAAATCCACGGTTTAGATGCTTGGTCCCTAGAGTTTACAACATGGATAAACATAACTCAGAACAGAACAAGAATGAAAAATAAGTAGTTTGGTTGACATGTGCGCTTGTGAGGCGCCTGCGCGATCAGTTGGAATTAATAAAATACAGATATAATTCACCCAATTTTCTGTCATCAGTCTTCAGCCGCCACAGCTGATAACGGTGTCCAGTTTACGTCTGCTGCTTTCGTTGCTTTTCTGGAAAAAAGGAATATTCATCACTATTATTCCTGTCTCTACTACCCAGCAGCTAATGGTGCTGTAGAGAGGTTCAACCGTGTGCTCAAACACACTGTCCAAATGGCCATCCAGCAACATCAGCCATGGAAACCTGTGGTAACTGACTTCTTGCAGATGTATCGTACCACTCCACAAGCTGCAAACGGTACTTCACCCTTTCAGCTCTATATGGCAGGCAAACGCACACAAGGCTGTCTTTTTTGCCATCTGCTCCGGTGCACCCACCAACTCACCAAAGGGTTATACAACTGCAACACAAAATAAAAAAGTACACTGATGTTTAGCAGCATGCTGCACTTGTTGTTTCCCGGAGGAGAATAAAGTGAGGGCAGGGAAGCCCTTGCACGTTCCTAAAGGACACAGAAAGTTTACTGATCCTCTCACGGCTGCCAAAAGACTTGGGGTGTGTGCATACATTCCTAGTGATGGAAAGACATTGAATGCTTCCCATCTCACTGCATTTCCAAGTACACAAAGAACTGCTCACTACACATACACACACTCATACCACTAGACCTAATTGTGATGTTTGGAAGCCTAGCTGGTTGAAGGCCTCTTAGATCTGATGTGCTGTTCTGGATCTGATGCGTGGATGTGTCTGCATTGTTGATGCAACTCTGATGTGCTATAAAATAAAATAAAAACACGAGGACCAATATTATATTCATTATACGTGATTTGTATTGTGACTACAATTTTGAAAAGGAAGTCTGAACTGTTGCGTCATGACGTAACGTGTGTGAGAACGGAAGTGAAGAGTAAACAAGATGGATGAAGTCCACTACTCCTGTCTCATGTGCTTTATTGTTTAATAACTCCTGACAGACACTACAGCTTGTCTTTTTGGGGATTTGAAATATTGTAAAAGTGACACTGAGATTACTTTTTTATTACTCAACAGGTGAGTAAGGCATTTTATTGAACATATGTAAATGTAGCTCTCTAACAGAGTTTATTGTAAAGCATTATCTATTGTGAAGGGTCATTTCATTATGTTTGTTGTAACGCTGTGCCGGAATTTATTTTCAAGGAAGTTCCATGTCTATTAATGGGTATAGCTACAGTACACGTCTTAAGCTAGTCAGATTGATATCCTTTCCATCTAAACTATATCTCTTAAGCCTAGTAGGGATTGTTTTATCAGCAGTAGGATAATCCAATCTCTCTCCTTGTTTTTGTTATGAGAGAGAACCATATTCATCTGCAGAGTCGAAGCACAACCAAAACAATGTTCTTCCGCAAAATGCCTGCATCTTATTTTTTTATTGTTTTTTCAGAGTGTCTATTTACACTGTGCAAACCAGCTCCATCCAGCAATGCCTGGTTGCGCCACCAAGATGTTACAATGTCTTCAGTGGCGTAGTCAGTAGAGCATAAGGCTCATGAAACTATGTTTTGACGTGATCGCCCCAGGTTCGAATCCGCCTTTCCTGAGCTCGCTCTTCTCCCTTTACCAATCACATATCACATCGGAAAGGCTTTTATTAAGAAAAAATTAGAAAATGTTCTAAAATGGTTACTGTTTAATAATAATAATAATGCTAATTAAAGTATTTATTGGGTAGGGTTAGGGGTAGGGAGCACTTTTATTTCCCCATTAAGGCAGCATTTTTAAAACAAATCTTCAGCAATAGATAAAGGCTTAAAGCAGTTTGGAGCTGTTTTTCTTTCCGGAAGCTTTGCCTAAGAGCTAATACAATATTAAATCTCAACTTAAACAATAATATTTTGTGTCTAATTTACTTGAGACAAGTAGCCATGTAATAAGCGGGATAATGTACATCCAGCCGGTTGTTATCGCAGAAAAAACCCCTTCAGAGTGACACAAGACCCCTCCGCTCTCACTCTGTCAGGGTTTATTCTGCGATAACAACCGGCTGGATGTACATTATCCCTTACTTAGTGTTAATAGCACTGATAAGAAAATGCTGCTATTGTCACAGTGGAAATAGCATCTATCGACAAGAAAAAATGTTTTTTTCAGTCAGTGCAAATAGCCTCTGCCCTTTTTTTGAACCGCTAAATGGACAAAAGTTACATGGTGTACCTTTTAATAATTTAATTTCCTTTGCATTATTGTTGTAGAGGTGGTATTTTACTGTTTGTGTGTGGTCATTTTTGAAGTTTTTATCTTATGTATTGTCTGTGTTAATTCAGTCACAAAGCAAAGAAAAACATCTTCAGTGGCTGCACTCGAGCATTCGAATGGCTTACTTATAGTTGTCTCTGCAAATTAAGATGGAACTGAAAAAAAGTACTTTAACACTGGCAAAATTACAGACTTCAACTTTAATTTCAATGAAAAGGAATGCATCTTAACAAAACAGTGAAGCTGCAGCTGTATGGCAACAAAGTAATGCCCAGCTAAATCATCCAGTATGATGACTGATTGGCAAGTGGAATGAATCAGACTTGCTGCCCGAAGGAAAAAAAAAAAAATCTTCTTTGATGTACCCACCTGGGTGATCAATGTGCTATAAGAAACTGCTTGACTTTCATCACTGGAGGATAGATATTTCCTGTGTGCATGCTCTGGGTCCAGAGTCAGGTTTCACAAAGTCATCTAAAGGGAACTTTAAATATATACTGACTATAAAGGACTGAAAGGGGGTTATTCAGTGAGAGGGTTGGCTGACTTTCGTTGGCTCCAAACATAGCGATGCATACACAATTGTCTTTAATGTCAAGTGCTTGTGTCACTCAAGACAAATTATGCTCTCAGCTGAACGGAACAATATGACTTTCTGCAGAAGAATAGCAGACAGTGGTCTGTGACTCAAAAGAACCCTAATCATCATTACTTTAACCTCTACTCGGATTCTAAATGATCTAGAGTTATTTGGTGGTTATCCTTTGTGTACATTCAGAGCCATCGGCAACCTGCAAGCATTAATTATAGGTCCATTAAAGGGAAAAAAATTATCAGAAATGTAGTCATTACCATTCTCTTCTCATATTTAGCATGTGAGGGGCGTAAAAACCCTTCTGTCTTTATGTTAGGAGAACACAAATGCCATCTGTTTATAGGAACTTTAGATCGTTTCAGTATTTTCATGTGCCAAAACAGTTTGCATCTGATATGCGGGATTAGATAATCAGCATGCAGTATGCATTTTCTTTGAAAGAAGATCACCTGAAGGAGTGAAATCTTCTTTATGTCAAGTCTGCATATCTATCACATCACTTTCATCTGCTTTTGCTTAAATGGATTCATTGCAAGAGTCAATTTAAAAGCTAAATGCGAATGATGTAATAAGATTTATATTCATTTTGTAACATTGTCCCTGATGCAGTTTAGGATTGGGATTTTGTGTGACACATTCAAAAAGTGCACAAATGCCTTTTCAGACAGCCAATTAATTTTTGATTTCAATAGGGCACACTTTTGGCTTAGGCCCAAGCATTACTTTGTCCATAATTAACTCAGCCCTTAAGCATGAACAAGGTTGTTTTGAATGTGAAATATAAGCAGGCTTGCTTTTCCAGGCTTCCTTTGATTGGTGTGTTTTTTTCACAGAACACATTTTTGCATTGTTAAACTGGGGGTTTCTTGAAGTCGAACTTGGTGCTAAATGCTTAACACTTCACTGAAGAGCTGTTAGAGTTGTGCTTTAAAGTTATAGATTTTTTTTTTCTCCCAAGGACAAGGTTACTATACATCGCGCATCACCTTTGATTAGGCCAGATTTGTAACCAGTAAGTAAAATGTAAGCCACTTGACCTTTAAGAGTGTTAACATTGCTTTTAAAAGGATAATCTCTGTTTGAGAGTGTTCTTTTTCATGCACTGATCCTTTTTTTGGTAAAAGAGACCAAAGGGATTAAAGGTATAAAGGTATAAAGACCCTGATGCTATCAGGCATTTATCACTGCCAAAGGCCTTGGTGTCTGCCTTCATGAACACATTCAAGTGCTTACATAATCGCTTTGCTTTTAGAGTATAATTAAAATTAAGAATTTCATATTTTAGGTACATTCACAAAATAATATATAATTTAATTAATTCATTGAATTTATCCATCATAATATATTTGGCTGAAGAGTCACCAGAGGGGAAGAAGCCCTGGTGTTTTCTTTCATTTTACAGCTCATTTATATTCAGCTTTTGATATTGTGATACTGTGTGCAATAAAACGTCTTGAGTTAATGTTGCAAATCTAGTTACTCTATAAGTCACTTCATGTTGTTCTTTGACAGATGTCTGACACACACACACAAAAAAAGATAAAATGTCACATGGAGTGTGACTTTTACTTGATAAAACTAACAGCAGGTGATTATAAAACAATGCATAGGATCCAGCAGGGTTTATCATTACAGCACCTCTCTGTGGCAAAACTCTTGCATAACAAGGTTCTGGAGCTGTTTTTTTTTTTTGTGTGTGTGTTTTTTTCAGACCTGGATGAACCTTTCCGACTCATTTCAGAATAAACTACCCTGCCCCCTCTTCAAATGTTAATAGTTGTACCCTACAATCTATATATCTACTCAAGTGTATCTAAAGCAGTTCAATGTGGCTAAGAAGAAGAAGAGGAATTGTTGCTTCCATTTTATCGATTGTGTTATCACAATGAAAGGGAAAGCTTTTAGGCTGACAGGCCAACTCACGGTGGAAGTGTTTGGGTGTTAGAAACTCTTAGGCAAGAGGAAGATGGATATGACATTTCTGAGGCGAGCTGAAAATGACATCCCATTAAAAAATAAGGGAAAAAAAGAAAAGAAGAAGCACACTGCTTTTGAAAACCTTTCCTTTTCTCCTGTTTTATCAAGTACATGCAAGCTGTGCTATAATCCCTTCACTTAGGTTTTGGTGTAATTCAACAATTTGAACATTTTTATCTGAATTGTGAGTACCAAAAATCCAGCAGTGGGAAGCAGCCTATCATTTCTTTCCTTTCAACCAAGGACATTTATTAACAATAAATGTGTCCCATCAAGGTTGAACTAAACATATTAATTGGTAGATTTCACGGCTGCATTTTAAGTGGTAGCGCTGCTCATAAACCATAGTGGAGAGAATGCTGAGGGTGGTCATTGCAGGCCCCCTGTGGTGAGAGAGTGTCTGGCTACATTTTTGGACTCATTAGTTGCACACCACTGCAGAGCCATACACTCTCACTTGAGAGGGTCAAGACGAGAAAAGGGTACAATGGATTTTCTTGCAAACTGAAAAAGAACAGAGATTGAGGTTCTGTATAAAATATGTATTGAATTCTGTGTTGTAATGCTTGAGAAATGGCATTTATTTCTTTTATACGAGCTGGTGAATAAAAGACCTGCTCTAAGGAAGACATGACAATTGATTTGGGATGTTTGGGCATCTTCGAATTTCCTTATACTGCAGTATATTAGTGAGACATTTGTCTTTTGGCATTTTTAGACATTTTAGAATCATACCATCCAGAGTAAGTGACCTCAATATGTATCCTGAACTGAGTAATGAGGCCATTGCCGAGTGGTGTGTCTCTGCATTTGCATTGAGTGATGTAGACGTGTTGTTGACTGATGAAGCCCAGTACGTCCACCCAGTGGATTCTGGGAGATCACTTTTCATCTCCAGAGTTGAGATATTGCATTGACCTCTGCAGTCTGCAACCCAAGATTACCTTGACATCTGCTGTGTGGGTCTCAGAAAGCTAATTAATCCCTACTGACCTAAGTTTTCGAGGGACTGTTCCAAAAGTGTCCAACCTCTGACATCTCCAATTCCCACTGACTCCACATATCACTCCTCTGAAGTCTGAAATGTATCAGAATGGCATATGTAACAGACCTCATCAATAAAATCATCTCATTACGAATGCTATTTACAAATACTCACTGTTCACTGTCGTGTGAACTGTATTACAAGTAGAAATGATTGATTCACTATAAAGAATATTTAAAGGAAGAATGGAGTTTATACATTCAGTTCAGTTAACATTCCATAAACTGTCTAGTTTACAACAACGAACTACTACGTCGCACGTGTGAAAGTCCACCAAATGTACCTAGTTTACTAGTGGGAGCAGGACACTATGTTTATTTATATAAGTGAGGATAGCTAAATAAGTAAACTGTGACATATTATATCCAAACAATCTTCATACAGTGGACTACCAGTATAATTGATAAAAATTTGGGACCAAAAAATTTGACCTTTTACACCTCAGACTGAACAAAATGAAGCATTGCTTGGTAATTGGTTGACCTAAATTGGTATTATCTAATTGTGTAATTAAATTTAACAGCTGACAGCTGATTGGTTGATTGTAATCCATTTTCTATCAAAGTTATCTGACATTATTAAGATGAATTTATTCTGACACAGTTTAACTCTTGTTCTTGTCATATTCTATTACCATTTTATAAACTATACCGAATAAACTGTGATAATGTGAGAACATTTTGAAGATGTCTGGATCAATTTTGGTTTGACTGTATTTGTTAACTGAGTTGATGCATCAGACTATACCTTTTCTCCATTTAGTGGATTTCAATGGCAAACAAAGTGTAAGGTCCAATTTTCAGTCTCAATGCAGCTTCAAAGGGCTCTACACGATTCCAGCCGAGGAATAAGGGTCTACAGCGAAACATTTTTATTTAAAAAATACAAATGCATATAGCCTACTTAACCATAAATGCTTGTCTTGCTCGGCGATGCGCCAACATTTATGTAATCATGTCGGAAAGGTCACATGTGACATACTGACCCAGTGTTTAGACAGCGAACATGCAATGACTAAATAAAAAAAAGGTAAAATAAAAAATAAAATATGGACGAGAAAATCAGATTTTTAGGCACTATCATTAATAAAACTGTTAACATAACATAATTTTCTTACTAATTCTTAATTGCAGTCCCAGGATCTGGATCTCTTTTATGTTGTTCAAATTAAAAGAATAGCAACCAGGCAACATTAAAATAAAGAAAATATTAAATATGCATGCTGTTTTCACAATGTCACCCTCAACTTAAATACCCGAGGCTAAATGTTGCTTATGATTTTTATTGCTTGGCATTTGTAATTGTTATTACAGGGCAAACAGAGAATCTCCCCAATTTTTTTAGGGTTCCTTGTAGGATGTGGCAACTCCCAAGGTCATAGATTTATTGTAGATTTTTGAAAAATGCGACTTTTGTAGATATTTGCTAATTTATTGCACCTGTTAGTCCAAGTGAAGTCTGCTCCGGGCAAAATTAGTTTTTATCATGATTCCGCTTGTAAGCTGTTCAGAGGGGACCAAAAGCCCCTTCTCGCCTGTCATTTTACACAGTCTAGTGTGTTCAGCTGTTCTGTCTAGGGAAATCATCTGAAAGTTGTCTACATACAAAATGCACCTTTTGAAGCGAGAGGGTGTGATCTTCAGACAAACATTTGTCTGGCAATCTTCTGCTTTGGGGAATTGGTTTCATCAAACCGAGAAGAAAAGGTGGAGACTTGGGTCAGAGATAAAGTAATGCCCAAAAACAGCATCCTTTTTGGTTAAAGGTGTCATTTATTGCACATTTTCTTGTTGTGTCCACTTGATAAAATGATTGTCTTCAAGGAAAACTATTATGTTGATAAATTTGAGATGAAGCCCAAACCTTATGTCACATTCAGAATTGAATGCATTTCAGTCACAGTATTGTAATGGACCCTTTTCACAGACAGTGATGACACATCACTGTATGTAATGATTAAACTTAAATCAGTAACTCATTTAAAGTCCCATTAGTTAATGAATTAACTAAAAGGAACTAACAATGAGCAATTGATTTGTTAAACATTTTTGTAAATATTTTTTAATGTTATTAAACATTAAAAGATATTAAAACAATATTGTTAATTGTTAGTTCATCTCAGCTCAGGTCCATTAAAAAGTATTATAAACAATTTAATAGTATATATTATTGATTTGATAATGTATTAGTAAATGTTGACATTAACATTAACTAAGATTGATAAATAAATTGACAAATGGAAACGTATTGTATATTGTTACCATAATATTGCTAGTGTGTAATCGGTGTAGTACTCAATCATATTGCAGTTGCTTGTCACCACCTATTGATGGGCGCTTTGATGCTTCTTGAACCTTCAAAACCGTTGCAAATTATTTGTTTCAAACCAGTGAATATGAGCGTCTATCAAACGGCTAAAGTCATGTGATTTCAGTAAACGAGGAATTGTGATGTCATAACTGTTTCGAAAGTTCAGTGGCTCAACAGTAGGGGACGATGATCTCTGTGAAACTATGTTTTTAAAAAGTTTTATAAATGTGTAGACATTTTTAATGACACATTTGTGTAATTAAAAGAGTTTTCGTTAATTCTCTCTTGTTGGCCTGATTAACCAAGCTCTCCATAAAACAAACCTTACACAAATTATACAGACAATTCATATCTAATGGTATTAAATATGGCATTTAACTGCACTTTTAATACAACATTTGCTATTTTTTTGCATGTTTTGGCTGAGATTTTGTTGCTATCTTCTGACCAGCAGGGTTCTCCAGCATTTGGTATTTCAAGTGTTTTGAAACAGTGAATCATTTTGAGAAGCAAGTGGTTCAACTGATTCACAGTTTTGAAAAGCTTTGTTTCTCCGATGCCTATCGCCACAATAAACTGTCACATGCCTGTCCTGTCTTGTGTGCACATGTGGGTTTTGTTAGTGTGGCCATGTGCCTCTGTCATTGTCAGATCCCACCCCCTTGTTATCTCGTTATTGGTTTAATTTGCCCCACCTGTGGTTGCCTCATTCCCTGCTTGATTTCTCCCCTTTATAAGTTCCTGTGTGTTTGCAGTCCTTGTCGGATCGTTGTATTGTCTACGTCTCCCAGTCCCCCGTGTCGGTATGTTCAGTTTATATGTATTTCTAGTTTATGTATTTTTCCCCCTCGTGGGTTTTGTTTTGTAGTTTGTTTTGTTTTGTTTTATATTAAATCCTATTTTCTGCACTTGAGTCCTCGCCCCTGTTTGCACCTTTCTTCACCATCCCGTAACGTGACAAACTGTATATATTTCTGCCATGACAACTCTCTAAGTGTTTGGCATGATAATGTGTATGACAGTGTTGACATATTTGGTCTTGGCAGAATAGATTTGCTACACTGTGAGCAAGTAAGACATGCTGCTGCTGTACAATAGAGCGTATATGAATTACCCATAGCAGATCTATAAAGGTGGAGCTGGGGAAGGTGCAGGGTTTCTGAATATAAACTGATATAGCAAATGCAAATTTAGAATTTGAAGATTGAGCACACAAGCTCATTGGCTACTGATAGAGCTGGAACCAATCAGCGGTGACCCATAGAGAATGATGTGATTGCAAGCAGGTTTAGTTAAGGACATAGGACATATTAGCCTGTGTCATCAAGAGTTTCATGACAGAACTCTGCAGATAGATAGATAGATAGATAGATAGATAGATAGATAGATAGATAGATAGATAGATAGATAGATAGATAGATAGATAGATAGATAGACAGATAGACAGATAGATAGATAGATAGATAGATAGATAGATAGATAGATAGATAGATAGATAGATAGATAGATAGATAGATAGATAGATAGATAGATAGATAGATAGATAGATAGATAGATAGATGTCATGCCATTTAGCTGTGTACTGTGTAACCTATTCTCTGCTCCATCAATCTTTAGTGCCAAATTCTCTGCTCCATCAATCTTTAGTGCCAAATCGCTATATTTCATTGTTTAAATATACTGCAAGATGCAGTTTCTTTCCAAACCGCTATAAGCGCTGAGCATGTTTTTAGCCTAAATGCGATATATCTTCTTGTTTCATCTTGAGCCCCTTCCCCTTTGAAAGTGAAAGTGCCCTTTTCGATAGCGCTGCGGTGCCCCCACGAACGCGATCCTGGCCGGAACAGAATCCCGTCCGGAACGCGATTCTTACCGGCAATACCACCCATCCCTAAGACAAAAACCAACTACAAACAAACAAAAAAGAAAACTTAGAATTTATAATCAACAATATTGTTGTTTCATTTAACAATCATTGTTTAACATGTTCAGACTGAGCCAATAGACCATTTTAACAGGATAAATCGAATATTATCAAAATGTATGTGTAGGTAAAAAAATGACAAATTCGTGAAAACTATGGATTTATAGCTTTTTGGAAAAGAGCTCCTCAATTATTGATATATATATTTTCTACTGGGTGTTCAAAATACATAGTTTTGTGTTTTATATTATGTATGTTTCAGCCAACCGGATAACTCTTACTGAAATACTTCTGTAAATCAGGTGTGGGCCACTATTACCTAATGCAGATCGTCTGTCATTCTTACTGCTTCAAGTTAGTGCTGGACTTGTGGGCTAACATATGCACTGTTATTGATACAGTTAATACAGTTCCTGCACATGCACCACAATAAATTAGAAATATACGCATGGGTTTGTTGATGTACATACTCTTGTTAATGCTGATGGTTAGGAAATACAGCTGCAACATCTTATAATGTCGTCCTTTCGATGGTGGTTCAGTTTGAATAACTAGTTCTTCCAAAGTTTCATCAACAGACTCATGCTCGGATTGATGTGTCAACACCACCGTTACTGTCTTTACAGTGTGTACAATCGCTGAGCTTTAGGAAGCCTCCGGAGGGAGCTTAAGTTTATGGTAATGCATGTTTGTTTCAATGTGCGCTGTAAGCGGTAGACCAATCACAACAGACTAGACCATCTGGCCAATCAGAGCAGAGTAGCTTGGGGAAAGGAGGGCTTTAGAGAGAACACTTCATTCAACGAGTCATTTGAGAATCATTGAACAATGTGGTGATGTGCAATGCATATTTTGAGAAAATGAAAACCTGTTATCAATTTAAACCTGTTGAAGGAGACAAAATCAGGAGCCATCCTCCATCATTTACACTATACTCTTCTGACATCAAGATCTAAATCTGTTAGGTAAAAAGGAATGGCTAGCATACTCTGCTCCTTTACACGACCCTGTAATGATCCTCAATACTCTCAGGAAACACTTGTAAGCAAGGTCAACCCCTCAAACTCCAGTCACCACTGTGATCTTTCACCTTCATCCAGCTCTTTTCATCATTACATTTCCCAAGAGCTCAGTCCTTCCTGCTCTCCTCTTCCCTAACTTTCCTGTGATCCCTCCATCTCCCTGCCCTCCACCTTATCCCATCCATTCCCTTCCAGCAGTGCTTTCTGCCCCCAAAGCAAACCTCTTTTCTACTACATTCGTTCTATCACCTGCACCACAGCCGCTCTCTGATTAATGGAGCTTTGATCTAGCCCTTCTCAAATGACAGAAGAGAAATTTTCCTTCTGTCATCTGTGCCTGTACCTTTCCATTATCTCTCCAGTCGACCTGCCATGTTTACCAGCCCCGATTGCTCCCTTTCACCCACACCACAGGGCCTTCATCTGCAGGTTTTACTGCGACACGAATATGTGAGAGGTTAATCTTTCGTAAAGGAAAATATTTATTTCAGCATTTTCTTAATCCCTATCTGATTTTGCAGATGAGCAGATTCATTTGCATTGCATTACAAAAACGCTATTAGCCCTGAACTCATTCATGCGTGCGCAAAATGATAATGCATGTACCATGGTGACTTAGAAGATGTGTTCCTTGCACACAGCTGGAGTGTTAAATAACATTAGGTAATTGTCGCGAACGATACATATTATCTAATTTAAAAAAAAAAATATTACAATACAAAAGTTATTAGTATTTCTTTGCCTGCCAGGGTGATCAGAGTGTGTGATATTCTTTGTTTTATAATTATTATTATTTGTAATAATAAGCACCACAGTCAAGAAATGAGATCAGTGTCAACATGCTATTACAATTACATGCATGATCAGCATCCAGTATGAAATGTTTAATGCAGTATGCTAATGTCAAGGTCTACCAGATGCAATCATACCGTGCCTTTTTATATTGCATTTTGAGGCAAACCATTCTAATTTTCAGTGCTTGCTCCAAATAACTCTCTTTTTTCAGCTTTCACTACAGCCATGCTCTTTGAGACATGCCATGGTAATTAAAATGAAGATTATCACTGCATGAAACACCCCCAAGTGTGTTATCTTGATGAGGTGGGTGTCACAATACAAAGCAAGGGTAATGTTCTTGGCCTTGCTCGTTCACTGCACGCTCTAATACACAAATAGAGCACCTACCACCCTTTAAAGACCTGCAGTCACCCTAGTGTGTAATGACGCTTTGGGCTTTAGACCAAATTACTGTTGTGATGCATCCCCACAATGAAGATTAATTACATTTGATTAGCAATATCAGATATGGACTCTCAATAGGTCTAAATGCACTGGGCCTTTATCAAAGATCTTTCAGTTCGATATATATACTGAGCACACAACCAAACTGGAATTTCAAACCCGCACACCAGATAAAGCGCATTGATGTTATTTCTCTGTAATTGTGAGCGGAGGCACTTTGCAGATGCCCTGCCTGCATATCTTATATCATCAAGAGGTCAAGTCCCACAAGACAGCCGTGTTAAATTACTGCTCAATCATTTTGATAAATTGTTAAATAATGGCAGGCCCGGCTAATGGAACACAGTGTTTCAAGAGCATTTCCACAGTCTCAAAATGAAAAGCTTTCATTTATCATTTACATACCTATCTCATTAAAATTCAGCAGGAGCATGTCCATTACAGAGGTTAACCAACATCTCGCAGGTTAAAGACACGCTGCTATTTTTTAGTCTCCATTTTAGTAGCAGTAGCTGGAGATTCAGAAATTGATTCCTAACTGATTAATGTTGTAATTTCAGTCAACATGAAATCAAAACAGACCCTGTTTAACACACAATCCTGGACTTATCGTGTATGAATCGTCGGTGAATGCTATTCCAATAACAAATGACCAAAACAAATATCTTTATTTAATATTCATGTTGTTGTTGGTTGAATATGTTTTAGTCAAAATGATGACACATTACTGTAATAAACTGATTTGTTTAAAGGTCAGATTTTCCTGGTTATCATCTGTATGTATGTCATTACTGCGCCATCTGGCAGCAAAGAACATCTTTCTCCATTGATGGTCATTTAAAAAAAAGCTGTTTAATCTAATTTTGCAAGCAATATTATCCCATTATTAAAAAAAAAAAAAAAAACAAGTCACATGTCCCCAATTATTTTTTGGAGCGCTCATTGGGAATTAATGGGAATGCAATAGAACACCTATTATATAGACTTCCTTGGATTTGAATGTTGTTTCATGTTGAGCGTTATGCCTACATATGGCATTGGAAGGTTAACACTTTAGAATAATGTTTTATCATTAATGAATAACTACACAGGAAAAAAATAAGTAATTCATTATTAACATTTTAATAACTATTAACTAACAAGAAACTCTAATTAACACATTAATGCTTAAAGCTTAGTTGAAGGTGGTAGTCCACTATTAGTTCATCAATATCTACTATTTATTTCTACTAAGAACTATACAGATTCATAATTAACATGAATAATGTATAATATATAATTAATTCTAAAGTAAAGATCATAGTTAACCCCTAGTAATGACTCAGGTGTTATCAAATACTAATTACTAATTATTTTGGTGAGTATTCTAAAGTGAAAAAACATGATAGCTCTCTAGTAATGACTGAAGTCATTGTAATCTTTTGAGGTTTTTATAAGTTTTTGGATAGTAAAGGCTTCTGACGGATTTGGTAATACTTGAGTAATTACTAGTGTGTAACCATGATCTTCACTTTAGAATACTGGTACAAATAATTAGTAATTACTTTAGAAGGATGAATAAACACTTGAGCCATTACTATCCAAAACCTTAAAATGACTTCAATCATTACGAGTGTTACAAGCACGCCAGGCTCCACCCTCTCCCAGCCACAATCTCCCAATCACCTTCTGCACTTAAGCCCCATGCATTCACACACTGTCCAGTCTCGTTTGCACAATCTCACGCTTATGCTTGCTTCTACGGACTCACCTGAATACTTACCTTTGTCTCCTTGTCTCCCGAGTGTCTCCTCGTCTTGTGTTCCTGGCTCCGTCTCCATTGCTCCATCGCTCCATCGCTCTGCCAAACTCTTACAATATATATATATATATATATATATATATATATATATATATATATATATATATATATATATATATTATGAATTATTAACATTTATTATGAATCTGTATATAGTAATTCTTATAATAATAGTCCTAACTAATAATGAATAGTGAACTATTAAATTCAACTGAGCACTAATACTTACTAATTTGTTAATTGGAGTTTCTTGGTAATAGTAGTTACTAGAATGTTAATAGTGCATTGCTCATTTGTTCCTGTGTAGTTATTCATTAATGATGTTACCCATTCCATGAAAGTTGCCTCTCTTGTCATTTGCAGCCAAATCATTTTGACTTAGTCTAATGTCTATATGGGATTTGTTTCTGTCAAGTAGCTCTGTACTCAGCCAGAAAAAGAACAAAAAAAGTAATGTAACCAGGATTCCCAAATGAATATCTTCAGGACGGAATTCATAACTTTTCTTCTTGGATGGAAATAATAAGGGGACAGAACAGGAAATCTTTGCATAATGACAGATGGAACGGCAAGCATCAGCTTGCCCAGAACAGCAAAATAATAATCACAGTTGGTCTCAAATATTCCATGACAGTTTCATTCCAGTGCTCAATCTATAGAGGTGCCTGATAATATCAAATAATAATGTCAAAGTCAAAAAGGTGTGTCGGAACAGAGGATGACAAGCTCTCTTCGCTTGTTGTTGAACACAGCATGACATATGGATTAATAAACTCTGGTACTGTAGATTTCAAAATCAGGTTTATATTCTGTTCTCATTTCTTTTCCATACTTATGTTTGCACCAGTGCTATGCTTCTGCTTTTGGGAATTTTTAGCCCAGGGTAAATTCATAAGCCAGTTTCATTTGAGATTTACACGGTTTATGTGTTAAAGTGTGACGCATGCAACACCATTTAGAAAACCAAGATTATTTTTTTACTAATAACAATTGTGTTACAGTTTTTTAATTTTTTTATTGCTAACACACTTTGTCACATGACTCTCGCTCGGCTCATGCTGTATTGAGCAGACACGTTCAGTTTTTAATTGTAGTGTCTGTTCTCTAACTGAGCTAAATTATTTTATTACTATATAAATATAAACAACGGTGGGGTGGTGCCACGGTGGGCAAGTGATGTAACCGGTGGGAGTAGTCACATAATCAAAACTCTAAACACTATTAGCACAACATCCATCTGTTGTGACCATATATTCATTTCCACAATTCATGTAGTTGTTAGGGTATAACAGCTTAGACCCAGAGACCAGTAGTGAAGAATGAAGACAAAGAGTCAGGAGTGCAATTAATTAAAGAGAAATTTTACTGTAGAATAGTTTGCAGTTTCATCAGCAGAAGCCAGCTTCAAGTCTCACAAGGAGTTCGTAGGCCGCGTTTCCTCTCTACCGGTCTCGTCATGCCGTACATACAATTGTCCCAACAGTTATACTGTTTTCAAGGTCTAGCCACGTCATTACTTCAAGGTGTATGATTCTGATTGGCTCAGAGCAAATGGACAGTCATGGTAAATTTCCACACAAGGATAGATAGCAGAGCATATCACTAAACTAGGCAGACTAGTTGTCGCCCCATGACTAGATTTAGATCATTGTTGACCTCGGAGGTTGCAGAAAGGCGTCTTCACGTCTGGTGTTGTCCATCTTAAATATTGGGCCTGCATAGATCATGCAAACACACACACTCGCTCCCCAGCATCACAGCTCGCGTCTTGCAGAAAGGCGTCTTCACGCCTGGTGTTGTCCATCTTAAATATTGGGCCTGCACAGATCATGCAACGCACACACACACTCGCTCCCCAGAATCACAGCTCTCCCAAGGTTGGAGAGTCTTATCAACAAAGCACTTCACCAAAACATACTGATAACATGTGCTTTCTCTCAGTGAGAGGTACAGAAAATAGTACAGGCAATATTCATCTTGATTCTTTAGTGTTTCAGTAAAAGGAAATATAAAATGAATAAAATATAATAAAAATGAAAGACAAATTCATATTTAATCTATGGAAGCCGTGCTAAGTGAGCAAACACTGTTACTGCACTCCCAGCATGTTAGGGGTGTGTGATACACATAGGCCAGACGCCACTCAAAGACCAAATACAAACTTTAGAAAACATAAAAGAAGAACAAACAATCAATGGTTCTATTGAGTAAAATCAACTGGAATTAATCATTAGAAATAAGAGGATAAATATTAATTAAGGCTTTGATTATGAATCTTATTAGGCTATTTACAGGTATATTGAATCAAAATCTTATTAGGCTATTTACAGGTATATTGAAGCGGCAGGGGATTTCAGACTTCCCCTTCATAGTATTCACACAAAATGCAGTCAATTAACACATTTCTAAAATGCTTAAATTTTCTTTTCATACAAGCTTACCCAATACCAAAATCATGGATCTTTCTGGTCTTATTTACAAAAGCTTAAACAGCATTACAGAAATGAAGAGCATTTTTAGGATTCAGATCACTGAAATATTGTAAAATAGCTGGATCCAGTCTCATTTAGGTGTTGAAGTTCTTTTGATTACTTGGACATACAGAGGACGATGTGGATGCTGAAAAACTCAGAGAAGCAGAGAGAGAGAGAAAACTATGTCTGGGTGAGGGAGAGGAAGAGTTGAAGGAGAAGATGAGTAGTTGGATAAGGACAAGGGAGAAGAAGAGGAATAATGTGTGCTGGACTGTGCATCTTTATGTTTTTCCCACTTGCACATGTGAAAAAGCTTATTTCTGTTATGGAATAGAAAATACAAAGGGTAATTGTGACTTTTTATATCACAATTCTGGCTTTTTTCTCTCCATTCAGTTTACAGGTCCTGGTCGAAAAATTAGCATATTGTGATAAAAGTTCATTATTTTCCATAATGTAATGATAAAAATTAAACTTTCATATATTTTAGATTCATTGCACACCAAATGAAATATTTCAGGTCTTTTAATGTTTTAATTCTGATGATTTTGGCATACAGCTCATGAAAACCCAAAATTCAAATCTCGAAAAATTAGCATATCATGAAAAGGTTCTCTAAACGAGCTATTAACCTAATCATCTGAATCAACTAATTAACTCTAAACACCTGCAAAAGATTCCTGAGGCTTTTAAAAACTCTCAGCCTGGTTCATTACTCAAAACTGCAATCATGGGTAAGACTGTCGACCTGACTGCTGTCCAGAAGGCCATCATTGACACCCTCAAGCGAGAGGGTAAGACACAGAAAAAATTCTGAACGAATAGGCTGTTCCCAGAGTGCTGTATCAAGGCACCTCAGTGGGAAGTCTGTAGGAAGGAAAAGTGTGGCAAAAACGCTGCACAACGAGAAGAGGTGACCGGACCCTGAGGAAGATTGTGGAGAAGGACCCATTCCAGACCTTGGGGACCTTGGAAGCAGTGGACTGAGTCTGGAGTAGAAACATCCAGAGCCACCATGCACAGGCATGTGCAGGAAATGGGCTACAGGTGCCGCATTCCCAGGTCAAGCCACTTTTGAACCAGAACCAGCGACAGAAGCGCCTGACCTGGGCTACAGAGAAGCAGCACTGGACTGTCATTTGCATGTCATTCGGAAATCAAGGTGCCAGAGTCTGGAGGAAGACTGGGGAGAAGGAAATGCCAAAATGCCTGAAGTCCAGTGTCAAGTACCCACAGTCAGTGATGGTCTGGGGTGCCATGTCAGCTGCTGGTGTTGGTCCACTGTGTTTTATCAAGGGCAGGGTCAATGCAGCTAGCTATCAGGAGATTTTGGAGCACTTCATGCTTCCATCTGCTGAAAAGCTTAATGGAGATGAATATTTTGTTTTTCAGCACGACCTGGCACCTGCTCACAGTGCCAAAACCACTGGTAAATGGTTTACTGACCATTGTATTACTGTGCTCAATTGGCCTGCCAACTCTCCTGACCTAAACCCCATAGAGAATCTGTGGGATATTGTGAAGAGAAAGTTGAGAGACGCAAGACCCAACACTCTGGATGAGCTTAAGGCCGCTATCAAGCATCCTGGGCCTCCATAACACCTCAGCAGTGCCACAGGCTGATTGCCTCCATGCCACGCCGCATTGAAGCAGTCATTTCTGCAAAAGGATTCCCGACCAAGTATTGAGTGCATAACTGAACATAATTATTTGAAGGTTGACTTTTTTTGTATTAAAAACACTTTTCTTTTATTGGTCGGATGAAATATGCTAATTGGTTGAGATAGGAATTTTGGGTTTTCATGAGCTGTATGCC